>PVIH01000055.1:92595-167595 GCA_004025045.1 Sigmodon hispidus
CGTCGAAGCCAAAAGGTACTAGCACATTTTTTTCCATACCCTACAAGAGATTTCACACTGAAGCAGGCAAATCTTGGGAAAGATTCTGGAAGGCAGAATCTTCCTGACAAATGAATATCTAAAAGAACAGCCACCGGCTACTTACAATGTGAGAAAATGCCAGCAGTCCTGGCTTCTGGGAGCTTAAGTACAAACAGAAAGCTATAGGCTTCATCTGTCTTGTCAAGATTGGGGTGTTCGGGGATAGCAGTGGCATTTTTGACACCTATTATAATGAGATCCCTGTTGCAGATGTTCCTGTTAGACTCTCGGCAGACTTGTGTAGGTTAGCAGGAGTGTGCTAGTAAGCTGGCCAGAGGAGGGTGGAGTAATTTACTCTGGGGAAAATACTAGTTTACATTAATTCAGGGACCCCCACGTTGGACTTTCATGACCAGGTACACAATTTACTGATGTTGAAGGGTCAAAACAGCCACCATGATCCTTAAAGACTAGCTGGCTCACAGGCTGCAAGTGGAAGGGGTGATTTCTCAGGAGATGTCAAGTAACAATTAAAAAAACAATTTAGCACATTGAATATGGGACTCAATGAGTTTTCTTTTTCAGCAAGTGGTAAATAAATATCTTCTGTAAAGGATCATGGAGCACAAATATCTATCTCCTCAAATTCCCCTCTTGTCTTGTAGGATGTAAACATCCTTAGATAATGCTGGATGAGTAGGTGTGACTGTGCTTCTGTAAAACTTAATTTACAAAAACAAGTAAAGGCCCAAAGACTGTAATCTGATCAATTCATAGCTTTAACAGAAAACTAATAAAAAAGAAAGCAAATGATTATATGTGTGTGCATACACACACACACACACATACGCATATACACATATGCACATACATGTGCAATATCACCCTGATAAAAATGCTGAAGCGGTGTGAAATTGGTTAAAGTTTGATGAGATCTGATTGGGCCTTTAGTTTTAATTGTGAAGATAATCAAGATAATGAATCCTGGAGTCATGTATCCTTTTATTCAGTGCATGCAAGGCCTTACGATTTCAATTATGAGCAAGACAGGTAGGATTTGCTAAATTTTGCTCAAGACCCCACAACAGATAAGTATAAGAACCAGGGTGTGGCTCATATTGTAATTCTACCTTCTAAGTGGAGAGGTGGTGAGCTACTGTGGGCCAAATATGGCCCACCACTTGCTTTGTAAATAAAGGTTTATTGAAAAAGCTATTTGTTTACATAGCTGCTTTCCAGTCAATGTATTTCTACAGAGCCTGAACAGTCTCCAGATTCCCTGGCCCTTTACAGAGAAACATTGTTAGATTCTGAACTTAGCCGGGAGACTCTGTCCCGGCAAGAGGATGTCCCCAGAAAAATACTCTGATTGAGACACCTCACCATCAGTGTCCCTGTCCCAGGCTGTCATTTTGACCATGACTCCTCCGATCCTCCCTCACTTCTTTTTCATGTAGCATATCATCTTAACTCGAGACTTCATAAATAATTTTGAAAATGACAGAGAAGTGTACAGATGACAACAGAGAGAGAAATGTTTCTGAGGAGAGCGTCAGAAGGTGCTCATGACACAGCTGGTGACACAGAGCATCCTACCAGGGAATACATCGTCTCTCCTGTGGGTAGCATTTATTCCTCCAGGTGAAGGCTTGTTTGTTGGGCTGTCTTGAGGGAAAAATAGCCTAACAACCCACACACTTTGTCAAACAGATCAGAGTCAACAATGAATACTGTGAGACTTGAGCTGACTGATGAAACACCATCTGGTAGCGAGGATGAAGACAGAGAGATGATTCTGGCTTTGGGTTCTGGCTGACATTTGCTGGACTCAGTTTATATAGCTTGCTGGGATGTGACAACAAAGAATGGTACAGAGGCAGGCGTACAAGTCACTGAGGTCCCATACATAAAATATGGCTTGATGAACAAGGAGAAGGTAAATTACTAAAGTAAAAACACTTAAACTATCTTTGCTCAAAGCCAACTGGGCCTCTAGCTTTGCTTGACACAGGGAAGCTTACGTCAGAGATTTAAACTGAGCTAGAAATACAAGCTAATGGCAACAGGCATTGTTGAAGGGTCTTCACTCATTGGTAAGTCTCAGCAAAACTGTCCATCTTTCATTAATTTGTGAATACAAAAATAACTGATGCTGTTTAATCTTTGCTTAACAGAATTGTGTGATATATTTTCTACTTAATAAAAACAGTCAGGAATATCAGAGGACAGAGTCACCCAGAGAACCAAGCCATGAAAGTCAGGGAGTGGTATCCCAAGCCTTTAATCCTATCACTTGGGAGGTAAAAATCCATCTGGATCTCTGTGAGTTGAAGGCCTAAGAGCCAGGCAGTGATATCTCACACCTTTAATTCTAGCTCTAGGAAAATTGAACCAGGAATTGAAATAGCTGGGCAGAGGGAGAGAAGGGAGGAATTCAGATTCCTTTGCCACTTTCCCTTTTGGTTGAGAACAGAGAGGTGGGAGTCAGAGGGTTCCAGAGGAGCTGACTGGGTGAGAAGTGGTTTTGGTTTGTTTCCTTTCTCTTTGATATTTCAGCTTTTCTCTAATATCTGGCTCTGGGTGTAGTGGGATTATGTTATTACGTTGTAAATAATTGTCCTCTCTACCAGTTTAATAAAAATGCTGATTGGCTGAAGGCAGACAGGAAGTACAGTTAGAGGTACCAGAGTGGGAAAATTCTGGGAACAGGAAGAGAAGAGTAGAGATGCCAGAGTCACCAGAGAAACCAACAGATGTAGAGGACAACTATGCTGCTCTGAGAAAAGGTACCAAGCCTCAAGGCTGAAAAGATGAGAATCATGGGTTAGTTTAAGGGTAAAGAGTGAGCAAGCTGTATGCCTGAGTCCAAGGTAGATCAGCATAAAATTAATATAAGTATCGTTGTGTGTTTGTGAGATTGAAGGTGAGGGGGTCCAAATCTCAGGGCTAGGGTGGAAAGTCTGAGCCAGAAACCAACTACTACATCTGGGTTTTTATTATAATACCAAATAGAATTTGTGCAATATAGGATTACTTTTAAAATGTGTAAGTAAATAAACTACATATTTATTTTTATTTACATATATGTATGTGTGACACAGTGTATGTCTGTGTATGTGCATGCAGGTGAAGGTGCCCACAGAAGCCAGAAGAGGGTGTCTGGTCCCAAGAGCTAAAGTTAGAGGTGCTTATAAACTGTCTGAGGTAGGTACTAAGAACCCAAACTGGGTCCTCTGGAAAAAAGAATAAAAACCAGCAAGTATTCTTAATCATTAACCCATCTCTCCAGCCAAACTGACAGTGAAAAAAAAATCAGCCATTACAGCTACAAAAGTTCTGGTGTGGCTCTCATTGTATATAAATATTACACATTAATGTAAATATATAATAATTAAATTAACAGAAGTTTTATCTGTGTACTGTTTCAAATGACACTGTACACTACACAATGTCATATGTCTTCTAAAGCCTTCTCCTTAGGGAATGTACAGATTCATGTGTGTAAACATTTTCTTTGATACAACAAGATTTTATTTGAATTAAATATTAAATGGCACCAAGTGTGGGTGTTTTGTGATATGGAAACAGGGCATGTTTAATGTATGTCGGGAAATGGAAGTGGAGCAGAGCTGGAGAGAATTTTCACAGTCTGGAAACAGAGGGAACAAATACACTTGTTACTTCTTGCCTTAAAGCAGAGGGTCCCACAAACCTTTGTTTTTTTTTCACAGATCTATGAACAGTTGCTGTGAGCTTGTTCTGGAAACCACTTGGTGCTGCCTTGGCTAGTCAGTTATAAAGGTGTGGAAATGAGGTGTCTCCATCTTAGAGAAGTATCATCACCTGACTCACGCTGAAGTCCGTATTCGAATTTCATTATTTATGATCACTATTTTGGAAGGAACTCTTTGCTGCCAATGTCAGACTTCAGGCACCTGCCCTTCTGTCCCCAGAACTGTGGCTTCCCCATTTTTCTCAATAACTTCTCAATGTAGCCCCAGTTGTCTTCTGTTCCTGGGGGGGGTTTCCCCTTGGCTGCTATGTGGACAGTTCTCACCCATTGTGACTCATCTAAAATGCTGACTTACTAGTGTTTTTATTTAGCCCTGTATCCTATGACCTTGTTTCAAAAACAATCTGGGTAACTATTCGGGACCCTGAAAATCATAGATATTTGCTTACTGCTAAAACATCCGTCTTTGCTGGGCTGTGGATTCCTCAAGAGGAAAACGTTCCTCAGAGACTGGGTGTCATGTAGTTGAGGCTGGTCTCAAACTCCCTATTGAGTGAACTCTTTCCTTGGCCTATGATTCTCCTGTTTCTGCCTCCCAAATGCTTAGATAATAATCATGCAAAAGCATGTCCTGTTCGTGTGGTGCTGGGAATCCAGGTCAGCGCCTCACGGATGCCGATGAGCCTTGTACCATACAGGCAGTTCTCCTTTTCCACCACCATTTTATTTTCAAGGCTTAGTAGGGTGCACTGTGCATCATGGATATCCCATCCACTCTTTTGGAAAACTAAAAAAGCCTCAAAAGTCTTATAGAATAAAACTCCCAGATTTATCCTTATCAAGAAAGCAAACATGTTTTTCCTTTTCTATTTGTTTATCTGCTTAAAAGGTAATGGAAAAAACAAAAACAAACAAACAAACAAAAAACTCTAAACCAACATTCCTGCACCGGTCACTACTGGGTTAAGCCATTCACTCACTATATACTTTTTTCCTCCGTGTTGGGTCAGCTTTCCTTGAGACTCACGGATGTGCCACACATGTTTTATGAGCTAACATTTATTTTAGACACTTTGGCCCACTGGACATGAGCTTGTAAGCTGCACCTCTTGGCTGAAACCCTGTTGAACATAACAGGGCGATTTTACAGCTTTCTCAGTGGAGCTCAGTGGACTGTGGAGTGCCAGGGGCAAGACAGACTGTGAGAGGCCACTGCACAGTCACCCTCTCTCACAGAAAAGCAGGAGCTGTCTGTGTGATGTGTATTCATAGCTCTGCTCTCAGAGGCCAGGTGTGGAGTGTTCATCGCATGGCTAGCCTTATGCCCTGACTCCTAATCCTCTTACATACTGAATTAGGACATTGCCTGAGCAGAGCAAGGACCTTAATAGTGACAGTAGGGGTCTCTCTGAGTTGCTGGCTTTGGGGTTTTCAAAATGTTCTTCTTCTCAGGCATAACCTTCAGTGAATTGTAGAAAGTAAACTATTGTCAGGAATAAATCAGACATTGAAAAACTGCCATGCATCAATCCATAGTGGGATCCCGATGGGGCAGGGGATGTTACAAGTTTCTGGAAGTCATAAAACCTCCATTTAGATGGAAAGCTTTGCAATTTTCAATTTAGTTACTGACTTGGACTTTGTGGGTGAGATTCTCAGTCCCATCAAACAAAAGTCTCTGCAACTTCACACTCCAGGATCAGGGAGAGTTCTACCCAAGGCAGAAGCCTGTCCACCCAATCACAAGCCATTTTCATTTTTTTTTTTTTGTGTGTGTGTGTGTGTAGGGTATACGAGTAGGGTGTGCAGATGCACAGGCAGGTGGAAGCTGGAGGTCAACTTCAGATGTAAATTTTCAGGTCTATCTTGTGTTTTGAGACAGTCTCCTGTTGGCTTGGAGTTTATCAAATATGTTAGGCTCACTGGCCTGCCTCTGCCTCTACAACCCTCGGGTTGCAAATGTGCACCCCAATGCCAAACTTCTTAAGTGGGCACTGGGACCAAGCTAGGCTCCTGATGTTTGTGAAGCAAATGCTTTATTGGCTGAGCTCTCTTATCAGTGAGCCCCTTTCATCCCTATAAACGTGTCTTGTTTTGTACCAGTCTTTTGCTAGCCCTTCAGGAAACAGAAACCCACTAGCCCCTTCCAAGGCCTTACTTATCCTTCATAGCTCTCAACAAAACTGGTCTCTGCCACTTCTTACTGCAGGCACTTCTTTAGCAGCAATCTCACTGTATAGCCCGCAGCTCCTCAAGGGCAGACCGGGCATGTTCTGTTTGCAGCTCACTTCACAGAGTCTGATCCAGCTCCTGGCACATAGTAAGTTCACAACAAAAGCTTGTTAAGAGTCTCAAATTTCAACCTGGTACCTGCTTCTGGCAGTGCCCTCTGCAGAAGGAAAGACAGAGGTCCTAGCCATAGCTGTGTACAGACTCCAGATGGTGATGTAGGGTCTTGGAATGCTTCCAGAGGGGGTGAAGTTGAACGGAATTTTAAGAGTGGAGGAAAAAGCTTAAGAAAAGCCCTGAATGAGACAATTATATTTTATCCTGATTACTGGAGTACTAGTCAAAAGTCACCATGATGTCCTGTTAGCCAAACACCAGGTATAGCCAAATGCCACCAAATGCCTCTGTCCTCAGATGTCATTCTTCTAGAGACAGGGGTACAAAGGCAGCCTGCTAGCTTTATATGAGCATTATTTAAGTTCTGTCAGCCATTGAACTGATAGATCTACTGCTTTTCTCTAAGTAGTTGGAGAAAGCATCAAAACACACATAAAACACAAAAGGTCTCTAAATCCTTGCCAATCCCTGCCCTGTCCTTCAAGCAACATAGATGGCAGCCGGAAGCCCCTTCTGGAGGCCATCTACACAGCCGTTGTTTGTTTTGGTCTGAGCTCTTTCACAGGTGTGTCTATCTGTAGCTGAGGATGGAGGCCCTTGTACCAAGAGGTCTGTGTTCTGGTGAAAATAGTGACCAGACCAAGATGCCACGGTCTGGAACCAGGATCTAAGACAGAAAGTTTATAGAGGACTGCACAGACTAGAGTGACTGACTGTGTGCACTGGCTAGCCACTGAAGAGAGTCTGCTTGGAAACCTTCAGGAATGAGGTCAAGTGTATGTTTGAGTATAGGACAGGGAAGATTCTCCTTGGGATATCCCCCAGCGTGGCCACTTTCTACGTGGAAAAGCATGGCATCCTGGAAAAAAGCATTTTCTTCTCCAGCAGACTCTTAGCCTATCCACTCATGGCAGTCTGTTTTTCCGCCAAGGGCATGAGATCCAGCTCTGAGAAAATAACCATCTAAATTTCTTCCAGTATGGCCTGCTCCATCATAAGTTGATTTCCCAGGAGCATTCTCCCAGCCATTTTATCCCACCGGAACCTCCAATCTCTTCCTCCAACATCTTGCAATCTCCAATCCCTCCAATTCCACAGCTTCTCTATTTATTTTTTATTCTCTTCTCTGCTTCTCCTACTGGCTAGGGGTATTCATTTGCTTCTTTGGCTTTGCTGGGATCTCCAGAACTGGGAGAAAGTTAGATGAGGTTCTCACATGTGGAACCACAGAAAGAACAAAGGTTTGGAGGTTTCCAGTTAACTCTACATTGTAAGAGCGAGAACTGAATAGCGCCACTGCTGATACACAGCAACAATCCTGTATCCCTGCAGGAAGGCTGGGCTGCCAGAAAGAGGTCATTATTTACCACAAAACAAAACATGTCATTCTCGCCAGAAAATCCCCCCATCAAGTACTACTAACTGGCCAGTGTGTTTGAGAGAACTGTCTGCAGGCAATGCTGACACCATGGAGGAAGGGTCCCTGCCCCCC
Organism: Sigmodon hispidus; assembly: GCA_004025045.1. NCBI lineage: Eukaryota > Metazoa > Chordata > Mammalia > Rodentia > Cricetidae > Sigmodon > Sigmodon hispidus. The sequence continues at coordinate 100,188 of PVIH01000055.1, forward strand.
AATCTTCCCTCATTGACATTCACTATGGCTTATGTTGGAAGGGCATATTGCTCTCTCCACTGTTAACTTCCAGTCACTTCCTTCATAATGGTCTTGACTTCCTTACAACCCACACAGCCTTCCTTGAGACCTGCAGTGGACCATCAACCCCACACAAAGATACTGATTGATGAGATCAGGCCTTGCAGGATGTTGAAGCCAGACCAGGCCAGGACTCCAAGTCTCAGAGGAAATGCTGCACATCTGGAGGTCAGAGGACTGCTTCCTTTCTCTCTCTCTTCACCTTTCTGTGGTTTCTAGGGCTTGAACTTGGATCACGTGTCTTGGTCTCAAGCCCTTTACCCACGATCCACCACACCTGCCCTGTAGATACTCCTTAATACAGTGTATTTTTTAACACAAAAATAATTCCAAGCCTTTCTTGCAGTTCATCACAGGGCAATTGAACCGATTTATACACAATTGCTTGTGATTCTGGAGCCTAAAATTACCAAGAAGAAATGAAATAAAAACTTCCACTAATTACTGTATGTTTGTTTTGCTTTCTGTGGGCTCTAGATCTCTGCAGTTTGGGAGGCAGGGGATTACTCACAGTAAATTTGATTAATGCTTATTCTGTGGCAAGCTTTATGAAAAAAATGCCTTGGCAATATTATCTTACTTAATTTTTAATAATATTTTAGAGGACTTTTTGAAATTGGAGAATTCTAAAGAACAAAGTGATACTAAAGAAGAGGCTTCTGATTTTTACCCAAGATAAATTAAATTACATTAAAGGAAGAAAAAAGCTTGGGTTGGATTTTTGTTTGTTTTTGTTTTTCAGAAAAGGCTATACATTCTTGAAGTTAAAATTTCAGATGATGAGAAAGGCTGTAAAAAGTGACATCAAGTTTTAACCCCTCATCTCCTTCTTCAAGGTATCTAGTGCTAATTGCAGGATTTTATTAGATTTACTTCTTACAAAATGGGTGTAATGACTCATGTTTGTAATCCTAGACCTCTGAAGGTTGGGACAGGAGGATTTCCAATGGTTCAAGGCTAGCCTGAGTTACAATATCAAACCTAGTCTCAGTTCTTCACCCTCTCTTGGAGGTATCCAGGAATGAAATTAGCTATTAGTTTTGACATTTGCTTCTTCCCTTCCCTCTTTCTGTTTTCTAAACCAGGTACCCACAAAAAAAAATGGGTGTGGTAATGAGGGTCCATCTGCTGGGCCAGCCAATACAGAAGCTTCAAAATACTCTACTGCCAATTTAGGAATATGGAAATGATTCACAAGCCCAAATAACAACGCTGAACTTACAAAGAGCATCTTACTTCCTATCTAGGGAATGTCATGTTTGGGGACCTACTTATGCAAAAACCACATTGATAATACTTATATTGCTAATATTTTTAAGGGAAGGTGGACAAACACAGAAGAAGCTATTTAGATGCACCTTTGCTGGAGCCTCCTTGTCAATGCAACTGTGTCAAAATTCCTCTGTGGCAATTGCAGATAGATTCCTGGTTAGGGATGGGACTTAGTGTCTACTCGCCCCTCTCAGTGCTGGAAATGAACAGCACTGAGTATCAGCTCTGTGATCACAAACACCCTGCTTCTCATATTCCTATCAGAGAAGAATTTCAAGTTTAGTGAAGCTATGTGCGACAGCATTTAACGAGATTTGGCACAGACAATTTCTTAGGAATTACTGCTTTAAGTACCCAGCCAGTTTCACGTAATGGACTTAGTGATTTCAGAGATGAAAGCACAGGTTTCCACCCACATCTAATCAACTCTCACCAAATAGATTCTTCAATGTTTAGAGTGCTTATCATCCCCAAAGTGTGCTGGTCCTTTGTGCCTCTGTGTTCAAGAGAGGCCACTTGCAAGTGGGTAGTCAGGGCCCAGGACATCTTTTGAGAGATTTAAAAGACTAGTTCATCCAGTTAGCACCATGTTTCCCCAAAATAATGCACCTTCACTTAAAATGTGAAACTGACACCACATGAGGGTCCCTTAAGATGCCAAGAGACAGAGATGACTCCCTCAGTAGCGTGTAGTGGGTACTTGATGCAATCAGCGTGTTCTACACGGGTAATTACTTTTACTACTAATGACGCCTCCCATTCAGAGAGTACGATAAGAGCCTGGAAGTCTACTTAATCAAAAGGCTTCTTCATTACAGCCCCACCACCCGCCGAGTAAAACAGTTCACTGGCTCTACTCAGCAGCCCACACAAATGAGAAAAATTTATTAACATGTGAGCAGGATGGGATTTGGTTAGTATGTACAAAGGTGATCACCTCAGTGACTTAAAAAATACCCAAGGCATTCAAGTGTGTGTGTGGCCCATTGTGAACAGGGCTTTTTCAGAAACCTCATGAGTTTGTACTGTTGAAGCTGGCCTGTGTTGATGGTCCAATTCAGTGTTCTAAGCCACTTACAGGCAAGCAGAGGGGTAAGAAAGCCTACTTCCTATTTGTGGAAAAATGGATAAAAATTATATTTGTTTTGTATTTATTTACAACCAGTTCTGCTGTGAGGCATATGGGTGTTCAGAAGTGGACTGTGCTTTTCCAATATGAACAAGATAACAACAGAAGCTTGCAGGGAAACTGTGGTTAGGACCACACTGTTCCTGTCAGTGATGCATTATGCAAAAGATACAACCCCAGGCTGAGGAAATGGCTCAGCTGGTAAAATGCTGACTGAACAAACCAGTATGAAAAGCCAAGTTCAATTCCTCAGCCCCCATGTAAAGAGCCAAGCATGGCAGTGTATTTTGTGAACCCAGCTGAGGAGACAGAGTCAGGTAGATTCCCGTGGCTTGCTAGCCAGCCAGCCACACTTAATTGGTGAATTCTAAATCAAGAGAGGTTCTGTATCTTATAAAACAAGGTTAGATAAAGCCCGAGAAAGACAGATGAGGTTGGTCTTTGGTCTCCACATGTAAACATACTGAACATACTATGGAACATTCAAAGAAATGTTTGAACACACAAAGATGGAATCCAATAAAAGCAGTAACATCATTTTATATAAGGTAGATGTTTAAGAAAACACAGAAATAACATGGCAGACCAGATGGTGATCTGGGAAATGCCCTGTGGAAGTGAATGTGACAAGGCTGCAAACTGAGATACTGAAGTAGTAGGTGGACAATTCTCTGAAAGTGGGACGAGGTTGAAGCATTGGATATGGAAGGCTGTGGCTTGCAGACGGGATCCTCTAAGGCACCTGGTGAGATGAAGTGGTTAGTACAAGTTAGCGGCGGGCACTTTAACTTGCTAGTGTTTCTACTTGCTTTGGTGCAGCTGAGCACAGTTTTCTGGTCACAAGCACACACACACACACACACACACACACACACACACACTCCATATTAGACTTTAATTCTGTAGAGTTAGACCGACTTGCATTTTCAGGAGCAGGGTAACACATTAGGCTGATAGAAAGATACCCCCAAGCAAATGCTGGAAAACACACACAGATACTCGAGCATCCAACCCTCTTGAGTTTCCTGACACTGGGATTAAAGTGGGATCATGTTAAATCTCAGACTCAGGGGCCATGGCCTCAAAGGGGTATGCTTTTTAGCTGTTCTGGCTTTTTGAAAAAAGATAAAGCTTCCAGGGCCCCCTGTAATGCTACTAGACAGCTCAGAGCTGAGTTAAATGTGTGCAATTGTACCTTTGTCCTTGCCTACAACAGTATCAGTTCTACAAAGACAGTCAAAACGAAGACAGGAAATGTCATCCTTTCCCTAAAGTTGAGTTGAGAACTCCCTTCTAAGAGGCAGGAAGTCAGCTGCCCCTGGGAAGGAAATTGATGTTACTTTTCAGAACGCTTGATTAGCACAGGAGACGGTGGCAGGCCGATTTCTCTCCAGAGCCTTTTAGTAAGTAATAATAGATAACAAGCATGCAAGGCTCTCTGTGTATCTGGAACTATAAGCACGCAGATGTATTAACTCATTTACAATTTGAATCATTCTGTGTAATTGCTTTTCAAGTCTTAGTGTTTCTTATCAAATTAGGTAAGCTGAACAAGTTTAGAAAGGCAGTCTGCAAGGTAGCCACTCAGCCAGTGTTGACTGGGCAGCAGCTAAGGGCCTGATGTCACCTGGGCAACATCTACCGTACTTGACCTGGGCTAAGCAGTCAGATTCAGCTAGTTGCTTTTCTCATGACTCTGACAAAATATCTGAGGTAGGCCACTGAAGGAAAGAAGGATTTATCTGGGCTCATATTTTCAGAGGGCAGAGTCCACATCACAGGGAAGGTTGAATTGAAAGAAATGGGGATTTTTCACCTGAGACCCCTCTCACCTCAGCAGCCCAGGAAACAGAGAGATTAGACCCGACCTGCCTGAGTGACCCACTTCTTCCCAGCTAGGCCCCACCTCTTAAAGATGTCATGATATTCTAAAAGAGTGCTGCCAGCCTGGGACCGAGGCTTCAAATACATGCCCCTGAGGGGCAGTTTACCTTCAAACTATAACACGGATCAGTCAGAACTATAATTTGACTGACAGACAGCTGTGTAAGCTGGGGTTTACAGTTCTCAATATCACTCTGTGGGAAGAGGTTGGTGACGGTGGCACACACCTTTAATCTGTGCACTCAGATGGAGGTGGGTGGATCTCATTGAGTTCCAGATCAGCTAGGGCTATATAGTGAAACTCCATGGAAGATGAAGAGGAAGAGGAGGAGGAAGAGGCAAGGAAGAAAAGGAAGAAAGGAAAAAAGAAAAGTTAATAACTATAATATTTAGTGAGATAGAGAAAAGGGGTGTTTAGAATGGTACATGGCACAGAATCAACAATCAATGGTCATTTTTATTTGTATAATAATTATTACTGTATTGTCAATATGAAGTCATTAGCATTTTTCAGGATCAAGTGACATATAACCTGTCTATTTGAAACCAAGTCGGCACATTCTGGGCCTCTGAAGACTCAGAGACCTAAGGTTCCGGATTGATTTTCTCTTTCTGGATGCCTACCATGATGGATCTTTCTGTCACTGAAGACTGGGCTGTGTTCAGACAGGAGGGGTTCACACCCCATCTGTAGGAATCTTCATTGCCAAACCATCACTGTGTACATTGGCCACACCTGGCTGCCTAGGACACACACCAACACTGTGGTCCTCACCTCTCTTTGTTTAACCTACCCTGTCTGGTTTCCCCTCCCACTGTCCTGGCACCCTCTCCAAGTCCACCCAGCAGCTGCACCTTTGCAAGTCCAGTCTACCTGTTTCTATCTTGTTCCTTGATAGCCTCAGGGCAGAATTAATCACTTTTGCACTTTTGAAATGCCTAGTTCTCATTGACTTTCCACCTTGAAAATGATCCTATTGTATTTTTTCTCCCTGGCTCTCTGAATACTTACTCTGAAGTTTTAACTCAGACATCCCTCACACGGTGGTCCTCAGGGCTTGTTCTTCCTGTGTCTATTAAGAGAATGAGGATTTATTCTCCTCTATCGCTAAGACTTATGGGGAGACATCAAAGTACCATCCTGGAATCCACTGGAATCCACTGCATGATGTTCTTCCTATCCTGTGTGAGGTCCTGGGTCTTATGCTCAGAAAATGTTCACAGAAGTCAAACAATCAAACAACCAAACCCTCCACTGTTATCTCAGATCGAGCCATTCCCAAATGTAATCTCAGAGCCTCATTTCCCCCAGACATCCAGCTCACTGTCCAGTCTCTTCCTCTAAGTTGGACAATTAGCCAAGTCACGCTGATTTCTGTTTCCACATTCTCCCACTTCTTTACTCTTCTCGAGCTAAAGCGACTGCCTGCTTCTCACCTTATGCCTTTCCTATCTCCTCCGCCTGGTACCTTGGCAACAAGCCTCATCCTATTCCAGTGTAATCTCATTGCAAATAATTTTAATAAAAATATAGTAGCTGCCTGATTCTAAAAACCAAGCCTAAAATTAATAAAGAGTACAAAAATCCTGATTACTTAGAATCTTTTCCAATTCACATTTTCTTTGTATCACAGGGCTTCTTTTTACCCAGGAAATATCCAACAAGCACCTTCTAGGTTCCAAGCCTGTACATTCTTAGACTTAGCACTTTTTTTGCAAGGATTGGCTATTATTTGAAAATTTCTTTTTGCAGAATGCCTTGGTGTTTATTCAATGGGACAGAAGCAGCTTAATTGAAATACTTCAGACAATATCAAAGTCCTACTCTTTTAGGTTTAAAAAAATGTTTGTGTGTGTGTGTGTGTGTGTGTGTGTGTGTGTGTGTGTGTGTGTGTGTATGTGTGTGTGTGCCCACAGAGGCCAGAAGAGAGCGTCAGATTACCTGGAGCTGGAGATTTAGACAATTATGAGGCCTCTGATGTGGGTACTGGGAACTGAACTCAAGGCCTGTGCAAGAGCAGCAGGTGTCGAGTATGGGAACATCTCTCCAGCTCCAGGGTCCTTATTTTGAGTCATCTTTCAGGTACCCAGATCTTGCTCAGAGGTTTGTAGCTCTATAGGTTTTAATCTTTGTCTTATAGATGTCTTTCAAAGCACAAACACACAAGTTTTGTGGTAAAAATCAGATCAGAAATGATAAAACTTTGTGTGTCTATGTGTATGAGAGCCCCTGCTGTGTTATCTTCTGCTCTCTTTGTGATTATTTTTCATCAACAGCAGCTGAAGGAAGAATGGGTTTGGCATGCTTGTTTTGCTTCCTGTTTTGCAGGAATACAGCCCATCACAGTGGGGAAGGTAGGACAGCGGGAGCACGAGGTGACATGTCACAGCCACTGAGTCCATGGGCAAGAAGCACCAGGATGAAGGCTAGTACTCATGATTTCTCTTTCTATTCATTCTAGAATTCTGTCCATAGGATGTCAGCCACATTCAAGATGGGGGACTCTGCCCCAGTTAAACCCCTGTGGAAATATGCTTAAACACACACACACACACACACACACACACACACAGAGAGAGAGAGAGAGAGAGAGAGAGAGAGAGAGAGAGAGAGAGAGAGAGAGAGAGAGAATCAGAGACAGAGAGACACGCAGAAAGACAAAGACACAGAGAGAGTTTCATCTTCCAGTTGCTCCTAAATGCTGTCAAATTGACAAGATTAACTGTCATACCTTGCTTGTGCATTGAGTAGATGGGAGGAGCTGTTTTTCTGAATGTCACAAAGGTGGGTGACAGAAACATGCCCACCCTGTGAATGGGGTACATTTCCATTTTCTGCGGCAGTACTGCTATTTTAACTTCAGCTTTAATCTACTGGCATTTCAGTCAGCAATTATGACTCCACAGTGACTGGCCTGCTTCTATGGCAGCAGCCCTGCTGCTCAGGCCACGGCCTGGAGGGAATTCTGTTCCCAAATCTTTCTGTTGCTGTCCATAAAGATAGGTTTAACTAAATGTCATCCTATTTATAAATAAGACTCTAGAGTCAATGGCAGGGGTGAAAACCTGCTAGCTCAGAGAGGCTGAGTAGCACCTATGTAACTTTCTTTCTTTGATAGTGTCTCCCAAACAGAACATTCTTCTGCTCCACCAAACAAACAAACAAACAAACAAAAAGCCCCACTACTCCAAATCCCTCCCTACTCCTGTCTCTATCTCGTTCCAGATGTCCTCTGATACTCTATGATTACTTCTGTCAACTAGTTGCTCACTCAGCCTCCTGACCCACGGTTAATTTTGCTTAATTAACACAAAGGCAAACTTGGAGTTCAATGTGATGGAATATCTCCAACACAGTACTAAAAGGATATTAGCATGTTTGTGAATTTTAAAGACTTCAGAAGAGTTAGAGAGAGTGAGTGGCCAATTCCCAGTGCATTTTAGTAACTACTATCAGGAAACTTGGTATTAATTTTATCCAAGGTGATGTAATTCAGCCATGAGTCACTCACCCACTTTGGGGAGATAACAGATGATTTGTTCATTGCCACATTCACCGGCCCTTTGCCAGGCTTTGTTTGGCTTTGACCTGTGCAGCCTCTGATGCCTCCACTGCCCCTCTCTATGATTCATTCTTGGCTTCCATGTACCTAAACCTCCTGAGTTCCACCCTTCTTGTTGGCCTTCCTAGCCCTGGATCGTCTCAAATTGGTCCTAATATGTGGATCAGCGCCAAGGCTCTGCCCTCGTCAGTCTTTCTGCCTCTCTCTAGTTACCCCTTCTCGGAGGCTGGTTCATTCTTTCAACTCCAGCTGCACAGCTCAATCTCCAGAGAAGTCTCTTGTGCACTGATCTTGCCGAACTCACAGTCTCCTGTCTTTGTTACTCTGGAGAATTCTCCTACATGGACTCAGTGCTCTACTCCTTTCTCCCCTCCTGTCTTTTCATCAAAACTCACTTGCCCATTGCCTCTTATTCTCAGGTTCCCCCACGCCCTATGCAAATACTCACAACTCCAAAATTGCTCTCCAATACTTATCATTCTTTCCTAGTAACTTCCTGTATAAAATGTGATTGTGAGAAAGTCCCCTTTGTCCATTAAGCCTTCCTCACACAACATAGCTTGACAACAGAGTGATAGGCTATAAACAAAGTCATCAAGTCTCCCAGAGTCCCTGATTACAGTCACTTTCTCTCTCTCTCTCTCTCTCTCTCTCTCTCTCTCTCTCTCTCTCTCTCTCTCTCTCTCTCCTTCTTTCCCTCCAGCCACCATTTTTACAAACCACTGCCGGATGAATCTTCCTAAACAGTGTGTTGTATGATTATTCTCAGAGCAACCTGACCACTCTTTTTGAATCAAGAACAGCCTTGGAAGCCCATCTGGTGTAACCACCTCTTGCTACAAATGAGGAGAGGGAAGATTCAGGCATTTAGTCTGCAGCCTCCTTGAGACACATAGCTATTGTCTGCTTGTTTATTGGGGGCAGCACTAGCTCCTTTTCATGCTTGGTCTGGTCCTGAAGAATCTTCCTCCTATCTTGCTGAACCAATTTGTCTTTGTCCTGGATTCTCCGAGGTTGCTAACGGAGTATCTTGCATCCCAAGTGTCCCTTGAGTCTCTTAGCTGTCAGGGATGCTGGCTTACCAACATCTTCCCTCTCATTCCTTCTTGGCTTAGGGAGGCCTAGTTCTTGTCAGTCATGGTGGCCTCCATCGTGCCATCCAAACCCTTTGCATGTCCACATCACTCCATCAAGCTCTTCTCATATACATCTTTTCATCCAAACCATCTCTGTGTCTGTTTCCCCATCCAAAGTCATCCTGTTTCTACATCCTATTCCATGGCTCTTCCTTCTCATTAGGATCTTGTACTTCCTTCCTTGCCATCCTAGGTGACCTCATACCAGCAACAATCAGCATCCATGCCCTACTCTTTCTGACCACGGGCACATGATGCTTTTGGAATCTGACTTCAGGTCTACTGTATTCCCATTTTCAGTCTGTACCCTAGTCATTCAATGTTTAAAAACATCAGTGGTTGCACTCATAAGAATGTTGAATTAAGAGTTCTCTTCTCTTCCCATTACACAGACTGTTACCATGGTAGAAAAGGAAATGCTTAGTTGAGCAAGCCCATGAACCTGACAGCCCAGAAGGCTATCACATCAAGGTCTGAGACTCCCTGTCTCTTTTTATTTATTTGCATGGCCCGGTAGATTCTGTTCTCAATCGTTTTAACAGTCCAGGACCCGTCAGGCCCAGCACATCATCATGATCTATCGTCAGGGTAAAACTCTCTTGGTGATGACAGCTTAGATTGACAGCGATGTTTAAATCCTAAACTATTCTTTGGATGACATTCAATTTTTTGTCATGAAGTTTCAAAATGTGACTGGAGTCTTTTCAAAGCTTTCCACATGGTGGAAACACCGGTGACAAAAGAGACATAAAGCAGCTGTGGCCAAATGGGAAAAACACTGACCTTTGAGGCCAAATACCCAGGGAGGGGCTGGGGTTCTGACTTGATAGTTATGCAGCTTCAAACAAATCTCCTGTAGTGGCCCCTGCTAAGTGGAACCCAGCACTGAGAACACACAAGCCATAAGCACTCTAGTGTCTCCCATGCCTGCTCCACTGGGGTAGAGGTGTTTTAAGATCTTGTTTCAAAGAAATGATTCATATTTGTCTTCCCTGAGACGCTACTTTCAGATCTGAATATACCTTTATTAAGAGTCTCTGAAACTCAGACACAGCAGTTGAAATTTTTCTTTCATTTATTTGCTGTTATGGAAGTTTTATCGGCCTCCCTAGTCAGTACCCATTCCAGTAAATAGAAGTATTGAAAATTCCAATCTTATGTTACTATTGCATTCTTCACAGATTTTTATACTTACACTAAATTCACTTTATTTGAGTTAAAATATGAACGCCTCTCTCATAGGGGACAAATTGATGCCCCATGTCAACACAAAAATTAGAAGATTCTGGTCCTCTTTCTCAGACAGCTCAAACTATAGGAGGAAGGGTAGATATATAAGTATGCCATGTCATCCATGTAGTGTCTTGTATGTTTGGGTTCAGAAAGCTATGAGTAAAAATGGAGATGCTTAATTTCTCAGTCAAAGAATGGATCACTAGGCCAGCAAAGGTCAAGGTGATTGCTGCTAAATCTGATGACCTGAATTTGAACCCTAGACCCCACATGGTGGAAGGAGAGAAGAACTAAACTCTCATAGGCTGGTTTCTGTCCTTCACATGCACACAAGCTGTGGCATGCATGAGTTACCCCACATCACAGATAAATGTTAATAAAATATTTTTAAAAGAAAGAAAGAATATTTTCATGAAAGGAACACATACTTAACTTCAAACATGGTCAATGTGGGCTCCACAGGGGAGATGACATTGAACCAGGAGGTTTAACAATACATATAAGAGGCTGTGTGTACACATGTTGTTTATAGATCTAGAACTGGGATGTCATGTCTGTCATGTCTTATCCCTTCAATTATACTTTTTGAAATTTGAAATTTGGAAATAACAGATGCTTTCATACTTTGTTGATCCTAAAGTAAATAACAAAGGCCTGGCCCAGGGAAAACCCATACCAAACCCTTGTGATTAATAGCCTGTGTTTTTAGCTGATGTATATTATGAGTACAAACATTGAGGTCAGTGGAAAATGATAATTAAACATGCATATTTCACAATGAAAAAGTTCCATTCACCAAGCTGAACCCAAACCTGGAAACAGAGGGATGCATCCCACTTGGCAGATGGAGTTAATAGTGTACAAGTAGCCCTCAGTTCAGGCCATTTCCCAGCCTGGACTGTTGAAAAGCATCCATTAGTTCATTCTGTATCAGCTTCTTCCTTTTAAGAAATAATAATTTCATTGTTAAGAGTGACTCACATTTACTGTATTTAAGTTACGGGCAGGGTGGGAGGGAGCCATTAAAGAAAAAAATTAAAACCATCCAATATCCCAGCACTGAAAAAGAATTCTAATCATTAGTGAATTATATTTCAGATATGTTTCTATCCATATGTGGTGGATGAGCAGATTGTGGTGTGGATGGATGGATCAGTAGGCAGATAGATACATGAGTGAATGGGTGGGTGGGTATATGCATGCATACATGTGTAGATGGAAGGATGGATGAGTGAGTGGATGAATGGATAGGTGAGGAGATGAATCTATGGATTGATGAGTGAATAAATGATGAGTGGATGGGTAGCTAGGTGAATGTATAAATGCATGGATAAGCAAATGGATAGATGGATTAGTAGGTAGATGGATAAATGATGAGTCAATGAGTGGATGGGTGGATGTATGCATACATACATGGATGAGTGAGTAGATGGATTGATGGGTCAACAGATGCATGATGAGTTGGTAGGTAGGTAGTGGATATATGGATGGATGGGTAGTGGGTGAGTGGATGTGGAGATGAACAGTCAGAGCTGCACCCCTTCATTTTCTCCAGTTCTTAATTTTCCCAAGGTCATTCCTTCCTGAAGGCTTTACCTACTCCAATCCTAGTTGACAATAAGAGAATACTCTTGTCCTACTTATTCAATTACTGTACTTTCCAGCATTACAGTAGCATTTTGAAAAACCATCTAAGCTGATACTGCTACCTTTCATCATGTCACTGAAAGTCTGTAAGAAATTTCTGAGTTCCATAAGTTCTTATAGATAGGGTGTTGTTTACAGTCACCTGCTGAGTTATATCAAGGACTAACTGGATCAGGAAGGACGATTGTACTTCCAAGCTTACCAGATGAGGAGTGAATGGGAGGGGCACTATTACCATTGCTAAAGTACTTAGCGTTAAGATAGACAGGAGTGCAGTGGGACCCCCTCCTCACAGGTCACTTGCATTCATATCACCTGTGTCATTGGCTCTCAACCTTCTTAATGCTGTGACTCTTTAATACATTTCCTCCTGTCCTGCTGACCCCTAACCATAAAATTATTTCATTGTTACTTACGCAAATATCTGATATGTAAGATATCTGAAACACGACCCCTGTGAAAGTGGCATTTGACTTCCAAAGGGGGCAGGACCCACAAGCTGGGAACTACTGACTTGTGTGTTCCTTTAAGGAAGCCAGGAAAGGGTATATCTTTAAAGAACAGTCCTCAGTCTACTAGCACCTAGATGACTTCTTGAACAACTTGAGCTTCTGGGTGTGCTTCGAGGCAGCTCAGAATAGGAACAAAGTAACTTCATCTAGTATTCTCCAACAGGGTTTTCTAATCAGGGCAGAGCTGACGCTGGGGGTCAGAGACTTCTTTGTTATGTGGCCCATGCTGTGAGATAGACATTTCACAGCAATAGTAGCCTCTAGAGATTAGATGTCAGTTAGAACAGTCTACTGTGTGAGCATGTGTGGATGCTTGCATGCACATATACCCTAACCCTAACCCAGTTCATCTTGTTTTGGGGACAGGGTCTCTCACTGGCACGGAACTTGCTAAGCAGACTATGTTAGCTAAACAGAGAGCAACATGGGTCTGGATCCACTGTCTCCACCTAACCCAGTGCTGGGATTCTAAGTGTTTTCTACCATGCCTGGCTTTTACAATGTGAATCCTGGAGATCAAACTCAGGTCTTTATAAACTTTGCATGGTGAGCACCTTTCCAACTGAGCTGCCTCTTCAGCAAGTTCCTCACCTTTTGCTTTGCTAATTGATAATGTATCTGGGGTGGTCTGGGGGCAAAGTCACCCTTAAGGACAAGTGCTAAACATTTTCACAATCCAAAGTGCTGCACATGTGTCTCCTAGAGAAAAGGGTGATGTGTTTCTTTTAGAAATACAGGCAGTATCATTTTCTAGGATTTATCATACGTGTTTCTGGACCAGGCTGAGAGGTAACAGTAACAAGACAGGCCATGAAGCCCACATCACCAGTGATGTATAAAAGAGTTTATGTCTGGGTTGCCTTGACCTGTGTTCCTGAGAAGAAAAACAGAAAGATGGATCAATCTCTTCCCAGAGATGACCTTGCTTTTGCAGGCACAGGACTCAGAGCAGAAGACAGAAAGCTGGCCATCTTCTATGTCCATCAGATGTCTGGACAGCAAGGAAGGAAACTGTTGAATTATGGCAGCTGTGGTAGCTTTATCTTAGGGGTGAGGGTGGGGAGGGGGGTGGGAGTGGGGTGGTACACAAATGTGAATTTAAATCTTACAGTTGGAGTTCAGATCTCGAGTAAAGCAATGTTTTGAAGCGCCTGAAAGATAGCCACTAATTAATGAGCAGTCAGGCCTGGTTCCTAAGACATTTGAAACAAACCAGGACAGAGCTCTCTGTTCTGTGTACTTCAGGGACTGACTGAGGGCCAAGCCGGAACTTGACAGTGAGCAGAGAAGCCCATTCTTCTCTTGAGTTCCCATGAACCACCAGTTCTTCAAGTGAAGGATTCTGTTTTTCAAAAGTGTGACTTTTATGTCGAGAAAGAAGAGTTTCATTTGGGGAGCCAAGAATGTATGTACAGGACAATTACGGTACACATATAAGACACACATCTTGTTAATCACATGGAAAATTGTTCTGTGCTAACGGTTTCAAAATTTCCCCTCCCTCACGCAAACAGTACCTATTACTTTAAACACCCGGGTGTCTAGTAATTGTTCAAAAATGTGTCAGACTACCAGCAATTCAAGTCCTGTCAAAAATAAATCTCCCAGACTCACTTCTTCCAGTCGGTGCCTTGAAAAAACACGCCCACATGTCAATTACCGGAAGCCTTGGCAATGTTTCTTTGTTCTGAATTTGTGTAAACAGAAGGAGGCTCCTTCTCCTTAACAACTGTTTTCTAAAACCTATATAAATGTTTATGTGAGCTTTTGTGCAACAACACCTAACGGAGGCAGTAAGAACCACCCTGTAGGTAAATACACGGGCACAGTGCTCTTGTGTGCCTCTTGGTGATAAATGTTTAAGTTTGAAGGAGAAATGTCTCGGCTTGTGAATTATTCTTTCACTTTTTTTTTTCTTCAGAGGCCTGACCCAAAACATTTACATTTTAAATTGTAAATTAAAACCATCTCCCATCAGAAAGGACTTACAGTCTCGGGCTCAATTCTCCATTTATTCAAATGAGGTCGCTTCACAGATAATATCAAAATTGCAGATAAATAAATGAATGGGAAATCTGACTATAAAAGAGGAATCATTTATAAAATTGGCAGCTAATTAAGAGAGGTTAGTAAGGTTTCAATGTGCAATTCTATCTGTTACTGGGAGACCCCAAGAACAGAGCCCAGTTCTTAGGGGAAAGTATGTGGGGCTGTGAGCAAGGCAGCTGTGGAGACAAGCACGAGGTTTTCTCGGCTCTAAATTTCTGATGTGACAGTACTTTCATGAAGGACATTGCAGCCATCTGATCATAAAATCAGCTTCCGTGAACTTTTTGTTTTGTTTTCAAAATCAGAATTTCAACAAGAACAAGGGAAGAAAAACAAAGAAACAAATAACAACAAGAAATAACTAAGTGTGGGGTCCTCTCCGCGGTGCTCAGCTAGCTGTGCTTATTAAGGAAGTGAACAGTCACAGTCGTGACCTGTGGCCACATGGAGGCTGTGAAGATGGAGGATGAAACCCTAAGTCACTCTCTTCTGGGGTAAATTAGAATAAGTCAGCGTGCATGAGGCAAGGACTGGTCGATATTTCACTATTAACACAGTGACAATTGCATATTAATAAGAGGTCATTTTTTCTCCAATCTTCTAACTGCCAAACCCACTAGATGAATGGTTTCCTTCCTTCTCTGGAATTTCTTTCTGTTTCTGTTCTGCTGATATGGAAACTTGATCCTTGAGCCAGTGCGCACTTGAGCCTGTGTATATGTGTGTGTGTGTGTGTGTGAGTGTGTGTGAGTGTGTGTGAGTATGTATGTGAATGAGTCTGTGTGTGTGTGTGTGTGTGTGTGAGTGTGTGCCACACACATACTCATCAAAGCAGCAACCCTTTGCTAGGCAGGATCAGGAAACACCTACTAGAGTTTCCTTCAGGAAATGAGAGATTCTGTTAACCTGCTCCCCTTAGGCTTCCTTCCCCCACCAAATGTTCTATCAACATGTTTGCCACCGGGATTTAAATGCTTATCCTGTTTGGTGAATGGCAATTTTATCTAGAGAAGTAAAATACACATTTTCCTAGACTCTCAGGAGAGATATTATACAATTAACTATTAGTTGAAGGTGGCAACATACAGGACAGATAGAATTCTAACCTCGTGGCTACCTTCTCTAATGGTGGAAGGGTAGAACTATAAATCGGGCATGGTTCAGCAGTCATCTGTAGGCTTATTCTGTCCATACAGACAATGACAAATAGTTCATGTTCCCTGAGTAGACTATTAGATATCTTAGAGTGAGTGAACTATAAGATATCACACTTATTCCTCTTGGAGAAGTACCTCTTCATATCCCACATGCTGCAAAGAAAGCATGCTCAGTTGAAGAACAGCTAATGAGGACTGATATGGTATTTCTCAGATGATCCTGGGCTTCTCTTTAGCATGATAGCTCACATCTAGATGAAATAAAGATGTCTTCCATGTTTCTTTGAAACTATCAACAATTGTTTCCTTTGCTTTACTCTTGTTCTGTTTTATTCTTGTAAACATTTTTAAGGTTCTTTTGATGTCTACTTTCTAAATCCAGTTGATGGAAAGGTTTGCCCCTGTGACTGATTAGGGGAAGCCAAGCAACAGGGCATGTCTAACACAGTCTTCTGTCTTCTGAAAAGGCAGACTTATGTCTCAAAATATTAAAACACAAAGAGTTCACGAGAATATAATTTATAAGTAAAAAGTCATGGAGTAGGAGACATAGCTCAGTGGTTAAAAGTACTTGCTGCTTTTACAAAAGACAAGAGTTTAATTCCTGGCACCAATTTATGAAGTGGCTCATAGTCACATGTAACTCTAGCTCCAGGGAATCTGACACTCTTTTATAGCTTCCATAGACACCTTCATTTATACACACACACACACACACACACACACACACACACACACACACTATTAAGATAAATCTTTAGAACATTTTAAGTCATACAGGTGACCTATAGGTGATATCAGTCATATACTGACATTGCATATTTACAGGTTATTTTGTGATTCATCTAGTAATTATCAAGTATCTACTCTGATTATAGATCAGCCCTTACCCCACTTACCAGCTCATACAAGTGGGACTCAGAAGACTTAATCAATTACCCCAAATAGCTGTCCACAGAGTGAAGTGGAATGGAAGAAAAGGCAGAGATGGTGAATTGGCACTAGATTACCTATGTCCCTCCAGGTAGATTTGCTCAAAAAGAAACATGGTAGCTGAGCATGAAGGAAGCGGTCAGGGATGAGGGATGAAGAGCTGGAGGTAGAGGAGGAAGAAAGCACAGCCTGCAAAGGTTGATCCACAAATAGACACATGTCAAAATGGGAAGCCATGGCTGAAGGTGCCAAAGGACAATTGTCAGTGCTGGGGGAGAACTGGGTGGGACTCAGTCCAGAAGACAGTGAGAAGGATCTGGCTGTCTCCCAATAAACTTGGTGTTGGGAGTTGAATTGTGTGTCCTTGAGACAGGCTAAACTTCCAACTCCTGGAACCTGGGGTTGTGGATTCATTTAGGGGTGCACTGACCTTGCAGATGTCAAGTTAAGATGAAGTCCTTAGTGTAGACTTGAATCTAAGCACGAGTATTTTCATGCACCAAGGAAAATCTGGACACAGACACAAAAGGGAAGTAACAGGAGAAGCCACAGGGGGAAGGTGTTATGTGATAACAGAGGGAACCTGAGAGTGCCTACTCCACGAGACCAGACATCACAAGAAGCTGGGAAAAGGATCCTTCTAGAACCTTCAAAAAGAGGCTGGGCCTGCCCACACCTGTACCTTCTTCCTCCTCTTTCTCTTCCTACTCCTCCTCTTTTTCCTTTTCCTCCTCCTCCTCTTCTTCCTCCTTCTCCTCTTCCTCTTTTTCTTTCTCCTCCCCATCTTCTTTCTTCTGTACTTTGAAATAGGGTCTCACTATGTATCCCAAGTTTGTCCCAAACCTGTAATCCTCCTGCCTCAAACTTTCCAAGTACTGGGATTATACAGGTTTGAGCCACATCTACCCTTCCTTGATTATATATAATAATAAATAATTATTTCTGTGGTTTTAAGACACTTATCTTGGAAGACTTTGTTTCAGTGTCTCTAGAAAACAACACATCCTTAAAACCCCTGAGGAATTAGAAGGAATGGCATACTGATGACATTTGGATTTTCGAAAGACCCGCTTAGCTGTAGAATGGACATCACTAAACTGGCTAATGAAAGAATGAAAGGCAACTCTGGAGACTACAGGGGAGAGCTATGGGTTCTGGGCACTAGATGCCAGTAGGAGTATTTGTAGCATTGGAAAAAGGTGTAACTGGCATGACCACATGGGCTGGGAAGGCTACACATTTTGCAGTGACCTGAAGCTCTGAGCACATAGATTTATTTTCTCTACCTCTCTGGACTTGGCAGACTCCAACCAGAGCATTCCAGTGACAATAGAATTATTTTCCCATTTCACACATTGAATTGTTTTTGTCTGGGTTATAATTGCTTTTTACATAGTAATAAAAATCCCACTCAAGAATGACAGAGCATAAAGAACTACTTTTCACCTCCTTTATGGACGTAGCAAAAGAGGATGTGAATGGGGCGGGGGAGCTGTATCAAACTGTGTGCCATTAATAACTTAAGATGTGCTTGGATCTGGGCTTAAGGGCTCTAAGAGACAAGCTATTGACATTGTCACCAAAGGATCAACACAATTCACTGGTCATCAACCTGGTATGTAGATTATGCAAAGAACTATGACACATGCAGCTCCTTCAGGGCCCTTTGATGCTGGCAGATCATTGTCGCTGCAGAATGTTTTGAAGAATAAGCTGTGGGTCCCACTTCTTAATCAAGACCTTGGCTCTGTAAGAGGCAGACTGTGCCTCACGTATTGATTCATGTGCCATTGCTATGCTAAAATATATAGCAATGTATACTGTTATATTCCTTACAGTTTTTGGATGTAAATGCATACTGTTATATTCCTTATAGTTTTTGATTCTAAAAGTCAAATATCAGGCCAGACACGCCCATGGATGAGGCCTCTGGTGAAGATCTCATTATGAGGATGTCACAGTGAAACCCCATGGAGATGAGGATACCTAGTGAGATTTGAAGCCAGACGTGGGTGCGTCACTAGTCTCAATCTTCAGTGACAACTCACCTCTGGAAACCTAACTAATACCTTTCCAGGGCAGTGTCCTCAGTGAGCCAGTCTTTGCTAACTAGGCCCTTCCTCTTAAAGGGGCTGCAGGCTATACTGGGGACCAAGTTTCCAACCTATTGATCTTAGGGATCAAACTGTGTCCAAACCATAGCAGCTCACAATGGTTGTCATGGAGTAGAAAGAAGAGTTAGCTTAAGGATCTCAAAAGCAAACATCCTGATAAAGTCACTTTAGGGTAGGCAGAATGTGATCAGAGGCTCCCTGACCAGCACACTGACCTTCTATTTCCCACTCCCCTGGAGTAGGGGCTTCTGGGGATCTGGGTACTGTGAGGGAGACCCTAAGCTATACACACAAGTGAATGAGATGAGTTGAAATCTGTCTCCCACCAGTGACTTGCTGGATGGGATCCTTGGTTCCTGTAGGAGTGAGTCCTTGTGAGAAGAGACATGTTAGTGAATATTCAGGAAGTGTGAGGGACTGCATGAGCAGAAGAGGCCTCTATTTGATGCCTTGTGGAGTAGCTTCAGATGCCCCAATGATCTGTGGTAAGGAAACAGAAGACTAGAAGAGCTTGCATGCTCTGGCTGGGGATGAAGACAGGAGACATTGTTGGATGAATTCTTGCAGGTTCCTGTTAGCTTCCAACCAGTGATTGGTAGGAATAAAGACTAGACATCTTCCCAGAGGTCCATGGATACTGCTAATCATTAAGAACTCCCAAATCTTTGGATATCTAGAAACTTCTGAATCCCAGGAACTGAATCAACTCAGATGTCCTGATTCACCTGAGATGAAGTTCTCGTCATCCAGCAGTACAGGCATGGATCATAAGAACTTCACTCCACTGTGGGGAGAAAATTTATCTAAGGTCTCTGGATGCTTAGGTTCTTATCCCGTGGTGACTGACACAAATCTACTGTGGTAGACTGTCCCACATGGCAGACAGTTCTAGAAGAAATGCATGCTTTCATACATTCATCGGCGTGAAGCCCACACAAACATCTGTCTGCTGTGGGTTCCTGGACAGAGGTCCCTGAAGTTCAACCATCTGTCACCTCCCTGTGGCTCTCACAATAATGCTACTCAGTCTTGTACCATGACCTTTAGAATGCAATGGTTCCAACTCTGGAACTGGGATGCTTTGGGATTTGGACAGTGTAGTGTTGTTTTCTCATTTTATAGTCTACCTGTACAATCTCCTACACTTTCCAGAGTGTGTTTTACCTGTCACTCTTTGGGGCAGGAGACAAAGATGTAATCTTTCCTGTCCACAAGCCGTCTCCTTCCTATTGCATTGTTGTTGAGCACACCATAACCACAGCAATTTGGGAAGTACAGGGCTTACTTTAGCTTGTAGGCTACTTTCCATCCTTGAGCAAAGTCAGGGAGGGAAGCCAAACAGGAAGTAAGGAAGAAATCCTGGAGGATACTGCTCTCTGGCTCACTTTCCAGCTCACACTCAGCTAGCTTTCTTATGCAGCCTGGGACCTAGCGACAGTGTTAGCCATAGTGGGATAGCCTCCCACATTAACCAATAATCAAGGCAGTCTCTCACAGACCTGTCCTCAGGCCAATCAGATTGATGAAATTCTTTAATTGGGGTTCCACTTCTCAGCTGATTCTTAGTTGTGTAGCCAGTAAAACAATTAAATGGCAAAGGCACAGAAAGATTTGATACTGATCTTGGAGCTACAGAGCACCAAAGATATAATTATCTCACCAACAGTAACTATTGCTCATAATGACTGGACTATTATTGCTATTATTTAACTTCTCACCCTTTGTACATTCCCATGTCCATAGTTTCACTAAGTCAGTGCTGTCATAGGATCATGAAGGTGACATGACGCAGATCCCGAATCAAAGGACAACCAGATTCACATACAGAAAGAGGTGTTTAAAAGTACATGGCTATCAATTTTCCAACATGGATCTAACATGTATGTGTGTGTGTGTGTGTGTGTGTGTGTGTGTGTGCGCGCGCGCGCGTGCGCGCGCGCACGCACACAAGCCAGAGACTAATGTCCAATGTTCTCCTCAATCCTTTATGCTATGTACTAAATCAGAATTTTTCATTTTAACCCAGAGCTTGCCCATTTGCTTAGTCATACTAGTTGGTTTGCTCCTGGGACATCCTTGTCTTTTGAGAGCTGGGATTAAAGGCCAACTGCCATGCCCACATGGCTATTATGGGGTTTCAGGAGACTCAACTTCCTTAAGCTTGAATGGCAAGCACTGTATATACTGAACCATCTTCTCCTAAACTCTCAAAGGGATTATAATGCATTAATAAAGCCACACCAATAGTAGGAAAGGTTTCAGAATAGAGGGTCTCAAAAACTTTCTAAGATAATTCTGAGGGTGCACAGTATTTCCTTCAAGGCCTGGCTGCAGACTCTGAAGCCTTGCTGTGACATTGGGTCTCTCAAACCAGCATCCAAGATCTGCTCTCTCCTCTGACTTTTTGGGGCTTTCCCTCACTGTAATCTGGTGAACCATTATTTTAAAGTACATAGATGATTTCATAAATTCCTATTGACTGTCTTGCTGATTTGACCACCCTGGCTTTATCTTATCTGAAATTTTTATTTGAAATGCCTCAAATAATCCTTCATGATACCCGAGTGCCTGCCATATAGACACAGCAATTTGCTATTGAGAAACCTAAGTTGAGGGTTCCAATCCTAACACACAGTGGCACAAACATAATGTCAAATTCCTATTGGATTGAGCCAGCTCTATTTCAGACAGCCATTCACAATACATGCTGTTTGCTAACACTCACCTGTAAATTTGTATTTGGTCCTCCTTTGTCCAGCTTCAAATGTGATGTATTTTAATTTTCCCCCTTGCTAAATATTTGGTTCCTGACAAACACACCCATTCAAAATTCCTTACATATTCATGTCTGTGATTTTTGTGATTAAATTGAGTGGTAGGTAAATTACTTGTGATTTGTGTGTGTGTGTGTGTACCTACACATGTACACATGTGCACACACACACACACACATACACACAAACACACCTAAATAAATTTTAGAGGATATCTGGCATTTTAAATATTTTGCCAAGTATCTACAATTGTATATATCTAGGCTAATGTGATGTCTGAAGCAACTAGATCTTCAATTATTGGGAAAGATCTTTGTGACGTGGGGTGGGGGTGGGGGAATTGTAAGAGCCAGAGGAAGTAGACATTTGCTCTCCAATAGAATTTGCTGGACATACAGTATTACTGCACACATGAACTCACAACCTATGGGACGAGATGCTCTAGACCTCTGTCAGATCAAGCCAGCCAGAATCCCAGCACTGGTGAGAAAGAGGCTCAGGAAACCCCTCCACTGTCTGAGGAGCTATTGATGACTCATGGCTGTGGAGGACAAGGAAAAGCAGTTTTCTTCAGGGTCGTGATCCTTGAGAGGTGACCCAGTAGATGAACTTACACCCCTGCCAATACTGCTAACACTAAGTGGGCCAGTGGCTTAAATAAGCAACAAAAACATAACACATGGGGTTGGGAGTAAAAGGGGGGAGGGGAAGAAGGTGACAAAATTGGGGGGTACATTTAACCAAAACACAGCATATACATATATAATATTCTCAAACAATAAAATGAAATTATAAAAAAAAAAGGAGTTCAATATAGTGGTTCTGATGGTTCTGTTTCTCTTGCTAGTTTTTTTCCTGTATTTATATCTCCCAGAGATCTCTTTGGTTTGCTATTTTCTGCTCAAAAAGTTCACACACTACCATCTTGGGTGAATTTTTTCTACATTTATGCTGCACTTCAAAGTTTGCTGAGCGATTTCCTGGTAATTTTTATTTTACCCTCACGATAGCCCTTTGGGAATGGCACCGTTCATTTCCACTTCACAGAGGCGCTGACAAAACCAGAGAGGCTAACTGACGATGCAGCTTCCTGCAGAATTAAAACCGTCTTTTAAGAGTTCAGGATCTCGCCTGTTTTCTCCTACCACAGCTGCTTCCTGGTACAGTTTAAACACACAACTTGCTATAAAGATATCCCGGAAGATATATGGTCCACGGTTTTTAAAATCTTTGCTGATGTGCTCTTAGATTCTGTGACACATGAAAAGTGACAAGAACAGCTTTCTAGCAGAAAAAAATGATCTTGACAGAAACTTGAAGACAATTATCTTTGCCTCAATGGGCCATATTTCCAAGGTTTAGGATGACTGGGAAAACTGTATTTGTTATTTGTTATTTATTTGTTAATTTCATAATGAAACTTGACCTAGAATCATGCAAAAGAGAAAAATGTCTCTTCCTATTGCCCAAACCAAAAGACTGAGTCATTTGGAGAATATTACACAAAGGAAGTCTGTATTCTTTCTAGAACTTTCACCTATGGAGCTGCAGAACAATCCATGAAAGAGAACAGCCCATAGCAGAAGAAAGATCTAAGGCTGGTGAGCTGTGAAAATAGTCCAAGTAGTCAGTTCCTCATCTGGAGTGCCCACTTGGTGAATGAGAGGCATCCAGACAATATAAAACAATATAAAAAGATTTTTTATTGTTTCTTCCTTTCCCAGGCTCCACTGGGGGAATAACATGTCCTTTGAAAAGCCAGCTGAGGTAAGTCAAATGCAGGGGTGCTCTGTTTAAGGTCTTGAGGGTGTGTTTGTTATGCAGCTGATGGTCTGCACCTTGCTCATCCTAAGGCTGAGGTTGCAGTTCACCAGTGCCTGCCTGGCAAACACAAAAATTCTGATTTTGATCCCTAGACCTCAAGTTCATTTCCCAGTGCCCACACTGAGGACTCACAAATTTCTATGGAAGCTCTAGGGGATTCGAGACCTCTGGCCTCCTCAGGCATCTGCACTTCTGTGCTTGAGTGCATGTGTGCTTGTGTGAACACGCGCGCGCGCGCGCACACACACACACACACACACACACACACAACTGATAAAAACTTGAAGCATGTGCCTACAGGACTAGCTTATATTTATTTGCACTTATTTTAATGTGGGTTCTGAGAATGTGGCTCAGGTCTTCTTACTTGCAAGACAAGTATTTTACCAACTGAACGTCTTTTCAACCACTGCTGGGGTTTAATGACCTTTATAGGACACTTTTGGGTACATGGAGAATATGTTAAGATTTTTCACTCACTTTTATGAAACATGATCTTTAAACATTCCCTCCTTCTGTTCAGGCTATTACTTATTTCAGGCTGTCTTCTCAGCTTACGGGATACTGACCTTCCCAAAAGAGAAAAACAAACTTTACTTTTTTTTTTTCAAATGAAAAAACTTGAGTCTAGTTTCAGCTATTTCAATTAGCAAAACTCTTATTGCAAATAACCACAACCTGCCAAAAATAGACCAAATACCATCTTTGGGAGGAAGCAGTAGACTCAACATTTTAAAAAAATGACTTTGGACACTTGTTTGGACACAATGAGCAACCACAGGGCTGTTTTACACGTTAGGGACAAAGCAGTTCCAATCCGAGTAGCAGAGTAATATCTCCTGAGAAAACAACAGTGTGACTGTGGAGATGGCTCAGCGAGTTAAGAGCGCTTGCTGCAGAAGTATGAAGACACGAGTTCTAATCCCCAAATATGTAAACCTGGGTGTTGTTGCATCTACCTATAATCCTAGGGTGGATGTGTTCTCTGGCTGAAGGTCTACCTCTGGGTTCAGAGAGAAATCCTGTCTCAAGGGATAAAGTGGAGACTGACAGACAGGACTTCCAGTGCCTTCCTTTGACTGCTGGTCATGAACATATAGGTGCACACATATACATGCATGCATGCCCATTCCAAACACACACACACACACACACACACACACACACACACACACATGCCCGCACACACGCCTGCACACACGCATGCACACGGTCATTAAGATGCCTCAGCTGGCAGAGGTGCTCATGGCCAAGGCTGACAGCTTGAATTTGATTTATAGTGGAGGACAAAATGAACTCCTATGAGTTTTCCTTTGACCTTTGCACATATGTTGTGGCATGTGTACAGCCATCCCTCAGAAACGTCAAATAAATGTAAACAAAACAAAAGAGAAAAAACCTACGTATTGCAAATGTTTGTCATCTATGAGAAATCTAGTGAACGGTATTAAATTCCTCTTAACTTTCCAAACTCTGTGAAGCATATATTTTCTAATAGATAGCAAAAGGCCCTGGTACAGTCCTCAGTCTCTCCCCAAATGGTTACTCATTGACTATTTACATCTTCATGACTACACCATGAGGCAGAGAACTTCAGGAAAAAAAAACAAAACAACAACAAAAACCCCTCAACTCTGTGCAGTGACATCTTTTCAAGTGTCTTGCTAATAAAATTACACTGTCCACAGAAGTGTTGCTTGCAGAGCCCCAAGCCCTCCCTTAGCACCTGGCCAAATATGTCATTTCACAAGCCTCTGGTGACCTTTCTGATAGGCAAAATCAGAATTATAATGTTGGGGTACGTTTTTCAGATCACCAGTAGAAGAAACAAAATATCTTGAATGAGTGGATTTTCCAAGGAAGTGGATCTCCCTGAGAGTTCAGGAAGTCTCCTTCAGTGGACAGGGGCCAGTGGAAAAGAGGAGAATATGGAACAGGGTAAAGACAAGCACAAGACTTTTCAGGGCCTTAAAGCTAAAACAGCAGGGAGGCCTTTAATTAATTAATAATCTTAAATGGTTTCAGGGTAGCATCCAACTAGTATCATCCCCAATGCTGGTTGTGGGTTCAGTGAAAATAAGACCTCATGTCCCCGTCATGAGGCATCAATACCATGGTTCGTCATCCAGCAGACTCTGTCACCAATAGAAATTTTCACATTTTGGTAAATCATCTTCTATTTGGGGCAAGAAGAGGGTATTGTTTTTTCCTTTTGCTTTTTTTTTAGAATGTTAACCTTATTTAATTTTTTATTTCCTCCACATGCAATGCCATGTTGCAATACAATTAAATGCATAGTAAAACAGCCATGTGAGAAAGGTTTGTGCATTATGTTAAAACCTGCTCCCTTGATAAATGAAGCCATTAGGCTCTGGAATCCACTGCATTAGTCTACTTAGCTCTGTACACCAACTTGCCTTAAAAGTCTCACAGATTCATGTGAATGCTAATCAAGTGCACACTAAAACCTCAACGGTTGCAGAAAGATCTAGTATTTCCAGGAGTTTAATGCATTTATGTTATCTGTAGATGTGCTCTACCTGGCTTGGCCATTCAAGGCTGCTCACATTTATAGACGAGATGTGTAATGTGTTTCCCTGTCTGACAGTTTCTGCAAACATCCTCCAGGAACCTTAACACAACTAACTCTCTTTTGTTTAGTATCAACTTATCTCCTTTATTGTGAGGATGGATAAGATACAGAGAAAGATATCCAAAAAAAAGTCTGTCTGTCTGTCTGTCTATCTATCTATCTATCTATCTATCTACCTACCTACCTATCATCTATCTATCTATCTATCTATCTATCTATCTATCTATCTATCTAACAAGACAAGCAGGCACATTTTTACAGCCGTATCTATGTAGTGTCTTCCCAAAAGACAAGACTAGGGCTTATGAGAAATTTCAGTGGTTTGGGGATACTTGTCATGCAAGTCAACACAGAGCCATGGACTCTGTTCTAGAGATTGAATTAAAGTAAAACACAACCCTGGAGAAAGAGCGTGATGAAGACGGTTGTAAAATGACACTTGTCCATGAGTAGGTAGAAGAGAGGGAAAAGTTCTTGTAGATATGGATCAACAGCTGAATCCCAGAGCTTTAATCTGCTGAGGAGTTTGGATCCTTGAGACAGAAGAACTGAGGATGTACTTCCAAGTTTGTCATGAGAAAGAGAGAAATGTGAGCAATTTGGGAGTTTATCTCTGGTAGGTGATATGTAGACAGACAGTGGCCAGGATGTGGGATGGGGCCTTGCTGGCATTAGCACAGGTAGTATGGAATAAGGAAAGTAAGGGTTAGGAGAGAAGCCAAGAAGCATTTCCTTTAGAAAAAACACTCGGGTGACCAGATAGAGCTATGACCAAAAGGTTGGCCACCTAGAAATAAGCTGGCTCTGTAATCATTCTGAGTCATCAGTGACATCATCACCACAGCACACTCATTTTTTCACTCATCTCAAATCTTTTTACCCTCCAAACTGAGGGTGTGCTATTTCAGCCTGGTCTGTGTCAGTTCACTATCCACAGTCTAAACCCACCAGATCTACACAGCATTCCTGCTGGCAGTAAAATGTGACAATGGCTTCAGACACAAGCATCGAAGACCTGGCACTCCACAAGGCCCAGGAGTCCACTTTGCTTTAAAAGTGACAAAAGCATGGAGGAATTTAGTAGACTCAATAAAATATACCTTGATATTACTATGTTCCAGGTATATGGGCAATGACCTTGCGAGTTTATATTAAATTACACAAGCAAAAGAACAAATCATTTTAGGTAATTACTATTGTGTGGAAAATAAGAAGATGTGAAGGCCTGAGGAGTTACCAAATTCTTTCTGTGGGTGGTTTTTATCTTCATCGGCCATGATCTCTCTTTCATAGTAGCTTAAGTAGCATGCAGTAGCACTTAAAACGCATGTTAATACACAACACAAATGCCAATAAAACTTTATTAACAAAGCTAGGTAGCAGGCATATTAGGATCAGAGACTAACAGTCATGGGAGGGAGACCTGAGGATTGGTTAATCTAGCTGCTGTCCTCCAGACAGATTTTTTTAAAGAGTTAATTGGTTAGTTGTAACTTCAGTTAGTAGAGTGGCCATGGACACAGCTCAGAAGACTGAGGATCAGAGCTGGTGGAAACAGGGACACCAACACCACCTTCAAGCCATATAGGTGACCTGAAAGACCCATGCTTAGCACTAGCACTGTAACATGGCTGCAAACAGAAGGTGCGTGGCAACTTTGGAACCTAACCTTCTGTTTCCTTTAGGGCTCAGGAGGTAGTCTTTGATGGAGCTCACTGGCTCCTTACTAACCTTCTCTGAGTTAGGATGTAGGGCTGCAATCAGATCTTTATTGCAAGTTCAGATGTGATGCTGCGCTGGGCCCTGCGTCTGAGCTTGACACTGGATGGAGGCTACCTTAGGTAGTGTATTTGGCAAGGCATGATGGGATACACCTTCCATCCTAGCACTCAGAAAGAAGAAGCAGAGGCAGAAGAATTTCTGCAAATTTGAGGCAATTTAGTTTACATAGTGAAGTCCAGGCCAGATAGGGATACATAGTAAAACCCTGTCTCAAAATATATATATATATATATAATACAGAGGCTGGAGAGATGGCTCAGAGGTTAAGAGCATTGACTGTTCTTCCAGAGGTCCTGAGTTCAATTCCCAGCACCCACATGATGGCTCATGGCCATCTATGATGACATCTGGTACCCTCTTCTGTATAATGTATACATAGTAAATAAATAAATCTTTTAAAAAATGTAATACAATAAAATGAACAACTGAACTTGGAGAATGTGCTTAAAGCATACACTTACTAAAGACTATTACTTAAATGATAAAAAGATAGTCTATGATATTAATAAGAGGCCATTAGGAGAAAATTATGATTCTTACACATGGGCCCATAAACTTTTTCTATCATCTGAAAACACATCATTCATCTTGAAGACAGAAATTTAACAACCTGCAGATCAAATTTGGTCTTTAGATTCATTTTGTGCAGCTGTTTGCCAATAATTTGAAACCAGAACATTTGGCACAAGAGTCTGTATCTGGGGATAGGACTGTAGTTCAGTGATGGGGCACAAGGCCTATGGCTCACTCTCCCCACCCCAAGCAACAAGACAACCTAGGTCTCTGGTTTGCTGAGAGGGCACCACATGCATGCAGTCTTTATCCAGTGTTAAGAGTCAGAGCAAAGGCCAGTGACCTCTTTCTACAGGCCTGAGTCGTGGACTCTGTGTCTGTCTGTCTGCCTGCCAACTGGTATGGTGGAAGGTTTCTCCAACCTTGGAAAAGTTTTTCTTTACAAAATTGGAAGGATGTTGTGGGGAGGAGGGAGTCTGGGAGGAACAGAGAAGGAAGCAAAGGATAAATACGACCAAAACACACTGCTTACATGTATGAAATTCTCAAAGATTAAATCTTGAAAAGACTACATATGAGTGTGAATAGAAATCCTGTTTTTTAAAAACGTTATTTACTTAGTTTTTGTTATTGCTGTTGTTTTAGATGGGGTTTCACTGTGTGGTCTTATTTGGCCTTGAACTCACTAAGTAGATGAAGCTGGCACCAACTCACAAATTCACCGAGATCTGCCTGCCTCTGTCTCTTGAGTTCAGGGATTAAAGGTGTGCATCATCACATCTGGATAGAGGAAATTCTAAATGAAAAACACTGATCATCTGTGAATCTAAAATGACTGTGTGGCTGTGGGGCTGTGGAGAGGGCTCAGTGGGGAAGGTGCTTGTTGTACAACTAAGAAGGTCTGAGTTCAGTCTCTAGCATACTTGTAAAAAGCCACTGGGCATACCATGGGGTAGCATGAAAGTGAGGGTAGAGGGGGTGCTGGCATTTGCTTGTAATCACAGTACCCAGAAAGTACAGGCAGGTAGGTTCCTGGAGCTTGCTGAGAAGCTGTCCTAGCCCGATGAGCAAGCTGCAGAAGCAGCACCTAAATTTGACCTCTGACCCTCTCCTCACATATACACATGTGCATATGTGTTCACTCACACTCGAAGAACATGGCTCAAATGTCATGAAACACCCAGCATGGTGGGGCAGTGTGAAGGAAGGGACATGTTACTCCAGAAAGTAACAAGCTCATTAGCCAAATGAACTCAAGTTTCTACAACAGAAGTCCATCAAGTCATGACATGGATCCCTGTGAAGGTCTAGCAAGAGACCAGCCCACTCTCTTCAGTGGTTCAAGTTTGATCATCTTTTGTGTTTCAACCTGCCTGGATTTTGTGTGACTATAGGCATTTTCAAATGCTCCACAGAAGGGTTTCTGAGTTAGATTTTGGAGCTGACATGTTAGCATCCCATGGATTTGCTTTTGTTCACACTCTGTTATATTTTCCTTAAAAGATTCATAGCACAGGCTCTCTGCCCTTCCTTTAGTCTTAGAATAATCTGCTAAATGAGCTTGACAACAGACAGGATGCGTGGATTTCTTTTAGCTGCTTGAGAGCAATCTAACACATCGGAACTGCCAAGCATCAATTGAAAGCCGAAAAATTCAACCATTATCCCGAACAGGTGACAGGCAAATCCTTACAACGTGATAGTGATCAAACAGGCGACAAGTTTCTCTACTTTCTTTGTAACAAAGTTGGACCATACTTGGATAGAAAGGAAGTAAGAAATAGGAGAAAGCAAATCAGTTTCCCAAACCAAAAGATCCTCTCCCACGCAGAGCCTGCAGGCAGACAACGCCTGCCACCTCCTACATTCTCTTCTCTATACTCACTCCGAATCTGACTTCATCTTTTCCAATGTCCAGAGCAAGGAAATGTGTGGTCCAGACCCCTAGGGACCTTTAAGACTTTTATTTTTTTTAAACAACACTATGCTGTGGATCACATGACCAAGAACTTTGATTCAAACAACAGACCCAGTTCACTGAACATGTGACTATAAATGGGACACAAAGGTCTTGTCTTGTCCTCATGACCTTGGAACTCCTTCCTGTTCCTACACAACATAGGGCAGTGGCTTTCACAGACACTTGAGCTATCAAATTGCTGCTGAGATTCATTAAGGCCCAAGTGCACTCTTACTTTGGCATGAATCCCTTACATAGAGCAGTAATTCCTACATTTGTGCACAGCTTAAAAATGTTTTATGTATGTGCTATTTCCAAAGAGTCTTAAACTTTTCCATTTTTTCCTTTCTCACAGTATAATCGGTCATTACTCCTCCTATTGATTTCCCTAAAGATTACAAGCCCATTCCATTAGAAATAGAGAAAATACATACACATGAACACACAGTCCCAGGCAGGCTTTCAGCTGAATGGATGCCGTTATCATTTACTTTTTCTTGTAACCATTTATTTTCAGGGATGGGTAGGAGAGGCGGGTCAGTAGTGGATTTGAAGTGTTTTGCATCCACCAGTTCTCTGTGTTGAGTTTTCGTGGAAAAACTTCTTTAGCCTCAAAGCCCACATGCATCTGACAGTGGCAGAGGTACTTCCACCTGAGTAAGATTCTGACTCCAAAAATAATGTAAATAAACAAAAGAAGAATTTTAAATGCTGAAAATCTAACAATAGACAGCCACGAAGTAAAATGCTGGGAGGAACCTAGAAATGTTCCAAATATCCATCTGACAGGGCCAAAAATGGATGGACAGATGAAAAGTGTCTGGACAATGAGATATTACTGGACAATAAAAGAAAATCTAAAACTGACCAGTGCTATCATGTGAACCTTGAAAACATGCTGAAGAGGAAAAACCTGAATATAAAACTCACATAATTTCAGGATTTTATTTACTTAAAAATTTCAAGATAAACAAACCCATGTAGGCAGGAAGTAGCTGTTGAGGGTGGGAAAATGGAGAGGTGTGGATCTTTGAGCTGCGTGAGAGCAGTTTAACACATCAGATAGATTGGAGGTTATAGAGATTAAGTCTCTTTAGAGGTGACGAAGACATTCTAAACTACACTGTAGTAATGATTGTGTGACTCCATGAAAGTTCTAAAATAAATATGTTGCATTTTTCACTTTATAGTTTCAATTTTTACATGTGTGCACTACTTATATCAAGAGAGCTGCTTTTTATATAATTTATTTTTACTTTATGTTCATTGGTATTTTGCCTGTATGTGTTCTGTGTGTGTCAGAGGCCCTGGAACTGAAGTTACAGGCAATTGTGAGCTACCATGTAGGTGCTCGAAATTGAACCTGGGTCCTCTAGAAGAAAAGCAAGCACTCTTAACTGCTGAGCCATCTCTCCAGCTCTGAGAGTACTTTTCAAAGAAGTATAGCCAAAAAATCCAGATTGTTTAGTAGGGTGTTTGCTGAGTATGCACAAAGCCTAGGGTTTCCTGGCTTTCCTTGGCAGCACTACAGACACTGAGCATGACAGTACATGTCTGTAATCCCAGGAGTCAGGAGGCAAAACCAGGAAAGTCAGAAGTTCAAAGTCACCATCTCCTATGTGGGAATTTTGAGGCCAGGGATGGCTTGAGACCTCATCTAAAGGAAAAGAAAATGAATATATGAGTGTATGTGTGACGACGAGGCAATGTGCATTATGTACATGTGTGAAACTGTCAAATAACAAATTTAATTAATTTAAAAAGTTGAGGGGAAAAAAGAAAGGAAGGTTAAACTGGGCAAGATCCTAATTGTTTTATTCAAAAGAGCATCAACCAGACCTCAAAGACTTGTCTGTGAGCCTGTGTTCAAAGCAGCATAGAAAGCCACTGTGCTCACAATAGCCAGAGGCAGAAGCATCTCGAATGTCCATCTAGGGAAGGGAATTTATGCAGTATGTTTCTCAGATAGGGAAAGTTCAAAAAAATTGAAAAAATATTGACTTTTCTGTTTGCCATATTGAAATGTATCTCGTGACTGCTCTGAGTTCTATAGGATAGCTGGTGATCACTCTTGCTGCTTCCCCCAAATCAATGGACTACATTTCATTTTCAGTAAAATCCATCCAGGCCCCAGAAATGAATTTCAGAGTGTTCTAGAACTTTCTTATCTGTGCTGTTCATAGCTAACTTTTTTGCAGACACTCTGAGATCTGCATGCCAGACATCAAGAACCCATCTGGACCAGCAGTTCTAAAGCTTCAATTCTTTAATACTGTTCCTTGGGTCGTGGAGAGATCCTGAGGATTGATATGCAAGGTGATGCTCTGACCTCCACAGTATGTTCATAATGCTTTTGTTTTCTGAAAGCATTCTGCTGTGTGCACCACCTTCTTAGTTCTTTCCCTATTGTACCTGACAGGCAGCCACGGGCCTTCAAAGTCACCTAAGAGATAGGCCCTGCCTGTACAGTGTGAAGAGGGGGTGGTTGTGTTGGTGAGAAGTGACTGAGGATCATGCCAACAGAAACTAGAATTTTCTTGTTCCATAAGCATTGTTCATGCCCCAGCTTGGAAAGTGGAAAAAGGTGATCACAGGTAGCCTCCTGGAGGAGGTGACCTCTCAGGTGAGCTGCTGAGGGAACAATGGGGAGGAGGGCAGAAGGGCAGACATTGAGATGGGAAGCAGGAGCTAAGCTCATGTATGAGAGGAAGGAACCTGGATGAGAGGAAGCAACACCCAGCTGGAGCTGGGGCAGGCCCTGGGCTTCAGATCCCTTCCAGTTGCTTTGTCCGCCAGATCTCCACATGCAGCCATCATCAAAAAACTGCTTTCCTTTTCTATGCATAGGAATCCAACTGGGGGCCATATCTCACAAGCAGGGTGGCAGGGACACCCCAATGATCCTAGGGAGCACACCCAGTTCTTCTCACACAGACAGGGAGATTAAACCTCAGGAGCCCTGTGACTTTCCAGGTCCAACAGGTGATGAGGAGACAGGGTAGGGAGTGCTCTGAGGCAGGGGAATGAACTCAGAAACCACTCTTGAACATACGAGTGTTGCAACCCACAGCTGCAATTCCCCCAGGGGATGAGTGTCTGGGGACACTGGTTGATATCACTGGCCATGTGTGATTGGTTGCTAATGGCATCAGATTAGAAGCCAGGCATACTTGCATGAGAGTGACCCCCCCCCTGCAGCTCTGATGGTTGGATCTTGATTTCCCCAGTCAATAGCCCTCTTCCAGGAGGCTTAGAAGGTCTACCCTGGCTGCAGGAGGTGTGTCACTGGGGGCAGGCTTTGAGGTTTTCAAATCCGCACAGATCTCCTGAGAGTGCTCCCTGTCTTCTGCTTGTGGATGCGCCTCCAGCCACTTGCTTACATGCTTGAGTCCGCCATCACACCTCTACCCCTCGGGAAGCAGAAGCCCAAATAACCCCTTTCTTGTCTAAGCTTCCTTGGCTCTGGTCACAGCAACAGTACAGTAACTGAGACCCTGCTAAACCTCTCATCAAATGTAGGTGATGGGTCCCAGGGTCAGCAGAACGAAGGAAAGCAAAGGTGCCCAGTTTGTGAGTCAGAAAGGGTGGATTCCTGAGCTCCTCAGAGGCAAAAGTTCGGAAACTCCCAGTGTGATGTGGACAATGGCAGAACAGCAGGGAGGCTCAGGCATCTGGTAGTCTAGGGCATGGAGTGTGGGTAGGAGCTGGCACCACACATCAGGAACAAACCCAAACTTCCCTTCTCTTTTATTTTTGGAGTACCAAGGGTTTAACTAGGCATCATACATGCTAAACAAATGATGCACCTGCTTGTCTTCTCCTGGCTCGATTTCATTTGAGACAGAGTTGTACTAATTGTTCCAAGCTGCCCTTGAACTCACACTACAGGCAAACCTTGGACTTTCCAATCCTCTTGCTTCAACTGTCCTGAGGAGCTCATATGGCAGGCCTGTCCCACATGGCTGTGCATAAAGAGAGGCGGTCTTCAGAAGCTGGGTCTCAGGAGCTTCCCACCTTTGTAGCTTCAGCTGGATGCTGGTGCCTGTGGGCTCTCCACAGGAAGGCTTCTGAGGTCATCTCCCCCCAGAAACCTCCCTCCTGCCTGGCCTGGAAAATCAAAGAGCTGGACGAAGGTGTTGAAGGGAGAGGGAAATGGAGTTTTTCCATCCCACCCCACTCCAGGCAGGATAATGGCCGAGTGATTGATCATAAGGGATGTGTCTGTTGAAGAAAGACAAGCTCAGGGGAGCTACAGAAAAGTAGATGGCCAAACCCTGGGCAGGAGATGAGAGGGCCTGACTTTCCAGCAGAGCAGAAAAATAATTACTCCTGATTTTGAAGAAAAACAGTCCTGCCTCAGAAGTCATTATTTCACTTTGCTTTTTAAAAAAAATATATAAGTAGGTGGAGGAATTTGTATGAAATGAGATCAAAGAGCAGTGGAAGAGCCCCAAGTCAAGGCACAAAGGCTCCAGCTTGATGGCTGGGGGCTCCTTCTCCAGCCAGAGTTTCCAGATTCTAGTATGTTCCACAGTTATTCCTCCCTTGTGAGTGACGAGAACTGATTTGGAGCTGTACAGTGGAAGCCAAGTTATTGCCACCTATCCCCAAATACTGAAGAGGCCACAGATATCAGCCAACAGAAGTGAGAAAGAATCCTCAGTGAGTCACATGCACACCTGTGGTCCTGGTCTTGCCATTCCTCCCAAAGACCTCCATTCTTAGGGAAGGAAAGGTCTATATTACCGGGTTAAAGAAACCAGGTAGATCTACACCAATTAGCTGGAGATGCAACCACACTGTGAACCCCCTGCATGGAAACACTGATGTGCAGAAGAATTGCAATTTGGAAAGTAATTTATCTCAACGACTCTCTCCTATCACAGAGCTCATAGAGACTGATTTTTCTTGACCCCAAATGGCCCACAGATGTGTTTTTTTCATGGTTGTCATAGTATTTTTAACTCTAAATTATTTGTAGGTCCTCCATTTTTTCTTATAGCAATATGCCTTTTATACTCACTTGGATATTGGGGCCAGGCAGAATAGAGCCTACATTTCCTGGTTTCTCTCAGATAGATGCACCTATTTAGGGAAGTACCAGACAATGGGATGTCTGTGAAGGTGTTACACCTTTAAGGAGATGGGTATGTCTTTCCCGTTCCTTCTCCATTTCCTCCTGGCTGCCATGTGCATGCGTGTGTGCCTGTGTGCACATGTATGTGTGAGTGAGTATGGTGGGAGGTGCTAGATCAGCCATCTTGTACCAGGAGAAGGAACCTGTTGCCATGACAAATTTAAACATCAAAGAATATCTGAACAGTTTCTGATACCTACTTTGACTTTTAAGAAAGAAACAAGTGTATTCTGCATTAAAATCTTATTTTTTAAGAAGAGTTAGAGTATTTTTAACATGAGTCAAAGAGACATCTTGTTTAACATCGGGATTTAAACATGGAGATAAGGAGGCCACCAAGCACTTGTGAGGCCCTGGTTCAATCCCTGGTGCTGCATACCCATACAAACATGAGGTTAGGGGTGTGGCTCAGTGTTAAAGCTCTTGCTTAGCATGCACAAAGCTATGCATTCAACCTCTAAGACCACAAGAAAAGTGAATCAAAAGTCTAGAGATTTCACATAAATATTCTGATGTGTAAATGCATCTTGGAATCCAGAAGCTCTTGGGACATTGGGGCCATATTTCTTCACTTGTAAATGTCCCTAACACAGGGCAAGCAGATCCTTATGTTTCAGCTCCTTTCAGATGTTTTCAGCCTTGAGACAGTATTCTCTACCAGGACAGACATGTGGCACTCCTGTTCCAACATACACTGGGAAACTGTCATGCCAAACCTTGGGGGAAGTTTATCGGGAACAGCATGGCATGATTCACTACGGTATTAATTATTTATTTTGTTGTGCGAAAAATAAAGGCAGCAGGAGAAAGAGAGGGTTTCTTTTGGCTGACAGCTAGAGGGTGCTGCTCACTATGGTGGGGAGGTCACAGAGTCAGGAGTATGAGGCATCTTGTCACAATGTCCCCACAGTCAAGAAGCAGAAAGACAAACTGATGCTGATGTTTAGCTCGCTTTTTATCTTTCCCTCAGTCTATGGGATGGTGTCCGCACATCCAGACTGGGTCTATCTGCCTTAGTTAAAGTCTTCTAGAAGCATGTTCACAAGACACACCCAGAGGTGTGCTTCTTTGGTGATTCTAAATCCTTTCATGCTGACAATGAAGGCAACTGTCAGAACTGATCAGCCTCCCTCCCAGGAGCACAGCTCACAGTACTGTCTTTCTACACAGACAGAGTCCCACTGCACACAAAGCTTGTTTAACATTGGGATGCTTTGCAGACGAGGCTGACCAGCTACAGAAGGAGAAGTCCAGGCCAATGCTGCCTCTGCTTCATGGACTGATCTCCCAGGTCTGGAAGGCTAATGCAAACTCATCTGTGGAAATTGAAATAGATTTGCAAAGAGGATTTTTCTAGGTAATTAACAGTTTGCTTCCACTGCACAGACTTATAGCCCCCATTCTCACTGTGTTGTAAGTGGTGATGACTTCAGCCCAGAGTGATAAAGTCCCTGTCATCACATGACCTTGCTCAAGTTCAGACAGCCTGTGTGTGTGACGAATAGAAACTCTGACACCCAGTATGGGTGGAGGGCTCCCAGGCTGCTCAGTGGAGCCCCAGAAGAAAAAACCAGTCCAGGTGGTAGACTGAGTTGGTGTTGGAAGTTGAAAGGAAGATTCCAGAAGCTCATTTTCTGTGAAGGTTCATGAGCAGATACATACAATTGGCTCACACTGCCTTTCCTGGATGGGTTCAAGGCCAGAGCTAACAGTGATGGGCGGTTTCATGCTGAGCCTCATGCTTTGGCCTTGTGTCTTCCACTGCCTCCCCCACCTCCTCCCTGGACTTAGACGCTATCCAGACCATGCTTCGCAGATGCGAGAATGCTTTGAAAGTTTGAAGAGGAATCTAGGGCCCTCCCCAAGTCTCCTGAGTCCCAAAAAGTCAGGGGAAGAGTACTCTTCAAGCTTCTGGCATGACCTATTTGCTTCCTGAGACAGGGAACAGATATGCGTGTGGGGGAGTGGGGGTGGGGTGGGCAGAAACATGAAGTACTCTAGTATGTTTACTGGTCCTCTTTGAGTGTCCCCATGATATGACTCTCTCTCTCTCTCTCTCTCTCTCTCTCTCTCTCTCTCTCTCTCTCTCTTTCAGTATTTTATCCCTCATACTTCCACTCTTTTTCCTTGTAAGATCCTGACATTGGTGGCCAGGCTCCAGCATTTGGGTGGATCCTGTCTGTTATTTGAAATCTTTGTGTCTAGAAGTCATTGGCACCATTTCACAAGTGTTCAGGTTTTCATCTTTTTGTTCCTTGAATGTGTTTGATGTTTACAACCTCCTACCAGGCCAGCGGAACTTGATCTTCAGTGAAGAGAGCTGAGACAGGTTCCACATGCCCTCCTTCCCCACACAGACAGACTGACTGAGGAGGAAGGCGAACCCTGAGGACTGCCATGCAATGGAAAGGAAAGAGACAGGTTTTAATGGCCATGGTGATTTGGGGACAGCTCTTGACTGCAACACACCCTATCAGATCCTGAACATGCAGGAAATCATTTTAAAAACATACAAAATAGGTCAAGCCAAAACATATGCTGACCAGTCTGTATCCTTAAAGGCTGGAAGCCCCAAGAGCTCTTGTCTTATATTTTAAAGTTGGGAAAGGGGCACCTTACAACTTGTAACACCAAGGTTTGCTCCTTGAGTCAGCTACTCCTGATGTCCCACAGGCACTGGTATGCTGATGGCCACACTAATACCTTAGGAAGCAAGAGCTAGGAGCCTTATGGGGAGTAAAGATGATCTGGTTGCTTGTTTGAGTTTGGGTGGTACAAGAAATTGAACTCCAAATCTCTCCAGTACCAGGCAAGTGTTCTACCAATGAACTACAACCCAGACCCTCTTAGTTTTAAGTTTGAGACAGGGTCTCACTAAGTCACTTTGGCTGCCTGGAGCTGGATCTTCAGCACAAGCAGACCTTGAACTTGCCATCCCCCTGACTCTGTGTGGTGGGTGGGATGATAAATCTGAGTGGATAGGCTTGGCTTGGAGAGGGAGGGCTTCATAGCAGACCCAGGCCTCCCTTGGGGTTGCTCCTCCAAGCCACATACAACATACAGCACAATGGCTTTCTACCTTGCTCAGAGTCCACTCTCCATAGCCACACTTAATGCTACCTTGGCCTTCAGCCTCCCTCAGATCTTCAACGTGCTTTCTACAGCCACACTTAGTGATTTGTTGTCTCTCAGATCTCCTCAGAGTTCATTTCCTCCAGCCACACTCAGCAGCAAACATCTTGGCCTTAAATACCCTCAGAGTTCTACGCCCACATTCATCGCTCACTACTGTCTGTGCCTTCATGCTCTTCTGATCTTTCTCCCAGAAGCCATGCTGAACTTCAACTTGGCCTTCAGCTTCTTTTGTGTCACTCCAAACATGCACTTAGCATCATTTTGGCCCTCAGGGCTGGTCCCTTGGATCTGTTTCCCTACAGCTACCCTCAATGCCATCTTAACCCTCAGATGTTGCTATGTTAACATGCTGCATCATGGTTTCAGAACTCCAGAAGGATACCCTCTCCATGCTGAAGTCCCAGCACCAGTTAGGAAGAACAGCTTCTGTTTGAGAGCAGTCACGGATACCCCTTTCATGGAGAACTCAGGCTCCTTAGCAGGAGTGCTCCTCATCACAAAGAACTGCAAAGTCAACCCAGAGTTTTTTTTATTTGACAAACAAATCCAAAGTCTAAGATCACACAATCTAATATTCCCAGAAACTTCAACTTCTCAAGAGTCTAGTTTATACAACCTGGTGGAGACCACCAGCCTTCCCTGGTATCTGCTTCCTTGATCTGTGGGTTGGTACCAACATTACCACAGAGCTCACCTAATGTGAGCATGCTTGTAAAGCCTTTGGAAAGGCATAAATCCTATCTTTAGATAAAGACAAGTGGTCTTGGAAAGGGAGAAGACAGCCATTGAGGCACACTGTTGATCTCAAAGCTGGAACTTGGATCCACAACCTTTCCAGCAACAGCATCTGGAATGGAAGGTCAGTAATAAAACAGTGTTTTTCACAGGTGGGTTCCCCTTTCACAGAATGGGTTCCCCTCTTTCATAGGGTGGGTCCCCCACAGTACTTGATTATTTATTTTGACAAACCCTAATACTCACTGAGGGCATAAAGCAGGTTCTTAATCTTGGCACTGGTGAAATTTAGACTTGACAATTCTGTTATGAGGCCCTCTTGTGCCATGAAAGATGAGCAACTTCTGGTGCTCAAATTGATGTCATTAGCCTCCTCCTCCAAAACGGTGATGACAAAATATGTGACCAGACATCCCCAAATGTCCCTGATGGAGCCAAAGCACCTCTTTTGAGAATGGTCTAAGTGTTTCCACCCCAGAGAAAAATCATCCTGAGGTAGGAACTTGGCCCTGGGACTCCTTCAGCTCTCTCCCCATGGCTCAGCACCACACTGGCTACCATGCACCTGTTTATATCTCTCCAGCAGCTTCCTAAGCAGAGTCATACACAGACTCACATCTGTTCTGCCTCTGTGCAGACTCGTGAGCCAACCTTTTCCTACAAATTGGGGTCAAGCTATTTTTGACAACTTGTTAAAAATTTAAAATATATCCTATTTACCCTTCCACATCAATATTTAAGTTCCTCATATTTTTAAAGAAGCGTTAAGAAGAGAGCCTGCTAGATTCACATTCTCAGAGCTGACTGACCACTGATGGGCAATAAAATATTCCTAACTTTCTGTACTCTCAAAAATACTGCACTGAATACATCTTCTGTTTATATTATTGAATGTTTTATCACTACTTCTAGCAGAATGAGCAGATCAAATGGTATGTATGCAGAATGGCGATGGATTTTAGCAAAGTTCCCAGTTAACCCCCAGTGGATGTTTCTACATCCTGATAGCCTTAGAAACCAAGGGTACCACCTCTTTGGACTTTAGCTTCCTTAACAGTATACTAATCAATGGCTTGGTTAAAAGTCAGCAGTTCTGAAATTGAGAAGTTTCTTCAAAATAGAAGTGAGCGTAAGCTCCAGCTCTACCCTTCGCCACTCTCGGTCTCTTTAAAAGGCAAAGCTCCGCTCTCCTCCAGGATCATGGGCCACAACAGAACAGCCTTCCAGTCATCCTTATCAGAATTTATTGAGATTATACATATTAATTAACATTATAATTGTATGTGGAGTATGCTGTAATTATGTAATTATGTGTGCTAATAATGAGAATCAAGAGAGTATGGAGGCCGAGTGAAACCGAAATTGTTACACAGTGTATCAATTAAAGAACACTGGGCCACAGAGGCTTTGGTGGCCCTTGCAAAGAGGCCCCTCAGAAGGTCATAAAATGAACAAGATAGAAGGGAAATATTTTTCTTCTATAAAGAGATGGTGATTAATATTTGAGTCACTTGATGCTTATGATTCTTTAGAGTGATAAATACCTATGTTTATATATATCCAGAGGGTATGAATATACATGCCTTTAAAACACTCCTCCGTACATTTATATAAGTGACTCTTCTGGGCATATGGGTTTTCCCTATGCCTGGGGACTGTTCTGCATGACACATTTCCACATAGGGTAATTTCAGAATGTTCTGCTCTGTTCTTCCTGGGCCTCGCTTACCCCCACCATCAGACTGCCACGAGAACTGGGGTAGAGCATTAGAGTCAGTGAAATATAGCATGAGTCCATGCTTGTTGAGCACCTTGTGCAGGGGTCTTCAAGGACCATCCTGTCTCTGTTTTCATGTTCCTTCACCCTCTGTTAAGTGCCAGGACTCTTTCTACCAGTGGACCTGAGAAAGGAGTCTGAACTCAGAGCCTGGCTGTAGCATCAGATACTCAGGTTTAACTGACTACATTGCAGGACCTTGTTTCTCTATCTGCAGAGTGGGATTATATTATGGGGTTCTCTGTGGATTCACTAAGACAATGTCTGACCGGTGATGTTTCTTTGGCTTTGCTCAGCCAGCACCGGGTAGTTTGACTGCAGTCTTTACTGAGAAGTTACCCCTTATATCTTGCTAGGCTTAGAGTCTCCTATGGGCCACCTCCTGGGTTGGCTCAAGGGCCAGAAATCATGGCTTGCATTGAACAACAGAACGGCATTCAGTTTGGGCAGAGAAATCAATTTGAGCCAAGAGAATTCAGTCATGAGACAGGTACTAGAAATGTTATAAGGCAAATCTGGGGTGACTGGCTTTAAGGGACATTACCTTACCTCTGCACGTGACTACAGCCTAAGAGTAAGAGCTTCCAGAAGAATGTCATTATGGATAGAATAAGACCAAGTTTTGATGACATCACTGAGTTCTTAGATCAACTTGGCCATAGCTGAGGCCTGCCTGGCCTTTCGGGGATATGCAGCAAGACATTAATCTTCTTGATTTAAACTCATTGGGTTTCCAACCACTTGAAACTCAAAATCCTCACAAATAAAATATGCAAAGGCTTTCTCGCACTACTCAGTAATGGGTGCATAAGGAAACAGGGTGGGGACTTAGAAGAGGCCCTGCTTGCTTGTGGAGGGACAAGATGTCTCTCC
The DNA here is from genome assembly GCA_004025045.1 of Sigmodon hispidus. NCBI lineage: Eukaryota > Metazoa > Chordata > Mammalia > Rodentia > Cricetidae > Sigmodon > Sigmodon hispidus. Next base: position 142,001 of record PVIH01000055.1, read on the forward strand.
CTTGGCATCTGAAAGAAAGCGCTGAGTGGCAATGCCGAGGTTCAGACTCACAGAGCAGAGTAACTAAGGGCAGCAGCTGCAGTGTGAATAGAAACAGCCACAGGAACCCAGGGCCCAATTTACTCATCCCTGGCCCTGTGCCAGGCTGCAGGTGTCAAAGTCAGGGAGGGAACAAGGCCTGTCACTTAGGGAAGCCTGCTGATGCAATCCAAGCCAGTCTGTCATCAGCTGAGGAGTCACTCTGGGGTGGGGGTGATGGCTGCAAGGTAGTCACTAGTGATCCCAACAAACAGCACTATACACAAACAAACCCTGCCACCAGCTCGGGCTCTGACTGCGGGGAAGGGGCAGGTCTCAAATTGATGATAATGAGCAGGGAAAATGAAATGCAGCCCAGGGGATGCAAAGCTGGCCTCAGAGAACTCAGTCTGCCCACTGTCTATGACATCTGGGTCTTTGCTTCCTTTTCCATGTCACCCCAGTGGGGTCCTTTTGCAATCCCAGTCTGGGCTGGGATTTGGAATGACTCATTTTTCAGTCTCCTGCCTTAGCCCTCCCTCTCACAGCACAAGTTTATTCCTTCAGGAAGCTTCCCTCTACCCCAGGATCTTAGCACAGGCCTTCTCTCTTGGAATATATTTTTTTCTCTCCCAGATCATCAGAATGTTCCCAGTCCTTTCTAGAAATGCCACCTAGTCAGATAAGCTTGATCTGGGAGCAGCCCAGCTATCCTCACACTGTCACCTGCTGTGTACACACCACTCCTCAACAGGCCATCTGTTAAGTTTGCTTAGTGCCCACCTTCCTGTGCTGGCACTGCGCTCACCAGTGCCTAGAACAGTGTCAAAGCCATTGAAGGTGCTTTGCAAACATTTGTTCAATGGATTTATTTGTTTAACACACATTTTCCGAGCAGCTATCTGTCACAGATGTTGACAAAACAGCAAGGGGACCTTTGATGGTATCTTCTCAGCCTTGCCGATGAGCAATGACCGTGTGGTCAAGTAAAACAACTGAAACATGGGTTCATTTCAGAAAGGGGAGGGTTCTCTGGAGCAGTGAAGGGTTGCTGGAAAATGGCTCTTTTTATTTTCTCTAAGATTCTCTTTACCCACCTTCTTAGGGTGTAATGTGCAGATGAGGTGTTTGAAAGGGTGAGCAAGGACATTTCCCTGCATGTAGGCCAGGAAGATGAAGCATGGTCCCACACAGAAAGGCTATCCTGTGCTGGTCCCACACTGAAGGGCTATCCTGTGCTTGTCCTACATAGAAGGGCTATCCTGTGCAAAGGCCCAGGAGCAGCTGAGGAACTTAGCTCCTGTTAGTACGAAGCAGCAGCTACTCTGGCTAGAAGACAGTGAGAGACCATGGATGAGAGGAGGTTAAGGGAAGCCCAGAAGACAGGACACTATCACTTTTAGGCTTGTTTGAGTCTTTTGTGAAATGGATCTGATACAGATGTAGGTGGGAAGATAAATCAGCAAGGAGGGGTCCTTGTCAATGCCCTTCTAGAAAGAACAAGCCAGCTGATGTTTTGTTTCTGCTCCTTAAACCCAAAGGCTTATGTGTAGAGATAACCAGAGTGAACTGGAAAAGATCAAGGGATTTCATGCAAGACTTTAGAATTCTTGTGCTGGAATCACAGTGTGGGATCAGGCTCAGCCAGGTGTCAGAGTGCATGTCACCATGAGTGTCACACTGGGTCTGGTAGGTGCTGTGAAGCCCCAATTAAGCAGTTCTCGGAGTCCTGGGGTGACATCACAGCTCTGCTACACCTCAGGAAGTGATGTGTGGAGAGAAGGTGGGCCAGGCACCCATGGGCAAGCCCAAGCTCCCTGCATCCTCATTCAGGTACTCAAGCATGGGAGGAAGTCTAGTCAGTTGTATATAGGTATCCATAACGGAATCTGCTTTATTCAGACAAAAGACCTCACTTGAGAGTGAGAGATAACTCAGCTGGTAAAGTGTTCGCCAAGCAAGTCTGAAAACCCAAGTTCAATCCCAGCAGCACATAAAAAATCCATGAGTGTGGATGTCTATAACCATATCACTTAGAGGCAAACAGAAGGGGGTCCAGTCCCTGGGCCCACTGGACAGCAGGTCACCCATTCAGTGAGCTCTGGGCTGAGTGAGAAATCCAATCTCAAAAAATAAGATAGCGACAGACTGAAGACGATACCTGACATTGACCTCTGGCTTCTACAGGCATTTGTACAAAAGTTCAGACATACTTGTGTACACACGCAAACACACACACATACAGAAAGAGAGAGATGGGGAGAGACAGAGACATACATGGGAAGAGACAGAGACCCATGCAGGGAGAGATAGAGAGAGACAGAGACTGAGAGACAGACACACATGGGGAGAGACAGAGACACATGGAGGGAGAGACAGAGAGACAGACACAGAGACAAAGACACATGGAGGGAGAGACAGAGAGACAGAGATACACATGGAAGAGACATAGGGACAGAGACATGACCTCATTCAGACATGGAAGGCTCTCTGGAAACCTGATCACTTTGGCACACATCTGTACAGATTGGCCTGCTAGCCCCACCACAGCGGGTTATGGCCCAGATTGCTCTGTAGCCTTAGGAGTGGGCCCTAGAAATAGGTCCTGCAGATAAGCCCAAGACTCAGAAGAACACAAATGAGGACCTCAAGATACTTCACTAGAAAACATTTGCCTAGAGAATAAATTGAGCTGGAAACACTTTGCTTCTTCAAGGGCTGTGCAGCTATGGAGGCAGAGTGCTTCCCCTGGCCCTATGGGTCCTGGTGACAGTCTGCTTGATCATGGAAGGAGAAGCCAGAGGACCAGAGGAGGATGAATTCACACCAGATTGCACTTGCTTACACAAGTGTGCTTTTGTGCAGAATTATATGAGTCTGGGGGATAAGGTACAACCTGTGTCTGCCTGTACTTTCAGAGTTCCCACAGCTCACTCTGAAGGACCTGGCTTGAGGGACATTGGGGAACTGGAGTCTGGGAAACCACATCATAAGGAAGTGATCCTTATTTAAAGGTAGCAGGATGTTTCCTCAGGGGAAGAGGCAGAAGCTAAACTCTCCGAAATTAGGAGGATTATAATACACTAATACTATAGTCAAATAAATTATAGTGATCTGTGGTTAAGCAAGGCGTTACTGGAAACTATTGAAACATGAAGAATACATAATAATTAGAATGATATTTGTGAAATTTCCAGTAAGATGGCAAGGTAACACAAATCAAATTACATTATTGCACTTAGAACATATCTATCTAAACACACATACATAACAAAATTTATGTGATGTATTCAATGGTATTAACATCTACTTGCATAAATATGTAAGGTATGCTATATAAAACATATAATCATGCTATAGATAAGCATATAATTATGCTTCCCGAAGTATGCTGTATATTTAATGATTATATCACAAACTTCTAAAAGAAACATATATAGTGCATGTATAAATATTCTATAATGTAGAATATATAATCTCTATCTCTCATATACGTGTAACTATTACACACATACATTATATATTATACATTCTTGTTACATTCAGAATATGAATTTACTGTTAATTTTCTTTTTAAAATTTCTGTATGTGCATATATATGTGTTTTGTGTGCATCTGTACACGTATATGCAACTGTGTGTGCACATGTACACATATACATGTGAAGTCCATGAATAAATGTCAGGTATCGATTCTCAGAATCTGTCCACTTTGTCTATTTTTGTTTGTGTGTATGTTTTGAGATGGAGTCTCTCATTGGTACTGGGGCCTGGATGATTCAGTTGGATGGGCTATCAGGGATCCACTCGCCTCAGTCTCTCCGCACTGCAGGCACAGGTGAGGTGTGTCCCACAATACCCAGTGTTTACATGTGTTTGGGGGGACCAAAGTAGCAGTCTGGAGGACAGTCTGACTTGAGACAGTGGAACTGAGTATTAATTAGGAGATGTTCAAAGACTAACACATATTTCTGTCTAAATCAACCATTGAAAATGTGTACACTGTACTACCCACTGGCCTTTTATTAAATGTATTTAAACCTCACATCCCAAGGTATCTACCTAGTGCTTTAAAAACATTTTTATCTGTATTTTCAAGCAAGTTTCCCTATGTATACCTGGCTAGCCTCAAGCTGTGACAATCCTCCTGCCTCTGCCTCCCAGAAGAGACCTAGCTGATATTGATGGTTCTCCCTTGCTTCCTATTTTTGCAGTATTTACATGGCTTTGCCCTGCCAGGCAGCTACACTTTGCTGGTCTGTAAATTGGTATTTCTGTGATATGAAGCCTGTAGGCATTGCTTGATTTCTTAGTTTCCATTCAGCTGTGAGCTCAGTTAGAGCAGGCTTATCACCTGCCTCACATCTTCCATGCCCCATCAGAGAGCAAATAAATGACATAGGCTGAGTTGTGTTGGTGTAACCTGGCTCCTGCTGTATTCTTAGAAGAAAATTACATCTCAGTTCACACACTAATTCATCTGCGTCTGTCTTCTATCTTAGACTCATCAACTTCCACTCTAATGGCTCTGAAGTTTTAATAGGACATTCTCTTAAAACTTCTTATGAGTAGGTCTTGGGTAAATATTGAATTAAAATAAAGTTATTCTAGAGAGTTGTCTCAAGTGAGTGCCCTTTCACCCAGATCTGCTGCTGATATTCTGTCTTCCAGGAGCTGTACCCTGTGGGGGAATAGAAAATGTATCACTATGGAGATGGGAGCCCAGTGGCAAGCCTCAGAGGGCAAGTCAGGGATGGAGATGCAGCTGAGGCCCTGGGGCTGGGCTGAGCATTAGGTGACAGAAGCCAGCTGCCACCTTATCCTTTTCTCTTTCTAGCCACAGGCTGTGGTCTCTTCTCTCGGGTCTGTGGGTCTCCCTCACCACTTGAGTCATCCTCACCATCTGTGAGCCTCTCATCATATCCTCCTGAACCCTCATGGCTGCCCAACTGTGGAAGCAAACAGCCTCGAAAGGGAACTCTGATTCTACGGATCAGAGCTGAGACATCCCTGTCAATGACTTCTCATCATACTTAGAATCCAACACAAGCATTCAGTTCGTAACTTCCATAGCAGCAGCCTTATGAGAACCATGGGCTTTGCCATTAATTCTCTGTCCAGACAATGTGCCAAGAGCCCTGAAAAGAATATTTGAACCACAGGGCCTTTGGACTTGCTATTCCCTTAGTCTGAGAGTGTTGGTTCATAAGTCTTTGTCTGATCTCTTCTATGTGGAGATACTGTCCATCATCCTTTCCTTAGAAAGACCTTATGTAACAACGTTCAACTAAACAACCATCTCGTATGTATCACTTCATCTTCTTTTATTATTAGGAAGTCCACCACATCTAAAATTATTGCCTGTGGCCATTGCCAATTCTACCTGCTCCACGAAGGCTAGGACGTTGTCTATCCATACACTTCACCACTGATACTGACCACCCAGAGAAGTGTCTGGTGATGATTTTTGACGTCTGTATCAGGCATTATTTTTTGCAAAAATGATTGAAAAAATATATTACTAACTTATTGCCCACTAACAGTGTACTAATATGGCTCCTATTCCATTCAACTCACAAGTGAGGGAACAGTCTCGGAACAACTCAGTAATCTGTCCAAGGCTGACTAGCTCATGCTGCTTCTAAGGCATGAGCAGCACCCAGCCACGTGACTTCGCACTCTGAGGTCCTACTATTGCCGTCTATTGTCTCTATCTTGCTGATTTGCTACTGAATGGCTTATTATCACACTAAATTAAACTCAGCCTAGTCAATTACTCAGTGATTCATTCTGTTCATCCAAGAACTGTGTACTGAGGATATCATATGACTCCCACCATGCAAGACTCTACTGTTATCTCCGTCTGTACACCTGCCACAGTTATCTTTTACACTAGGCTAAAGGTGGCTCTAGGTGAGCGGTAAAGAGACGTGAGGGACAGGGTCCTGGGCATACAACAGGAATAGCTGAGCCCTTTCAATGAGCGAGGCCCAACTCTGGCCTTTCAAGGCTGTACAGCCCCAGCTCATTCATCCCAATGAAGAGAGAGGCACAGAATATGATCACACGACTTACTCACAGGTGTGTATGTCAGGGGAGAGATGAAGCTAGGGTCGTATCACATCTTCACTAAATGCAGATGGAGGCTTTCAAGAACTATACCCAATAAGCAAACAAAGCTTCCAGAAATTTGGGGTTATAATTCCATAAGCCACCTGCTTTTAGATCACACTACTTGATAGTAATTCTCTGCTATTTTTTTAAAGACTGTTTTCAATGTCAGAAATTGATTTTGTTATCTGGCTAAGTCATAGCTGTTTCTGCTAATAATTTTGAGGAAAATCATACCAGCCATCAATCAAATTATAATATTTTTTACTCAATGCGTTTGAATTAATTTTTGTGCTGTCCCATTCTGGACATGGAAAGTTACTGATGTCCAGTTGTCTCCAGCTGGTCAGAGCATTTTGATGTTTGAAAGTTTGAGTCTGAGGCTGGGTTTGCATTCCTTTGGATGCATTGCTATCCTGTTATGTCCTGTCCTGTACTGTCAAGATGGAGGAAGGTTCTGGAAAGCATGTATTAGTTGGTCTGCTTGATAGGAAGACCAAAAACTGGCTCTTGGAGAAACCTGGGTGGTTTGGTTGAAACCAGGGATGCAGTATTCCCAAGACATAGGAGGCAGCTGCTGGCATAACATGGAAACTTGTTGATAGTCAACTTTGTCTTCAAAGTACAAAGATTACCCAGCAAATAGTTAGCCCACAACCCAGCAACAGAACTGATAATTATTATTATATAGCATCATAATGAACATGTGAGGGGTACAGACCCTAGCACATCATCGTACAGGCCACTTGCTTACCTACCTACTTATTTTCAAGACAGAGACTCATTTTTATACCCCAGGATGACCAGAATTTGCTATGTAGTCCAGACTGACCTCAATCTCATTGTAATGTCTTCTTTTCCCAAGTACTGAAATTACAAGTGTGTGCCATTATGCTGACCGTATTCTACACTTAATCTTTTTTGCATTTGTGTGTGTGTGTGTGTGTGTGTGTGTGTGTGTGTGTGTATAATGCACATGTGGAGGTCAGAGAACAACTTTTTTTCAGGTGTGAAATTTCTTTTTTCACCTTCCCAATGGTTCTGGGTATCAAACTCAGGTTGTCATGCTTAAAGCAAACACCATGCCCACTGAGCCCTCCTGACCATGGTCCTCTACTCCTGTATGATTGGCAACTCAGTAGGCTTCTTTTTCTTAACAGAGCCACCAATACACACATAGGAAATTCCCTGCAAAGTTATAGTGGTGGCAAGATCATGAGCTGTAGGCAGAGTCCAGTTTTTCTGCAATCCTACAGGGTCCCCATAACATACACAAGCTGTCTTCAAGAAAACACACTGGTGAGGTCCAGGGCTATAACTGGTTCCAGTACACCTTTGTGGAGCAGGAACCATTATTATCAATGTTTCACATAAAGGGAAAAGTTCCAGAATAATAACTGTTTGGCCTCTCATTGTACAAAAGCGACTGTGGTAACGGGGAGTTTTGTGCTTTGCCGTTCATATTCCCACAGCCCTGACCTCACCTGATGTGCTGGAAGGCTCCTGGTAGTGGGGAGAGCTGGAAAAAGAGAAGCAGGCAGAGAAAAGAGGGACCCTAAGGAAATCTTTACGCCTCCTTCAATCTCACAATTCTAGTTTAGACTCAGTCCAGCAATGAGAAATAATCTCTCCCCAGGGTCTGACCCCCTAAATGCCTGGAGGATGAACTCGTCGCTTGCCTCACCACAAAATTATCCAAGGGCTCACAAGATACTTGCTGGCCTCTGGAACTCTACGTCACAACTGACAGGGGTCTGGCAGATGGCTCTAATGATATTACCAAATGGTTCTTCCCATTTTTGGCATCGGGCAAGAGCATATTCTACCAGACAGTCTTTCGGATGTGATGCAATTACCCAACTTTCAAAGCTTCTTTTTGACCTCTGGCAAAAAATGGGGCACATACGCTCGAAAGGGCTGCAGGGACCATGGGAGAACATCAAGTTGATTCATCAAATTAGCTCAAACATAATTGTCCTGCATGACTGGCCATTGAACTCATCAGCTATAAACCTGTCAAAAAGCTATCGGCTCTAATGTTAAATAGAGACACACAGTAACGTGTTCGCAGTGTGACGGCTGCTGGCCTTCAGCCTGCCGGCCTTCAGCACGAAGGATTTTGTGATAAAATGCATAGAATGCAGCAGGAAAGAAGAAGCACACAGTGGCAGGAATGATCACTTTGTGCGTATCAGGCACATGACTAGATCTTTCTCTTTAATTAAGAAGTTCCTGGTTCTTTTTCCTTTTTCTTTTACTTGCTGTGCTTTTCATATTCTGTTTGACTTTCTGCTGTGGAGACCCATCTGGAAATGACAACAGTGCACACATCATTTGAAAGTTCCACTTCTTTGGACTAATGTGTTCCCTACTCACACTTACAGTGGTACAGAACTTAACAACATTAGAACTGTTTGCAGAGACAAAAAGGAATCAGACAATGTGGTTTCTTCTTGCCACTGATGACACCACATATCTCACAACAGAGCTCAGGGTGGTTCTCATTGGGTAGTGAGTGACTTCCCTGCGTCTACACTTGGTGTGGCTGTTCCTGGGCACTGAGTAGGAGAGAGATGCTACAAGCCTTCCTCCAAACAGCTCAAGTTCAGGAACTGCACCATCTCCAGGATCTGACATTCTCCTACAGCCATCTCCCTTGTCTTCTTTGGGTGATTAGTTGTCTGGTTCCTAATTTTTTATGCCATTTGGGAGTAATTTTTTCTCTCTTTTTGTTATTGACAAAGACAGAGGAGGTGCCTATAATTTGTGGGTGACTGACAAGGCCGCATGTTGTTAACTCAAATGTTTTGATTTACATCAGAGAGGACCTCCAAGCCCCAGACATGACAGGCTGCGATGGCGCCTTCAAAGTCAGTGAATATTAAACCCCAGAAATCAAGCCCTTTATGCGCTACTCAATAAATTATCACTTGTGGGAGATTTGGCAACAAGCTGCAGGAGACAACAAACAGGCAAAGTCCATAGCAATTTCACGTGCAGAGAACTAGTGTGAGGACTAGTGTGGAGAGGGGCAAGCAGGTGCAGGATGGAAAGGACTTCCATTCTGTGCTGTTTAGGATAAGAAGTCCAAAACAAAACAGAACCAAATTCAAACCAAGCGGAACACATTCTGTAGCTGGGTTGAATAAACGTGTTATATTCACCCAATACAATATTTACAGGTACTAACATGGCATAATCCAAATACAAACAAGGGCGCTATCTGTAGGTGATTTTTAAAGTCCTTTCTACACCTCACAGTCAGCGTATGTGCATTCCTTTATCAGACAGAGAGAAAAGACAGTGGTATTTTTCAGACTAGCAATGCCATTGGTGTGAAAAACATGGCACACCGTATTCTTTCTGATATGTGCCTGCCAGTTTCCCATCACGTGGTGCTGATCCTGACTCTGATGGGTGACAGTGATTGTAAAAACGCCACTAGAAAGAGCAATTGATCAGGGACCCAGGATAGAGTCCAACAATACAAAACCTTTCCTTGATCCTTGCTAGCCATGGATGTGCCCGATCTTGGCTTCCTTGGCTGGCTGAGTTAGAATCCTCTCTTTGAAAATGAAACTGTTCATTTCCTGAGTGGATACCTCAGCAAGGCTATTTTTTCTAAGTCTGTATACTGCATCCAGGAAATGTCGAAAAACACGGCCAGCCATGGCTCCCCGAGGTGTGCAGCCTCACAGAAGCCCTGCCCCACCCCTGAGGGGGGGCGGGGTCTGTCGGTCTACTTAAGACCAGAGGTTTCAAGGCTCTTCCTGTTCTTGCTTTCTCACTTACTGGTAATGTAAGTCAGGAAGACTTACCCTGGGAGTCTCTTTGATAAGATGAGATAAAGATGAACGATTGCACCTGCCTGAGCACTAGCTGACACTGTCGGGAACAGTACATAGTAAGGGCTTTAGGAATGTTCTAGAAAGAGTCAGTCTAAGGTCCTTGCTCTTAGAAGCCGTCTTTCCTTCTTTAAGCCACTCATCTCCTTGTTGTATTTAAGAGCATCTTGGGCACATGCCCTAGGCTCGTGTGTTGCTGACCACTCTAGCTATGTTTTACGGCTTTGCTGCTGCAGCTTCTTGGGGATGGGTTTCTTTGTCCTGACAAGACTCACTTCCAGATTAGAGGTGAAAGTTGAACTTCTGTTTCCTCTTTGGTTAGTTATTTTCATTTAATGTCATATTTTCTGACCAAGGTGATACCTGGAGACCCTCAACTGACAGACACAGGCAGGGGAGGTTTGTGTTGAGGCGTTTCCCTTGGGTTTCCTGTTGGCATTCTGAGCAGAGCAGGTTGGGAGAACCTTTGTACATTCATTGGGAGGGATTTGGGAGGTGACTGTTCTGTCTTCAGGACCATGTAAGTTATACCAGTGAATAAGCTGCATTGTCATGAAATGGTGAGGAGACAGAGGGCCCTGATGGATGGAGCAGACTTTGACTTTCCTACCAGGTTCAACTATGGAAACATGCTTCAGATCTCATAGTTTATCTGTTCACTTGATATTATTCTTCTCAATTTGACATTTATGAAAAAGTATGCATGGAATATCTGTCAATTATGTGACTTGCAAATAAAATGGGCACTTAAAAGCCACCACTTAAAGAGAATGTTATAAATACGGATGAAGTTCCCTCCATGGCCTCCCTATAATATGCACCCTGTCACCTAATGTATCCACTTGGGCAAATCAGGGTTTTCCTTCTTTTTATTTTGTGAGTGTATGCTCATGTATTCATGGAAAGTTCTAAAGTAAGTTATGACTGATTTCTGCAATATATTTCCATGGGGTGGGGGGGGGAAGACAACCCCATCATTTACAGTCATCAGTTTCATCCCATACACTATCAAAGAATAAACTATGGCTTTGAAAACTAATGAGTCATATTTAAAAAAACTGTACTTAAAAAAGCCAGGTTTTTTTTATACCAGTAGTAAACAGGCTGACATCTCCTGTATATTAATTCACACATATGTAATAGACTAATGCGAGGCATGTGAACTACCTAATAGATATATATTGTTTAAGTATCTTTCTTTAAGTTTCCATTAAAAAACTTTGTCATAAAATTTGGAAAAAAAAATTGACATTCTTTGCATGTTTTGAGAAACAGGTTTCTCCACTCACTGTGGCAATAGGCATAAAACCCTCTAATGTCTCCTGCACATATCTGAGGGCCACAGGCACCGTGGTGTTTCCTCAAACTCGAAACTTTTTAGGGAGTTGAATATTAACTGCCACATTCTCTCTTTCACATGTCCTCACAGCACAAGATAAAGGTCTTCTCAAGAGGGAAAGAGATTTCTTTTAATATACTTGTGGGGACAAACCAGATAAAAAGGCTAGCCTATGATTCAGCTTCCTCTAAAACACAAACAATGTATAATGGTCTAACAGAAAAAGATTGCCCTCTCTGTTTTTAACACTTAAGTTAGAGAATTAATTATGAATGTATTTATTTTGGTCAAAATATCAAAGGACACACCGAGGTTATAAGTATGTCCTCATTTTCATTTCTTCCTTCCTTCCTTTCTTTCTTTTTTCCTTTCTTTTTCTTTTTTTTTGATATATAAACAGGAGGGTAAAATGGTGCCCCCTCCCCTTCCCACCCACACCACTTCACTAAGGAAAAGAAAAATACAAAATCCCAAACAAATGGCCTCTCCATTATGACAATTTGTAGCTCTGAGCCAGTTTTTAGAGTTGAGCAATAAATCCAAGAAAAACAGTAGTTACAATGGAATGGCTGATTGACACTGAACACAAATGGGACAAACAGAGGGTTCACAGGAAAACTAGGGAGTCTGAGTCCCCATGCTGAACATTTGCCAACTGTTCACCAATGTGCTGTATTTTAGTGGACGATTTGCCTGTTTGTAAATAGCGAGTGTTCCAAAATACTTGCAAGCATCGTGGAGAGGCGCTTTCCCAGATATTTCTAATGCTTGTGTGTATTGATGACTGTGCAATAGCTACCGTAGTGGTTTTGACTGCTGTTTTAGAAAAAAAAGAACAAAAGAACAAAATAGCCCGTTTAAGAAGACAATTTGACAAGAGAGCAAGAGCCAGAATTAGACCCAAGGACAAAGGTGAAACTCAAGTGTGAATTGCCATGGTTTCAACTGTAAAGGTCTCTTGGCTCTCCCAACACCCATACCCTTGGCTTTCCCAAAGTCATTGTATTAGTGAGCAAAACCTAAAAATATAAATCACAAAGACACTCAATCAATGCTTCAAATACAAAAGGAAGAAGCACCATTACACTCAGGTTTCTGTAAAAAGTGTTCGTCATTTTTTCATTTCATAATTTGATATTTTACATTAGTAATATTTTCTTCTTCCTGTTACCAAAGCACCTGATAGGAACAGCCTAAAGGAAGCAGATTATTTGGGCCTAGGGTTTTAACATTTTAAGCTTGGTAGGTGTGGTGGCATCATTCACGTGGCTGGGGCGTGTGGCATAGATCCCTTACCTTGGGAGAAGAGGAAACAGACAGAGTGGCCAGAAAACAGTGGGGAGCAATCTGCTAAGGCCTGTCCTTGTTACCTATGTCACCACTGGCTTCAGGGCTTCAGATCAACACCCAAAGTTTCCACAAAATACTGCCACCAGCTGGAGACCAAGGGCTTAAATGCCTGAGCCTGAGGGGAAATGTCATCCACACCGTCTTTGTGGAATCACTCCTTTGTCTAACTGTATTTGGCTCATGGCTCCCGAAGTTGGGTCTATAATGGTGAGGAACTGTGGTGGCAAGATCAGAAAGCTGAAAGATTATTAAACCACACAGGGAAGCAAAGAGATAATAGAAAATGGGCAGGACTATAAACCCATAAAGCCCAGCCCCAGTGACATACTTCTTCCAGTAAGACTCCATCTGCTAAAGCTTCCATGATCTCTTCAAACAGTGCCACCAACTTGTGACCAATTATTCAAACACAAGAGCCATTGGGGACATTTTTTAAAAAAAAACAAAATTCAAGCTACAGTAATTATTTACATAACTACCTCAACATACCTCTAACTTTAACCTCTGTCATTGTCCCTTGGGTCATGTCTCTCATTAGAGGACAGGAATAACTTTGAAGACCTTGAGCACCCACCTGGAGTACCTCTACCTAGGCAGGCACATGACCTTATCCTCTAATCCAAAGCACAGCAATACTATACCTTCATTAGCAAGACTCATAACAACAACAAAGTTTCCTGCCTAGAATTTGAGAAAATACAAAACACAGGGCATGCTGTGGTTTGAGTGCAAATGTCTCCCACATTACATAAATATTGTATACAGATTGTATACATACATACAATAATTACATGATGTGCAATTATTGCACACAAATGGTGAAGATACAGGCTGTGTGAAGAAAGCAGTTTGCCATCGCAATTGACTCTTGAGGCACATGCATTCACTCTCAATTTACCCATGTGTGTGTTCTCAGAGGGCTGCCTTGCTAACTTGGGTGCCTATATTCAAAATGAGCCTGCTTGGTGTATTTGGGGGCACTTTTATGGGCAATGTTGTGTTGGCAGGTGTGTTTGAATTTCAAGTATTCGAAAGAAGGTTTCCGACTAGGGGAAATGGCTAAGATATATTTTTTCGAAGATTCTTCCAACTCACAAAGACTCAATTTTGAAGCCTACACAGGCATTCTGCATGTACTAGCACTTTCTCGTGTATAATTTAAGGATCCTTTGAAACTTTGGCCCAATTTGATCAAATGTTGATAGACGGTCCAGTAAAGCGAGGTGTGGGAAGCAGCTACTTCACGGCACTTTGACGCTGTAAATTTGAAGAGACGCTGTCAACCTGCTGGGTTCTGAAATTTATTTCCCTAAAAGACAGATAAATTCCATGGGAAGCACTGGCACTGTGTTAAATATACATACTTGTGTACCTTACATAAGGTTCTCCACCATCAATTTCTCTCAAAATGTAGTTCTAGGAAATAGTTTTTATTTATTTTTTCCTTATGGAAGCTGCTCTTTCTTGTAGAGAATGAGCCCCCCAGACCTACACTATTTCTCTTTTTGCTTCTGCCACCAGGAGTCTCTGAGTCTCATTTTGTCCCTGAGATGGCTGCTCTCCATAGCTGACACTTTCTGGACAATGAAATGATCCGTTTATGGACATTTTGATTTTCTTTTCTCTGTTTTCTTCCTTTCACGGGTTTATCTTATTTCTGTCTTTTATTGAATATCATCTCAAATTCTTTTAGAAAGGAAAAATAAAAGTGATTTGTAACTGTATTGAGGTCCTAAAAGTCTTTCAAGAGCTTTGCAGTGAAACTCTGTAACTGCCACTTACATAAAGGTATCAAAAGAAACTGAGATGTGAGAGGAACACCTGGATACATCGCTGTTACCAAGCATTCAAATGCAAGGTCCTCTTTTGACACCCTGCCCCATCATAGCTATAAGGACACACAGAATCAGATTAACCTTCCCCATGAAAAGTAGGACAACACTCCTCCCCGCCAGTGTGTTACCAGGGCAACTGACAACTTCCTGCTGATGTTGTTAAAGCTGGCCCCACTTCACACCTTCTCTGGAAAAACAGAATATGAGATGCATGCAATTATCAACAGGAAGGACATTTCTCCCAATTACAAGACGGAGAAATTGGGTTCGAACTCGGCAGACCTGATACTGTTGAATAAAAGGGAGAAAAATGGCCGACACCAAACAGATCCCATGTGAGAATTTACAGTTCCAAACTAGTACAGAAAAGGAACTGCCTGCAGCTGGGTTAAAACCCGGATGCTGGGATCCCCTCCTGGATCTCACACAAGTGAGGTTAAGGAATTTGATTTTCTAGCCAGGTCCCAAGGGCAAATGGTGTTTAGACATTATCCTTCATCATTTTTTTCCCAGAAAGAGCCAGCCTGCCTCATCTGTCCTAAAAGGCTCTTCTCCTTTCAGCGTGGGGGAAGAGAAGACAAAGTGAAGTTGAAAGGAATAATGATTGGCCAAAATTGACTTCAGGTTTGGTGTAAGTCTTGGCGAGAGCCATGTATGAGGAACCAAACAAAGCACTGGGCCCCTTCACAGCTTGGGAAGTGAGGCTGGTGGGTTGACTGTGTTGCCAGTGATTGTAAAACTAGCTGGTTGGGGAAGTGCCAGGGAACCCTTAAGTCTCTGTCTCCATAGCCTGTAGGCCTAGCTACTAACTTGGAAGTTTCTCTCAAGGTGAGAGCCACATATAATAAATAGCCTGTTTTATTTTTTTACAGGGTTCTCCATCCAGGAATGCAATACTGCATTATAATCTCAAGGCGATGGCCCAGTTTCAAGGCTTACACTATTATTGGAGCAGAGAGTGCATCTCTATAAGAACAGTGGGCTGAGAGACACTAGCCAGTGAAGCTTGGTTACAATGTGGTGCTAAGCCCAAGTTCGGACCTCTCCATGGGGCCAAGAGCAGCTACAAGAAGCTACTGAGTTCTGATCATTGACAGCAGAAGGCAAGGTAGCATTCCTGGATTCCTGGTGTGTTTTGGGACAAGCCCCTGGGTCTCCAGGGTTCTCATTGAGAAATACAATTAGCACTAGTACTTCTTCAAAGATGTTGAGCAAAACACGGAGTAAAACAAGAATTAAAGAGAAAAAAGGGAACCTGGAAAAAATGTAGGGTATGAAGCACTTTAAAAGGCACTAATGATGTCCTTAATAATAACAATAGAAGCCATGGTGACGGAGAAGCCAATAGCTAGACTTTGCTGCCTTTTGTAAAGGAAAAAGAACTGCTCTAAATGCTTGGTGGATCTATTTCATCCTCCCTGTAATCCTTGGAGAGAATCATGAGGGCCCTGAGCAGTTGCTTAGCTGCAGTTTCTCCACCCTGAAATGAATACCATGCAATAGAATGAAGATCCACATGGAGATGAAGCCCTGTTGTTATCTGACAAGCTCAATGTACCATAGGTCCTGTCTCTGAACATTAAAAAGCAAGGTTTTTCTGATCCACTGGCAGATCCTTCCTCACAGGCAGCTTTGAGATAGTGTTCTTCCCCCAGGATAGCATCTTTTAGGTACTGGCTATGACCACAATGGGGATGATAAATGAAGATGGGGGCTGAGGAGAAAAGAGCTTGTACGAACCTGATGCCCTGAGTTGCTTATTTTGAACCCAAGTAAAAATGTTGAGTTTGGTAGTGCACATTTGCAATTCCAATTGGCAAGGCAGAGACAGGTGTATTCCCTGGGGCTTGCTAACCAGCCAGCCTAACCTAATCAATGAGCCTGGGGGTCCCAGTGAGACAGCCTGTCTCAAAACTAAACCAAACAAACAAAGCAAGCAAAACCAATTTAACTATCTCTTAAGGAAACACACTAGGTGTTGACCTCTGCCCTCCATAAACATAGGCACACACACACACACACACACACACACACACACACACACAGATAGGGACAGAGACAGAGACAGAGAGAGACAGAGACACAAATAGAGAGAGTTGGCTGTTCTCACAGAGGTCAGATATATTAGCATATTCAGCTTTGAAACCTCAAACTACATTTGGATAGGAAATATCTTAAGTCTCTCGTAAAAGGGGGCAGGGACAAGGCCATGAGATGGTTCATCTGGTAAAGACATTTGCTGCAGAGATTGATGACCTCTGAATTTGATTCCAGGATCCACATGGTAAAAGGAAAAAAACTAGCTTCTCTAAAGTTGCCCTCTGACATCATATGTGATGTGTTACAAAAAACCCCAATAAACACAAATAAATAAATAAAAAATTAAAGGGAGTAAATCAACTAACATTCTCTTTTTATCAGCCCAGCATGAGCTGAGCAAGATAGGCCTGTAGCTACCAGCAAGCAGAGGGTCTTCCTTATAGCTGTGACCTCTCACCCAGGACCAACTGGTCAGGGGGAAAAGTAGGAAACAGATTTCCCATGATTCAACAGGTACAGGATTGGTCCTTCCCTCCATTTCCCCGGAATGTTTCCATTCATGGAAAAAAAAAATCTGAGGAAAAAAAAGGCACACTTTAAAACAGGGAAATGAATACTGACGAAGTGATGGGGAGAGTAAATCTATTTGAAAACTTTCATCCAGCACTAATGACTAGAGCCTAAAAATAATCCTAACATAGTTTTAAATTGAAGGAATATCTGGAAAAATAAATTGGGGGAGAGAATTTAACAAAATGAAGCACAACTGGATAGTGGTACAGATCTGAGATCCCAAGGGTGGTGTCCAGATTGAGCTTTTCTTCATGGCATGCAGAGTGAAACCAGACCAGTTTAGCATATTAGCTCAAAGTATAATGAAACATAGCCTTTGAGGGATGTGGTATTCACGTTCCTCACTGTCTGAGGTACCCAGATTTAAATGGTTGATGGGACATGGGTGAAGTCCCTGTTCCCACCCCGACCCCACACAGAGTTTCTCTGTATCCTCAACTCTTTTTTTGTACACCAGGCTGACCTCACAGAGATTCGCTTCCTTCTCCCTCCTGAGAGTTGGGATTAAGGGTGTGTGTGCATTGCCCAGCTGCAGAAGTCATCTTTTCTGTAGAGAAGCAGGCAGTAGATGGCAAATGCTTCCAGTTGCTGGAGATCCACCCATGTTTGTTGGGCTACTTAGAGAATGTCTCTTGGGTACCAGTCTCCAAGCTCTTTCCTGCTTGCCCTTCCCCCCCAGCCCCCAGCCTCTGCTTTCTCTTCCATACCTACAAGCTTCTGGGAACCCAGAGCCCAGTTCTAGGACTCAAGAAGATTAGGTACATAGGCTGTAGAAGCAGCACATGTCAATGAGAAATGTTTGGGAGTTTGGCATATGACATCAGGTGGCACATTTTTTGTGTATGATAATTTCCATAATTATCAGGAAACATGAAAAAGACACATTTTCTTTCCCTTTGAATGTGAACGAGGGTTTTTAGATCAAGGTCTTTCTACTACCATTTTGAGGTTGCAACATATAGCCTCAACACCTGGGAAGGAGTCACATTCTTGATGATATGACCTTTTAAACTTTGACACAAAAGGGGATATGTGGTGATATATTGTATATTTAATAAAAATAATCTGAAATATCAGAGGACAGAGTCAAGCCCTGAAGGTTAGGGAGTGGTGAACAATGCTTTTAATTTTAGCACTTAGAAGAGATCCTCTGGTTCTCTGTGAGTTCAAGGCCAAACAAAGCCGAGGTGGTGGCACCAAGCTTTAATCCTAGCTCTAGGAATGTTGAATAAGGAAGTAAGATATCTGGACGAGTAAAGAAACGTAAGTCAGGAGAAGGTGAAGTTTACCCTTTTGCCTGCACATCCAGTCATTGTAAGGACTACTGGAGACAGACCTACCAAGTTAGGCTTGAGGAGCTGTCTTGGTGAGAATTGTCTGTGGTTTGTTCCCCATTTCTCTGATATTTCAGGCCATTTTTATTGAATATGCCACCACAATATCCAAGTCACATTCTTGATGCTATAATATGAGCAAACCTCTCTTGAAGTCTGAATGATGTAGGTTTTCAGCTTTCTGAACCAATAATTGCCAGAGAATCACACAATACTTACATCTCTCAGTATATTACAAATCTCACAAAACTAAGGTCCCTGATTTTATTTAGAATATCTATATTGACCAAGGACTGACAATACCAGTAATGGAATCAAATTTGTAACAAAGTTAGGATGATCAAACCCTTTTGAGGAACAGAGTTCTACGGGACAGAGAGAAAAGCTACATCACTGCCCTGCAGCCTTTGTCCCAAGTTACACTGGGGGTGGAGCACGGAAGAGAAGAAACCCAGGAATGCTTCCCTAGGCAGGTGACACTTGTGCCCTGCCTGCCCCAGATCAACTGTCCATAGTGTGACTTGTCACGTGAGGACACTTAGAATTTTCAGACTGCCATCCAATTCTGGCCACTTTGTAATTGTTTTTTAAATCTATATACTAGTAGTTAAAATTATTTTTACCTAATTGCAAAAGTTGACTATTTCTCAACTTGAATATTTGGTGAAACCTCTACCTAGGCATAGCTCACTCGTCACCCCCCCCCCACCGTGTGTGTGTGTGTGTGTGTGTGTGTGTGTGTGTGTGTGTGTTTTCACATGTATCCACGCATATATGTGTGAGGGACAGGGATCAACATCAGATGTCTCATCATGCCTTAACTTGTCTCCTTGTGTGTGTGTTTTTTTAAAAGATGGGTTTTCACTGGTCCTAAAGCTTATTTATTCTGTTAAGTTGTCTGTATTGTGAGCTCCAGTGAACAGCTCCTCTCCACAGCAGGTTGAACATTGTCTGAGACCATGAGAGCATGAACAGGGATAATACAAAAAAACCCTTCACTGATCCTACATTTTCCAGATTGGGATTCAAAGTCATAGCAATATAGACATTGCAACTAGATACTTCAATACAGAGGGGCTGGCTGTCAGAGATCTATCAACATCCCTTGGATCTATCTACTGCAGAGCAGCAGCCCTTTCTCAGGACATGTTAAATGTCCCTCAGGAGGCAAAAATCACCCTGATAGAGAGCTATTGCTTTAGTACTTGATGTAGGTACACACTGTAGGACAATTCTGCAGAGTGACAAGTAGCTGGTGGGAATTTCAGTTTGAAAGGGACAGAGGGGTGTAAAAGAGGAGAGATCATTAGGAGAGCAGCTAGTGTGGGCTTCCTAAAAGGGGAAGCCTGGTAAGAAGGAGTAGAAAGCAGTCAGCGGGAAGACATGAAGCCAGAACAGCCACAGCCACTCTGGAAGGATACAGTAGGCTCAATGTAGTATGTGGTAGGAGAGATGGATAAGCTGTGGGGATGTGTCCAGGTGGACTTGAGGGTAGAATTATACTTTAAGTGGATCACAGGACACCACTGGGAAGTTAAATTTATTTGTTTAAATTGTCTATTTTGAGAAAGAGTCTTCCTACGTTACTCAGGCTGATCTTGAACTTACTCCATAGCCGAGCCAGGATTTACAGTAGGGATCCCCCTCTCTCCGTCTCTTGGGTAGCTGGCAATGACAGGCCTGGTGAAACAGACACCTCTCTCCGAAGGTAGAAAAGAGGCAACACCTCACCAAGAGAGTTCATCTTTTCTTTTCATTCCTTTCTTTCCTGCCTGGCATATAATAGGTCTGTGATAAATATTGTCCTATAAATAAATATATGAAACCAAATGTTAGTTTTATTTCATAGGTTATGAGAAGCTATCACCATTAGTGAAAATAGGCATAATTATTTTTACTCTGTGTGCCAAAGTATTTGTTACAGATTATCTCATTTAATTCTCATCTCACTCATTTTAAATTTTAAGGTTTCAAGGTAAATAAAAATGAAGAGACCTTTGCTATATCATAATCTCCTGGACAATACTCAATAACCATTGATGCAACTGTTTAGACTAATATATCTGTGCTTCCATGGCTGAGGGTAGTTGGACATAATGAGCTAAGAGGACAACCACTTCCTGTGTAAACAGGAAGTTGCTGAACTTCCAGGATGGTGTCACAGGAAATAGTTCAGTTCTCTCCTGTCTTGATCTTTGCCACAACACTGGGCACCCAGTTACTTCTATGATACAGGCGTTCAAATTATAAGCTATAGAGGTCAGAGAAGGCTAGGTTTCCCT
The DNA here is from genome assembly GCA_004025045.1 of Sigmodon hispidus. Lineage (NCBI taxonomy): Eukaryota > Metazoa > Chordata > Mammalia > Rodentia > Cricetidae > Sigmodon > Sigmodon hispidus. Next base: position 162,727 of record PVIH01000055.1, read on the forward strand.
ACAGGAAATACTCAACTTCTAGGAAAGAGGGCTATGAGGAAATTGTCCAACTCTTCTTTCACTTTGGGGCACAAAACTTTTCTATCAGTAATGAGATCAAGGAAAGAATGGTGAAGCTTTGACCATGCAGTGAGAGTGATCACATTTGAACTTTTTTCAATCAGGACAAGATGAAATCAAAGGGAAACAAGAAAATATTGATATTTTTTTATTAAGTGAAATATGTCCAATTAAAAGAAAAACCCTTTTAACTTGAGAGTACGAAGAGATAGTGGCTGTTGGTGATAGCTTGGCATTTCACTTTAACGTTTTGATTTGGCAAAGTAAAAGTGAGCCTACTGCTGTAGAAAGAAGCATGCTCAGATGGCATCCAGAGGTAGAAGGGACAGAGGTGCAAAGCAGGGGTAGCCCTGAGCTAGAAGACTAGGATGTATGTGTACTCTGCACCTAGATAAAACCCAAGTCTTCACATATACAGTGTGTGTGTGTGTGTGTGTGTGTGTGTGTGTGTGTGTGTCCACATGTACCCCTGTGGAGATTGGAGGAAAACTTCTTTGATTTTTTAAAGTTTTCCAGCATATCTTTTGAGACAGGAGCTGAGCCTAGGGTGTGCCATTTTGGCTAGACTGACTTGTCGGTGACTGAGATTTAGGATCTGCCTGCTCCCACCTACTACTGTCCTGGAGATTCAAACTTGGGACCTCATGCTTGTTCCATAATAACTTCACCAACTGTGCATCTATCTCCTCAGTCCTCAAAATTAACTCTGATAAGTGCCTCTGGGGAGACTCTGACTAGTTCTCTGTACCAACACAACATGTGACCACACTGTCACCATATTTTCAAATATAAACCAAACCCTGGATTCCTAAGCTCTTATGCTAGCTTCTACATATTTGTGAATGTTTGCTGATATTCAATGTTCATTTTAATAAATATACTCTATTTCTTTACCTTTACTGATATAACATAGTGTCATCTTGTGAATTTTGGACTACATTGTATTGGATCAAGTCTTGACTGTATATCAATAATAGCTTAGCTGTGTTAGATCAGAAAAATGAAGACTACTGGTTGTGTTTTATTCAAAATCTCAGGGCCATTTATCTGGTCACTGTTGCTTTGAAAATCAAGGCATTCAATAATTTGTCATTGGTATTAAAAGTGAGACTCTGGTTCTCAGTGAGAGACTTTGAAGTTCAAAATAAAGAGGATAACCAGGAAATGGGATCATAGCTTCCCATCGAAGGCTGGTGTTTGCAAAGTCAGCAAAACTTTTGCTCTCTGATCAAATATGATATCCACTCTTCCATTTGACTGGCTTTGTTTGTTTTTCTGTTCAAATGGCCAGATTTGATAAAGTTATAAATGTCTCTCTCCCTCTCTCTCTCTCTCTCTCTCTCTCTCTCTCTCTCTCTCTCTCTCTGTGTGTGTGTGTGTGTGTGTGTGTGTGTTTGTGTGTGTGTGTCTGTCTGTCTGTCTGTGTGAATGTTCACACATGCCCTGTAACTGACTTACAGAAGCAACATGATGGGAGAAGAATCCTAGCTAGGGTTTTCAGTTGGTTGGAACATGAGGCTAACAAGATTGGAAGGATATCATTAGTGGCAATTTGAGGGAAATCTTCAACTTCTCAGGTTTGACACTTCTAAAATATGTTCTAGGTCTTCAATTACACTGCCATGAAGTTGCTTCACTCCTTATGGGACTATCTGGGAAGTAATTGGCTTTGTGTGTATTTTGTTTAAATAGCCACTGCAATAGTAAAACTGTCACTTCCCCTCATGTGACATGTATTGCTTTGTCAAAACTGAACCATTTTGTTTTGTATCTAACCCAGTTGGCTGAGGGAAGGGTCAGAGGTCAGTAACAGAAAATACAACCTGAGAAACTTGGCAACTGATGGGCATTAGCGGCTGGGCGGCATGGATGCTGATTCCATTCCCTATGGACAGGTAGGTAGAAATGTTTCCATTTATTGTGACTTAGCTATGTGTCTGTTAAAGGTGTCTTTAGATGTGGGGATTGGATGATCTGGTCCAGATGGGAAATGGTCAGAGATCAGTCTCTTCCCGCACTGGCGTAGGACAGAGAAAGGTATGCAAATGCCAGGGGTTTGCTTAGGGAGTTGGATCCCAAGCTTCAAACAGAAAAGGCATATAATCTGGGAATAGTGGTGAATGCTTGTCTTAAGGGTAAAGAAATGAGCAGACTTGAAACACTAACCACAAAGGATAGAATGGGAGGGATGAGCAGGAGAAAGTTGAGCATCTTCTATGTATTCTAAAAAATTAGGAATCAATGACCACCACTATAAAATTGACACCACCCCTAAGACACAAGGTAGCCACCAGACTTATAAGAAAATAACAGATGTCTAGGCATGGTGTGGCATGCCTGTAATTCTAGAATGGAGAAATATCAGGAGTTCAAGGTAATTCTTATATATTAGCCAGCCTGTAATAAATAAAACCCAGCCTGAGAAATACAGATAGACAGACAGACAGAGAGATAGAGAGAGGGAGAAAAAGGGGGTAGGGAGAAGGGAGAGAAGAGAGAGAGGGGGGAAGAGAGAGAGAGAGGGAGAGAGGGGGAGAGGGAGAGAGGGGGGGAGAAGAGAGGGGGGGGAGAGGGAGAGAGAGAGAGAGAATGAATGAATGAGGGAGGAAGACTAAAAAGAGAAGAAGGGAGTGGGGATAATGAAGGGGAGGCGGAGAAGCAGGGAGACCAAGCTAACAACGTCCTCCAAATTCCCAACTCAGAATTGATTTGAGTTTTGTGCAAAATGATCTCCAGTCCTTTGCCTTGTGAGTCCCAGGTGTCTTTGGGAGTTGACTCAATGACAAGACACCTGCTGTGGGTCCCATAGAAACCTGCCTTCCCCAGGAGAGCATGAACCCCAAGTATGTGCAAACTACATTGCCTGAGAAGTCTCTCTCTGTTCTCTGTGAAACTTTTGAATTAAAAGTGTCATTGAGAATTTATGCAACTGTTTCTCCCTTTATTTCCAAAACTGAAAAGAGTTGCCTGGCTGGGTCCTTACTTGAGCACTTTGCTCCTAAAACTCTTCAAATTTCTTATCGTTCTATCAGGTCCTTCAGAGTCCAGATCGTGCCAATGTGCTGTTTTCCACATTCGCGCTGAGAATACTTCAAGTACCAGTACCAATTCCTTAAAAAATCCTGACTCATTAGAATCCTTTCTTAACGACTCCTCTCTGCTGTGAGTCCTGGACCCCAAATGTCTCCCTTCTGGTTATCAAGGGGCTGGCACTTGCCTAGACTGGAAAGTCATCAAGGCTTCATCCCACTACTTCACTAACCAGGGGGATGTTTGATTGTGCAGGATAAATGAGCAATGGAATATTTCACTAACTGCTCCACCCAAACCATTCCTAAAATATAAGCCATGAGTTAGCTGCAGGCTATCATTCAAATGACACCCGATCTCCAATTACTTAATTAACAAGACTCTTGGAGGGGCATTGGCTTTCTCTCCAGGTCTTTTTCTTTCTCCTGAGAAACTTTCCTGTCCCTTCATCAAGAGTAAGCATTACAGAGTCGTGGCATATGCCTATATTTCTAGTACGGAGAAGTGATAGCACAAATATCAAAAGTTCAATACCAGCCTGGGCTACAAGAAACCTTGCCACAAATCAAAACATAAACTTGCCATTCACATCATCACTAAGAGAATTGGTGATAAAAAAACTTCCAAATTGCACTTTTTTCCCAACTCTAAATCACATCTATTTTGTATAAGTTCAGCTCTTCAGCCTTGGGTATTAGCACCAACTTCTGCACAGCTCAGGGGAGTTGATTTCCTTACAAATAAAGGCCTGGAAAGGTAGACACCGGACACATAATTTCCAAAGATAGAAACTGGTCTTGTGAATAGATGCAAGGCTGAGACAGAGCCAATGGATATGCTGCACTGTGGCATTCTATTATTACAAAATTAATTTCCTTTTCTTCTTCAAATCTAATTTGGATTCTTCTTTTATCAGTCACTCTTGTCAGCTTCTCATCAGACTAAAAATACTCCTCTCACCTGCGTGTACTGCTGGTGGGTGTGAATACACATACAGATATTTAATTTTTTCGGATGTTTCTGCTCCCATCTCCCCATAGATTTTCTAGGGTCGCAACTAGTTTATGCAAATGTCACCAAGAAATGTTCAACACATATTATTTTCTCTCTCATGCCTCAGATGCTATGCCATATCCTTTACTCCTTTCCTGTGAACTCTACTTATTTTAGATAATATCTTGTAAATGTTATTTAAGATTAAAACAACAGATACTTTCATGTGTCTCCAAGGCCCAGTCTAACTTCTCACCGGCCTCTTCACTATCCTTTCCTTGTGCTAACCAATTCAGTCCACAGTTATAACCTGTTCTTGCCAAACACAGGACCTCTGTACCTGAGGCTTTTGTGGTCAATACCAAGTCGGCTCCATATTGGTATATTCTGCTTAGCACTTAAGGGTCAGTGTAAATACATCCTTCTTAGTAAAGTCTTTACTGATATCTAAGACCAAGGCTGTCAGACTCTCTCTGGTAGCCTTTATGCTATAATACGATTTACTCTAAACACCTGTATCTCTCTTTACAGACAACAACATTGGCAGTTTGGAAATTTTTATTTACTTTTCTATGGTGACTATTACTGAAATAGTGGTATGGTGGTTTGAATAGGTATGACTCCCATAGATTCATGTGTTTGAATGATTGACCATGGGGAATGGCAGTGTTAGGAGCTGTGACCTTCTTGGAGAAAGTGAGTCATTATTAGGTTGGTCTTTGAGGTCTCATATGCCCAAGCTAAACTCAGTGTGGAACATAGTTCACTTCCTGTTGCCTGAGGATC
>PVIH01000055.1:172595-249830 GCA_004025045.1 Sigmodon hispidus
CCAAAAAACTACCTTTGATGTGTTCCTGTTAAAAATAACAGACTTTCCTGTTTGTCTCAGCTGCTGAACCAAGGCAGCTTCAAACACAAAGGACAAAATAGTCTGCATTAAAAAACAGTCAGCATATTACACACACACACACACACACACACACACACACACACACACAAGCATGCACACACGGCCTAGGCATCGACCTCTCGGGGATCAGCTAGATTCTATTATTTTTGTTTGCTATGAGTCTTAATATGAGTTTTCACCATATCTGCTCTTTGGTTCTCAAAATAGCAACAGTAATTATCAGATTGCTGTCCCGGCTTTCCACCCCTAACTGAACCCAAATGCCTCTGAGATTCCCTCTGAAATCTCTGAACCCATGAAGGGACGCTCATCTGTCTTTCTTAGTCAGGAGAAGGAGACATGGGAAGAGATGGTGGCCTCAAGCTACAGGGAATCCTTATGTTACTACCTCCTGAGAAATATGCAGAATCAGAATACAGCAGGAGACCACCAGAGGACAAAGAATTTTCAAGAACGAGGGTTCTAAGAAACATAGCCACAGATACTGAAAATAGACGCGATTACAGTCATCCCCAGCCCTGGACACCAGCTCACTCTGTAGTTTAGACTGGCCTCAAACTCCTAGTGACCCTCCTGTCTCAGCTTCCCAAGTGCTAGAATTGTGTGTGTAAACCACCACTTGCCTTGCTGGATCGTGTCTTTTAAAGGACCTCCCTTTTTCCTTAGCATTTCTGTGACTTTCACTTCCTGATCTAATACCCAGCCTTACCACCACTACTATGGGTTTTGTTTTATTTCCCTAGTATCTCTGTTATTGTTTACTTGTTTTTAAATTGACTTCAAATGGATTCAATTTATTTTTCTTTACATTGGCTTCGATGAGGAAGTCCATAAAAATCATAGTTTTAATGTATTTTACTTTCCTTTTCTAAAATACACGGAATATCAAAAGCATAAGTATTAACAGTCATGCCTGTGCTATCTACATTATTTTGCCTTCGCATCAACCAGAACAAGTTGAGAATTACTAGGTGAGAGAGAGACAAACATTATTTTAGAGAACCAAATAGTAAATATCCAGGTTTTGCAGACCAAGAAGCAAAACATTGAAAATATATCGGAGTATTTATATACAATAAAATACAAGAAGCCTTCGCAGTCTAGCCACTACTTATAAATGTGAAAACCGTTCTAATATTTGTCTATTATGGGTATGGCTATGAGTGTGTGTGTGTGTGTGTGTGTGTCTGTGTGCTCACACAAGTTCAGAGACCCACAGAGATCAGAAGTGGTTGTAAGATCTTCTAGAGCTGGAATTTCAGACAGTCATGAGTTGCATGAATGGTTCTGGGAATCAAACTCGGATCCTCTGTAAGCAGCAAATGATTTTTAACTCCTTAAGTCTTTCCAGCCCTGAAAACCATTACTGTCTCAAATCATATAATTATAGTCACAGAAGTGAATTTGTCTCTGGATCATGACTGACACAGCAGATATTTATGTGAACCTTCTCTGGTATTTCCAGAAGAAAATCCCCAATAGAAAATAAGACTTGCTTCCTAGTGAGACTTTGAAGATGGAAGAGTACACTGCATGGAGTGTTTAACAGCACTTGGTGTAGACAAGAAATAAACAACTCTGGTTGCCTTGCTACCATCTTTGCTCTGGTTGGGTAGGGTGGTTGACTTGGAATAGGAGACATGGAACAGGTAAGAGGCAATGTCACTACCATGATGCCTAAACTAGGGCATCTCTACTTTTAGACTTACCCAACTTGACTTTTAGGTTATTGCTGATAAGGTACAGAAGACAGATATGTTGGGGTATGCCTAGAATCTCAGTACCTGGGAGGCTGAGGCAGGAATATATTTTGAGGTCATCTTGGGCTATGTAGTAACTCCTAGACAAGCTTGAACTATACACCAGTACCCCTACTAAAAATTAATTAATTGATTGATTAACTAATAAATACATAGATAGGCAAGAGATCAGAAGCAAGCAAACTGAGTTCCATTTCTCAGAAATACATTTAAAATTTTTATTTTTAATACTTTTAATTATATCTGTGATGTGTGTCAGCATGTTGGTAGATGCTTGTGGTGGCCAAAGGCACTGGATTCTGCCAGAGAGCTAAAGTTACAGGCAGTTGTGAGCTGTCTGATGTAGGTGTTTGAAACTGAGTTCAGGTCCTCTAGAGGAATAGTCATTGAGACATCTGCCCCGTGTTTCTCAGAAAACATGATTTTAAAGTTTGCTCAAGGAATAAATTGTATGTGCATGGGCATGTGTATGTGTGTACATGAATGTGTCTGTGTGCTAATGTGTGGGTGCATACATGTATACGTGTGTAATAATTCCTACCACAGACCTGTGGCTAGAAAGAATACATAATATGACAATAAGGTGAAGAATTCCCACCTTAGATGGACCCCTTACTCAATGAGAGTGAAATTCATAGACCATCAGGCTGGATTCTGATTCTACCTGTCAGTGGAAGCTCCTTCCAACTCTACAGGAGCCAGTCCTCGAACTCAGTGGAACACTCACAGAGAAGGAGGCAACGCCTCCCACTATTGTTATTGCTTCCACGTTCATCATTTGTCCCTTTCTAATTCCAGTACTCCCTTGTAATACTTTTACCTGCATGGCACTGTCACCTTATAAAACTTTCCCTCCACTTTTTGCTCCCGCAAGAACCAGCACGTGCTGAATCTTACTTGCTGGTGTCCCAACATCTAAAAGAGTGTTCAGAGCCAGGTAAGTATGTTTAGTAAAGAGTTATGCTCATGGGGGAACAGAGCTTATGAAGCCATTTGGAAGGCCAAGTTCATGACCAGTCCAAGGCAGAGCCCAAGGTCGCAACACTCCTTGTCCTGGATGTAGCAGTTTATAGAGGAATGTCATCTTCAGCCTTCTCTGTTCCTTGTTATTTGGTCTAAAATTACTACTACAAGCCTCAGTGCATTCATTAATCAAATTCATAAAACACGGCAGGGAAGGGATGACATGAAGTTCTCTGGTGGGATATCCCTCCTAGGTAGAAGTTGTGTTAATTTTCTTTGGGACCTGGATTGAAGAAACAGAATTTCTAAGTGTTCTTGAAGGGAGAAGGCAAGTAGACCACAGTATGCTAACTTGCATCTGTTTTTTAGGCAAACTGTGTGCCAAGATTCTGCCTTGTGGGACACTACACCTGGGCCTTGGGAAGTTGAGTAAGAAGTCAGAAGTAGTCCTATTCGTCATGAAACTTACTGCCTGGAGCTGATGGCAGATGGCAATTCACAAGACTGAAAATATAGTCTTATCCCTGGAAATAATAGGGTGGTGAGGCCTGTGACCCTCTCACATATGTGTTGGGGAGAGCTGTGAATTGACAGCCAGTCCAAGGATCCAAGACCTGACCAATATGAGTTGGATGACTTGAGAACATGAGGGCAGACATGGAGAGAGGATGAAATGAAGCAGGACTCAGGCCCCACAACTGTGAGAGCTTCATGTGGGAAGGAGAGGAGCCATGGACACAGAGGCTGGCTCTCTTCAATTCCCAGTGTTCCTACCAGACACTTGAGCAACAAACATGTTAACCTGTGGAGTGGGGTTCAGTAGATCTGGATGGGTTTGAAGTCTACATGTCTGATGAGCTCCAGGGGGCATTGAGCCCAACGGAGCATGGATCAAGCTTAGGGAAAAATGGTTGTAGGCTACCTCTCTGTTCTAAGAAGGACAGGGTTGAGTGCTAGGCAACGGGTTTTCTTAAGATTTTTCTGTGCCCTATGAACCAACTTTGCAGTTATCATGTACCAATGTACCTTCCCTGGATTTGGGAACTTCTCTGCCAACCACTAAGATTCAGTAGAAGTTGTTGCCCTGTCTTAATGGCCCAATTTTATCTGATATTATTTTAAAGAGCCCCCTTTGCCCAGTAGAAACTCTGGGAAGCTGTTGGTTTGTTCATATATTTAGTTTTATAAAGCTTTTTTACATGTCTGTGTTATTTATTCATTGTATCATGCTTGCATGTGTGAGCACACCACAGTACACATGTGGAGGAGAGAGCAACTTAGGGAAACCAGTTCTCCTTTCTCAGGGATCAAACTCAGGTGGCCAGGCCTGGTAGCCAGCAGTTTACCTGCTGAGCCTTTGCATTGGTTCTCATGCATTTATTTCTAAATGAGGCTAACACACACACACACACACACACACACACACACACACACACACACATATGCACACATTGGTGTGCAATTGTAGTCACACACAGGATTGTTGTCACACCTTACAGACATGAATTTGTGCCCAGTTCAATCCTTAAAGGATGATACAGAGGCTAACTTGCTTTTGGGGCTTGTGCTGAAGCCAAGCCTTGGCAGACCTGGATGGAAAATCTCAGGCTTGCCAGCCTACAAGGTAAGTTTCAGTGTCCATAGAGGTGATCTGTAAGAAGCTAGAGAACAGGCGGTGCTGAGCTCATGGAGAAAGGCCTGCATGATTCCCTCGCAGTGACAAAATGGAAGACAGAACATGAACCTCACTGTACCCTCAAAGGTCAACTGGTGACTTTCTAAGACCATGTCGGTGACGAAGATGGGCACAAGAAACACTGCTCTTGTAAGCAATGCCAGAAATGTCTCCAAACAAAGGTTACACACCACCCTGTGCTTACAGCTCAATTCCTCACCTCTGCAGCTTTAAATCAAAGGTGGTTCCTGTTAGGCATAATGACCGTTTCCGGCAGCTTGTGTAACAGATTAAGTGAAAAGCTACTGCCAGCAATGTATGTGTAGAACATTATGTATGTGTAGCACTAAATCAATAGCAGTTGGGGATGAAAGCCCAAATGCATGCATGTTGTAGGTACAGTGTCCCATGCACATGTAATCGCCCCCCACCTTCTTCACCAGCAGCCCCAAACTGCTGCCAGGCAAGAGAATCAACTGCAGTCCAAGACGCCTGCACACTTGGATGCATAGTCCATGTCCCATGCCAGCCTTTCCATAGGAAAGCAAGTGGCTATCTAATCAATGATTTCCCACATACCCACAAACTGAACAGGAGAAATGACACACACCCACCAAACCTTACCCATGACCTTCCTCACCCTGGGAAGCAGGAAGGGCCACCACCACATCAGCTGACTACCGCCGTCATTTGTCTCTCATCTATCTTGCCACATCCTGCACCCTGACACACAAACACTCTTCCCCTAGGCACATCTCTACCATTTCAGGCTTGTCAATTCCCAGTTTGCTTTGTTAATAAATAAATCAAAACCTGAAAGAAAATTGGGAAAGTGCTTTGTACCCTGAAAAAGAAGGAGCTATGATCAACTGAACCTAGAATGTGATTCTTTGACCGTGATCATGGCTTATTTTGGTGCACACATTTCACCCCAATTTCATTTAAGTAAAAAAAATATGTGTGTATGTAGGGGGGGGAATAGAACTTGAACCTGGGGCTTCATAAAGTCAGGCATCATTGAGCAGTTTCCAACCTTCCTCTAACTTTTTTCTTTTGAGATGGGGTCTCATTAATTTTTCCCAGGCTGAATGAAACTCTGAAGCCCAGATAAGTTTCACATTTGAAATTCTACTGCCTTGGTCTCCTAAGAAGCTAGGGCAATGGGTCTGCACTGCAAGACTCCAACACCACTAACACTTTATAGAAGCTTGGTTATTACCCATATCCTCCTCAACGGACATCTCTACTGACAGTGCTTGTCAGCATTTACAGAGCATTGGTGGTCCAAACTGTACTTCACACAGGAAAGACAGGGTAGGCACTAACCATATGCTGGGTTCCTGTCTCAGTTTAAACTTAAGAAATCAGTGCTCAGCATCAGAGAAAGCTTATTGCTCTTCCAGAGGACCAAAGTTCGGTTCCCAGCAGCCAAACTGAAGGACTCCCAACCACCTTAACTGCTGTACTGTTAATTAGTTGCTGTCCAACTAATTCTGGCCTCTGGGATGCCCACATGTATGGCTACCCCCTCCCACACACACAACTTTTCAAACAGCTTTAAAATCAGAAACCAGTGTTTAAAAGGCATAGTCACCTGTCTAAAGTTAAGACAGAAAGTAGATAGCAGCCTAGATTTGTACCTCAGGTTTTCTGTGTTTAAAGTTCTTGAATAAAAGCCCCTAGATCAGGTCATACAAAGCTTTCTTTGACATTGAATGGTCTAATATCCATTCTCACTCTTTTTAATAAAATGCCTTGATTTTGTTTTGGTAGGTCAGCGTCCACCACTCCTGTCTCTTACAGTCCTGGAGGCAGGCATACAAAAGGGTAATTTAACAGAGTGGTGACTGGCTTACAAAGGGTCTTGCAAACCCAGGTTAGCCAGTGGAAGTTCCAGAACTTTTGCTGAGATCCTCCAAGGGACACTGCTAGACCAATTGGATGAAATGCAGAAGCTTTGACATAGAGGAAAAGAATAGCATCCAGAAGAGAGACTTGAGCAAGCTCATCCCTGGGCCTTTCCAACCTTACTGCTCAAAGAAGCCTGTGAACATTGACTGCAGTCAGAGACATCCAAATGAAAGGTATGGCTTCAAGAGATGCTAAAGTAATGCATCAAGCATGGCTTTGGAGCCAAGCATTCCCAGACTTCAGTTCTGGCTCACCATGTGAAAAACAGGACTGAACAGCTTTGTGCCCAAGAGTTTTTCTCTGAGGAATAAGTATGCTCACCTCCTCAGCTAAGAGGAAGAATGAAAAAGGGCACGGGCACAGACAGAATCTCGGATAGGCCATGCAGGGAGAATCCTTGCAGGGAACACTTGGTACCGATCAGTTTCAGGCACAAACAAAGGGGAGGCAGGCACAGAAAAAAGCACCTTGATGCCATTAAGAGTGCAATGTGCTCTGAGAATAACTTAGATAGCAGCCAGGGCAAACCTGGAACCTTTCCAGCACTCAGCTGCTCACTGGAGTGCACCACAGTCCAGTGTCAAGGACAGAGCATAACCTCAGAGAAGATTCCTTGGAGAGAAACCAGGGATCATCCACAGCCAAAGAAAATGGGAGCACCTGCCCATGGTTGAGTGAAAATTAATTATTAAACCCAGAAAAAAACCATACAAATACATTCAAGTTCCTTAGAAGCCATGAGTCTTCACACACCTATCCATCCTGAATCCATCCATCCATCCATCTATCATCTATCCATCTATCATTACCCATCAATTTGTCATCCATCCATCCATCATCCCTCCACCTATCCTTCATCCATCCACCCATCCATCATCCATCTACCCATCCATCATCCATCTATCGTCCCCTCCACCCATCTGTCATCCACCCATCTATCTATCATCCATCCACTCATCTACCTATTATTGCATGAGTCTTTGCAGGTGCCTGGCTTTTTCCTGTGTGCTCTAATGCCACCATACTCTGCAAGCAAAGTCTAGGTCTTTTCTATTCCCGTCACTTTTGCGCATAGCACAGGGTCCTGCAGACAACAGGAATTAGGAACCCTGTGTTGGCAGAATAAAAGAACAACTCTAGAATTAAACAGGCTGTTTTAGGGACTTTATCTCCTTAGAATCTGTTGGCTACATCATTCTTCTTTCTCACTTGAAGCTTCCAGTTCTCAGTTTTTCTCTGCTTTGAAAGGGGTCTGAACCCTGGGAGATCTTAGTGGGCAAGATTCTAACTCAAGCCTTCACACTGCCATCTTTCCTTTGTGATTCTGCAAGTCGAGAGCCTATTATATCTGCTGTGTGTTTCTCTCTCATAGACAACAAAAGCATTTCAACCCACAAATTGGTTTCCTGAGTCCATGATGCATCTCAGCTGTTGTTTTCCTGATTGAAGAAACTATAGACAGTCCTTTCCATTATTTTCATTAAAACTTTTTTATTTAATTAAAGATAAAAGTTGTAATTTCCCATTGCTACTGTTTTATCTTGGGGAGGCAAAGACTTCCCATTATTTTTTCTCTCAATTCATTTTTCTCTATTACAGGCTTAAAGTATGTGCATGAACTTCAAACTGCTAGCCTGAAGAGGTGACTCAGTGGGTAAGTGTGCTTGCTGTGAAAACAAGAGAACATGAGTTCAAATCCCGAGCACTCATGTTAAAGCCTGGCATAGACTCAAATCTACAGATGGAGACATGTAGATTCTGACCAGGTAGCTCAGTCACCCTGACGAGAGCTCCAGGTTCACCAAGAGTACGGTCTGAAAATATGAGTTGAGAGACAACAGGTTAAGAAGACATTTGACAGCTTCCTCTGGCGCCATATGTGAGCACCCACACCCACATGAGTGTGCACCACGCACGTGCAAGTTAAAATAAATTCAGCCAAAGCATTCATAATTGTCTTGTTTGTTGTAATGCAGTGGTGGACTTTAACATGAACGCAGGTGCCTCTTGTGGAATGGAGGCTGTAGGCTGAGGCCCAAAGGGCTGAAGAATCACAACAGCATCTTTGAAAAAGGAAGAAAGGACCAAACAAAAACCTCAATAGCACACTGTTACAGTTTTGAAAACAACTCTGTGTTCTGCTCCTGGTCAGCCCACAGGAAATGTAAGAATACCTTATATTTTAATTAGTGTATAAAACACTGTCTAGAATGTTATGCTGCCCTGGGGAATGCACCGAGCAGGGAACACTTACAAACTCCAGGTCACTCTCCCCATTACATCACTGTGAAAAAAATAAATTTATGAGGCTACATTCTATGGACATTATATATCGGAGCCGTTAGCCTATTCCCAAATGAGAATGTCAGCTCGAACAGCCAGGCTCCCAGAGAGAAATTTCTCAAGTCCTTCTATTGGGGACATTTTTACAGTAAACGATAGCAAAAATAATCAAAAAAGAGAGGTGAAGGCTTATTCTTTATGGTAATGAAATGAAGAGGAGAGAGAGAGAGAGAGAGAGAGAGAAAGAGAGTTGCATTCTTCTTCGGAGATGATAATATAGAGGTTATTTTGTGGGTCTTGCCTGTGATTTATTTGATGTATTCCCCATCTAAGTGATTGGAAACACAGATGTTGATGCTGTAACTTTGCTTCCAGTAAATAATTCCTCAAAGGACTCACATTTGTTTAACCTTACTCACAGGATGATAAAACTGATTAAACATTTATGGGTGCAGCAACAATTCTGTCGGTTTATGTGCTTGGCAAGTTGGAAAACTCATTTCCCAACTTTTCCACCTTCCATTCACCTCTCTTGAAGAAAAAAATATCCAACATCTTTGGGGGGAATTCTTGTAGCTAGGTTATGGAGATTTTCCCCCTGCCCTTCTTTATTTCTCCATCTGCAGCTGGCTGAAGTCTGATGGTAAACAGAAGGGCTGACACACTGATCCTAAGATCAATAATTAAACCAAAGGGACAGCAGTCAAGGTGCTCCTGTGGGACTCGTGGAGGAAGAAATAAAAACCCCACTGGGAAAACACGTCCTTATGATTGCTGGCCTGCTCTTGAGATAGGAGAACCTGTGTACTTCTCTCTCTCTCTCTCTCTCTCTCTCTCTCTCTCTCTCTCTCTCTCTCTCTCTCTCTCTCTCTGTGTGTGTGTGTGTGTGTGTGTGTGTGTGTGTGTATGTGCATGTAATGGGCACAGCTATCTATCTGTCAACAAAATTCACTAAGAACCTGCTCTCATTAGCCTGGTGGGCATGATCAGGGAACAGAGGTACCAAAGACTCCAAATGGGATGAGTGCTCATTCATTCATTCATTCATTCATTCATTCATTCATTTATATATTTGATCAAAACACCCTATGTTCCACTCACTTCTACAGTCAAACTTCTGCCATAATACAGCAAATAGTGTAATGAGGCAGATCAACAAGAAGATAAAAATTTGTGTGGAGGTCACTTTCTAGAACTCTCTGGCTCTTACACATTTCCCACTTGAGGCCTGACTTCTCCAACAGAGGAGTGGATCTATTTTCTTCTCCCTGCCATTACCTGGAGATGGGGTGTGTCCCACAAAGGAGATGCACGGTAACCATGGCTTCCTATTCATAGGGAGCTCAGTCCTGCTTTCATTTATAACTTAGTGGCCATAGAATTGTGCACCATGTGCTCTATAAATACAAATCTTGTCACTAAAAAGACTCAAATAAGGTCTATGGATTGTTCTTTGAGAGAAGTGTTTCCTGAATCAGCATGAGGTCCTGAGTTTGGATTCTAAGCACTACTTAAAACATAGACTTGAAATTTGTGCCTGTATACCCAGCTCTGGACGGGACCTACTGGCCAGCCAGTCTAGCCACTTAGTGATCTCAGTGACCTCCAAACAAAAACTGTGCAAAGTAGTAGAGAAAGATACTTGATCAACATCTGGGCTCCATATGTGCTCACAGGTATGTACACTAGCACACAGGTGTGCACAAACCCATGTAAATGTACACACAAAAATATACCCCATAAAAATGTCAGTTAACCAACTAAAATAAAGCATCCCACAAAGACACACATAAATATGTCCGCCATGTATCTTATCTGGCCATACAGACATCACAACATGCCTAATACATACACATGCAGAGCTCATGCATGCAAGAAAACAGACCACAGCATGCATATTGCACATGCATGTTCTCTCTCTCTCTCTCTCTCTCTCTCTCTCTCTCTCTCACACACACACACACACACACACACACACACACACACATAATATATACACAGCAGTCTAACTCATAACATGGGAAGTGGTGGATGATACCCAGCCCATGTGCACATAAACAAGAAGTATCTAACGCCATACGAGTCTTCTCAGCTTGGGGCCCTATGTTATTTCCTTTCCCTTTTTTGTTGCTTCATTTGTGAGAAGTGACCCATGTGTCATGGAACATATGAGAAGGTCAGAGAAAACCTTGTGGGAATTAGTTGTCTCCTTTTATCAAATCCTTGGGATCAACCTCAGGTCGGTTTGGTGACAACCACCTTTAATCATTGAACTCACAAGCCAGCCCTTGTATTTCTGTATTATACTAATCCAGGGTCTCATGTAGTCAGGGTGGCCTCAAAGCCACTGCTTACCAGAGAATGGCTTTAAACCCTTGGTCCTCCTGACTCTTCCTCTTGAGCTGAGACTATAGGTTTGAATCACCACATGTGGCTCCCATATCTCTTCCTAATTCAGGGTCTGGTTTATATGTGTTAACCTGACTTTGACTGAAGTTTGACCACTTCAAATGTTAAATTTCAAGACGGCTCTTTATTGCTTGCTCATAACATGAACACAGTCCAGAGTTCCTATCTCCACCCATTCAGGAAGAATTGGTACTTCAGGAGCAGCTGGAGAAGCTATGGGCTAAGGGCTTCAGACCAACTCACACAAACCCTGAGAACAAATCTTTTCTTTTATGGTATCAGTTTCTTCTTTGGCCTGTCTTCATGCCAGTGTCCCACCCTAAGGCAGCTATTAACGTTTTTCTGGATGAGTGTGGTATTTGAGCTGTTGCTAACTGACTCACTTCTTCCTGGAATTTTTTTTCCTGTTTATGGTCTTGTTATGTAGACCAGGTTGACCTTAAATTCACAATACTGACTGGGATTCACTTACCTGCTTCAAGTAGAATCCAGCAAGCACCTACTGGGTGCAAAGAAGCCTGCTGACATTTTGGCCAGAGAGCTCTGCCTGTCTTTGTGACAGTATGCAAAGTACAAAATAGTAGATGCTTCAATACATTTATCTTCCTCTACTGATTTCCATGCTAAATTAAGGAAAAATTCTCACAGTTTTTTTTTTCTCTATATAAATTACTTATGTGACAATTATAAAAAATTCTAAGAATAGTTAATAAAAGATTGTGTGTGAGAGTGAAAAATATAAAACATGCTAAGTATTTATTCACAGAGGAGCTGATAAATTAATATTTAATTTAATGTTATTATGATGGAACACTGTAAGATCTACAGATAGGAATAAATTCTCTCTCTCTCTCTCTCTCTCTCTCTCTCTCCCCCCCCCATTACCTACACATTTGGATAAAGCCCTAAAGATAGAGTTAAAACATTTATAAGGTTGTGTATGAAACTCTTTACACTAAATTTTTTAAACATACACACACAAACAAAAACAAAGAAATAAAAAAACAATGCTCCTAGCTGGCTACATCCACAGTAGACAAAATGATAAACAATGGAAAATATCCATGTCAAATTTTTAACAGTGCCTATCTCTAGGGAGAGGGAAGACCCATACTTGCCAGAGGCTTGTTAGGTATCAAGTATGGCTACTCAGTGGTGGAGTCACAGGTACTCAAAGTTTGGTGCTCAAAGAGAATTCTGTTTCATTAGAATTTTCATTTCTTTATATCTGATATTAATTGACCAAGTGAAATTGTCTTACCTCATATTTTTGGTATTATTTGTTTGCTTGGTTGTTTACTGGAGACAAGGCCTCATCCTGTTGCTTGGGCTAGCTTGGAGCTTATTATACAGCTCAGCTGGCTTCCATGGCTTGATAACCCCCCTGTAAGTCTCCAAACTGGGATTTCAAGTGTGAGCCACCCTGCCTGGCATCATCTTATGGGGGGAATTCTGTCCTGTTGTACTCTGTCCATAAACAAGTGCTACTTGGTATCAGTGTATAAAGAGTTAGTGTTAGGAACATTAAAACAAGCTGATGAATTTTACCCACCTTCTCATCTCAATAAACCCAAATCCAAAGGCTGGATGCTTTGCCAAACTGAAACCATTAAAACAATTCACATAAATTGTAAAGAAACAAAATCCACAAAAAAACTTTCTCTTGAACAATAATTAAAACCAATGGCATTTTTAAAAGAGTATTTATGCTCTCCCTGTGACATATGAGCCCCCCACACACAATTAGATCACCACTTTTTCTGTCCTGTTATTCCATGTGTTTATTTAAATGCCACCTACAATTAAATACTTACAAGTATAAGACATCTTTTACTGGACTGACCATAAATGTTGTGAGGAGCTTAGAAGTGGGTTTGTGGAGGGTGGCTTGTCACTTGCAAAATAAATAACAGGGATGCATCATTTATTTGTAAAACAAATAACAGGGTCTAGGTCTTTTCATGGCCAGGATGAGTCATGGAGCTTGCCAGAGATTTCTGAGGAAGGACTTAGCAGCACCACTCTTTGGGACACTTTAGAGACTCTGTAGGTTGGGGACTCATGACTGTCTATGAGACACCCAGATGGACTTGTTCTTGGAGTTTTCTATTTTAGTTTAAATCATAGAGCAATGGATTGTAAAAACTGGAAGCTATCTTCTTTTCTATTCTGTGTTTGTACGTATGAATATGCATGTGAACATGGATGCTAGTGTATGGATGCAGGTGAGTATGCATGAATGAACGCCCAAGACTAACTTCCATTGCAATTATTAGGTCTTGTTCTCTTTGTGTTTCTAGACGTGGTTTCCTGCTGGAATGTGGGGACTGCAGATGCTAAAGGCTCTCTCCACCTGCCCAACACTCAGGGACAAATGTGTTTTACTATGCCTGGATTTTTTTAGTGACTGCCAGGGATTGAACTCAGGCCTTTATGTTTGTGTGACATGCACCTCACCCACTAAGATATTCGTTCAGAATCCAGAGTAGGTTTTAAACATCCCTTTTAAATTGTTTATAACTGCTATAGCTATGCTCAATATTAGATAATTAGAAAATATAGTGTTTTGTTAGTTTTCCTCAAAAGGACTTACTTTACATTTGACTAACTTTAACTCAAGGAAAACAATAAATTTTGGTTCATGTCATTGATCGCCATTTGTGTGATTGGGCCATGAATGTTTGAGTTTTGTAGCTGAGTAGAATCTGAGCATCTGGGATCTCATCAGCAAGGGGTTAGCCTATCTAAAATGTTCAGTAAGCAGTGTGCAACTGCAACTGTTGACTTCCAAATCTACTCAATGAGCTGACACACCAACAACATCCATTCTTAGAATGCTGAGCTGAAGAGTCTACATGTGAGTTACCTGTATGTTGTCAGCACTCTGGGAGAGTTAGGTAGTGACTAATCTTAGTTCTCATTTAAACATCAGGCAATGACAGTTCCTATGACAATGACAAATGTGCCAGCGTCATATTTGTCACGACCACATCATAATCTGTATTACTTCCACGAATGGGGTTAGACATTATCACTCATAATTATATATTGTAACTTAGAAGGGCTGTATAAGTCCAGTTGCTGGGAAGGACAATGGAAAAGTGGCAGTGAATGGAATAAAGCCTGAGGAAATTCATAAACAGCAGCAAGAAACTTGCCTGAAAAGTTCAGGAAGTAAAAGAAATGGGGTCCTGATTTGGTATTTGGGTGGCCAGCAGATCCTAGCACTCTGAGCCCTCTCTGTACATTGTACATTAACAGAATGACTTGTCAACTTGTAACTCTCTCTGTCTGTCTGTCTCTGTCTCTATCTGTCTGTCTGTCTGTCTGTGTCTCTCTCTGTGTGCTGAACACAGACCCCAGGGTCTCACCCATGTTGGACTAGTCCCCTCCATCCCCTCCATTGATCTGTACCTCAGCAATTAATGTCACTTGTCACCTAAGTTGTTCTCTGGCACCTATGTTAAGTCCTGTGGCCACGCAAACAACTGCACAAATGAATGAATGTACCTCCTCCTAAGGTACATTGGCTACTGACACTTTTTTTGGCAGGAAGGGGGAGGGGTTAAGATAGGGCTTTTTTTGTTGTTGTGTAGTCTTGGCTGTCCTAGAACTAGCTCGGTAGTTCAGACTGTCCTTGAACTCAGAGAGATCTGCCTGCTTCTGCCTTCCAAGTGCTAGGATTAAAGGCATGAGCCACCACTTCCCAGTGGCCACTGACATTTCTAAAAACATAATTGCTACAGCAGAGAGAGAGTGAGGGGGAGGCAACAATGCTGAAGATGATGACTACTACTACACACACACACACACACACACACACACGATGCAAAAGAGAATAATAGACTTTATATATGTATATTTTATACACTTACATCTTACATTTTTTATTATAGACCATAGCAACAATACATTTACATATTATACATTCAAGTAAGTCTGAAATAATAATATATATTTCCACAATATATTATGTATCTACAGCAATCATATGTTATATAAACACACACATATCCTATATTCTGTAATTCAAAGCCATAGTAGATGTGTTACATTTAGACTCCCAGACCCAGGGTCTCCTGTATCCTTTGCCATCAGAATTCCCAGATTTTAAATCCTCAGACTCTCCTGAGAGCCTGAAAATCTGTATTTTCACCAGGCCTTTATGTGAGGACCATGCCCAAGAAAGGTTGAGAACCTTGCTCTATTCCAGATGCCAGAACCTCCATATTTTCAAAACTTCCTGTAAGAGCCAAGACATTCTCAAGTTTCCCTCTGATATCCTGGGAGGGAGGAGGTTCCTTCCGGTTTCCAAAGTGGTTTGAAGTTTTAATGAAGGCCTCCCTCTGGCAGCTTCTGGACCCGGTTGTGACTTGGCAGCCCTTCCTCACAGCTGGTTCCACTGAACCCCTTGCTCTGTCCACATCCTGACGCTCACAGCTCATGGTCTTCTCACATATCAACCTACTGATGTAGATTTCTTTCTATGCTTCCTTAAAATAATACACTTTTAAGCTTAAATAATTCCACTTCAAAACAAGGTAGTTAAGTCATTTACCAGTCAGAGTCAATGCAAATTGGTAGCATTTGACATCAATTGGTGGCCACTGGATGTTGAAAACCTTAGATTATAATGCCATATTTTTCACTGTGAGCTGATTCTTTCTAAATCTGAGCTCTACTTTTCTGATAAACATGGAGGGAAGGGGAGAGGTATTACATACATAAAAATATCAAAGTGGGTTTTTCTTCTAGATGTAATGGAAAGTTGAGGTGTCACTGAGATGAGAACATTATCACCACTGTTACTTAGTGACCTTAATGCTATCACCAATGGTGTGCCATCCTGAGGCAGGACTACTGTGGGTTAGCTTCCTCCATTATTTCTAGTTTTACCTCTGCTGCTGGGATAAAATACTCTGAGCAAAAGAAGTCTGAGGTTGTGGCGGGGGGTTATTTGGCTTCACAGCAGGATAGTTAGAACTGCAAGCAGTTATGACAGCCAGTAAAAGCATATCCTCAGTAAAAAAGGGGATACGCAGATGCTCCCAGGCTGCCTGCTTGCTTGCTTTCATCTAGCTTTTTCTGTCACACATAGTTCAGGATCCCTGCCTAGGGGATGGTGTCACCCACAATGGGCTGAGTCTTCCTATATCAACAGTCAAGGCAATCCCTTACAGACAAGCCACGGACTAACCCTCAATTGAGGCTGTCTTAGCGGGTAAGTCTCAGTTGTAACAAGTTAACATATAAAACTAACATCACAACCATAGTTGTATAAAACCATGACTAATTTGTGGGGACAATCCAGCTGTGGGAAAATTCCAGTGGTATGACAACTGTTCTAACTAGTAAGTTAGAACCATCTTACTTTCCTCTTTTATTTCCCAACATCCACTCCTAATAATAAAGCCACAGCTATTCATTTTTCAAACAAAAGATATTAAGTACCAACTGTGTGTTGTTTCTTATACCCAGGAAAGCAACAGGACATAATGTCTGCCCATTACAAGATCAGAATCATTCAGGTGGTTTGAAACCTCTAACATTTATTGAGTGCTTACTTTGTGCAAGGTGCTGTTTCAAGCACCTTGTTAATATTGCTACTTTACTTTTCCTGACAATCCGAAGAGGGTGGCTTTAGTATCCTTTTTCTGCCAATAAATGAATCAAGACATGGGTCAGATCATTACCTTGTTAATGTTATCACTCAAATTTATTGACCACTATGTACAGGCCTTTGTGTTAAGCATATGATCTGATTAATCTCAATTAATGCTCATAAAATTCCAATGAGATGAATCATTTTATTCGGTCTGTGTTGTTAATGAGGAAACTGAACTCTGGGAAGCTAAGGTGCCTGATGTCATACAGCCAAGATGTGGCCCGTAGTGGAAATAGAGACCATGCCAGAGTGATTCTGTGATTTGTCTCTACTCCAGCACTCCAATGTCTGCCATAGCAGAAGCAGGTAGAGGGGGATGCAATTCCACCTCTAGAAATTTCCTCCTCTAGGAAACACCCTTGGAGGAGGAGGCTGTCCTTCCCTGCAAAATCAGTTTTTTGGAGAAATGCTCCAAACATCTTCCTCTTGCTCCTATAGCCTTGCTGACTTTCGGGACTATAAAATGGCCATTTTCATCACTACCTTCATAAGTAAACAGAAGAGAGAAATAAAAGAGAGACTCAAAGAACACAATAGTAAAATAAAAATGATCTACTTTGCACAAACCGCATGTGGTACCGACTCCTCTCTCCTTCCCCCCTCCCCACCCATGGTCCTGCTTTCTTCTCCTGGTTTGGTCTTCTTCTCCTTCACCATTTGTCTGGTCCAAGTCACCAAAATCTTTTGACCCAACTGATGATGGAGGGGACTCCCAGGTGCTCATCCTGGTGCTCAGTGAATAAAAAGACAGATAGAATGACCCTGTGTGTTTCAGATCTTGCCTCTTTTTCTTCTCCTGTCCCCTGCAAAGCCTGCACCTCAGAAGAAACTCTGGCTCCTCATTGCAGCTCTGCAATCTATCTGCCCACCACCCCGACTTCCTAGCTCATTCTCTTGTTCCTGAACTTTGTGCTGTGCCTGGCACCATCTTTCCCATTTAGATTCATTTAATCAATGGGTACTTCAGTCTAGACCAGTGTCAGGGCCCTCCTGTGCAGACAGCCATTCCCTGACACCTCATTCAAAATGGCTCACCCCATCACATTCAACTCTTCAACTTCTCTTCATTTTCTTTACGGCAAACTTACCTATTCACACCATAAGGTCTGGCTAATTCTTTATTCATCCTCACATCAAACATAAGCTCCAAGAAGCCAGGTCGTTTGTCAGTTTGCATAAGACTCTAGTTCTAGAATTTTCCATAGTACTTAATACAGAGCAACCTTTTAACATAGATGTTAAGTCTAAGGCAGGGAGCAAACACCTCTCCATGTTCTCCAAGACCTCGATCTCTTTGCCTTTAGATAGGCTTGAAGACCTTCCTCCTCCTCTCAAAGCCCTGGAGGTGACAATTGAAAAGTGAAGAAGTCACAGCCAGAAAACAGCCTGTTGCCTTCTCCCACTAGCTTAACAACCTCTAAACATTGCAAAGCTGGACCCTGGGGGGATGAGTAATAGCTCCCTGGTGGAGAATGGGCAAGGCTGACAAGTGTTGTGGAGTTGGGAATATCTGGGGCTGGGCTAGCAAGGTACCTAGAGAGCAGGTGTGTAGATGCTGAACCTCGGGAGTCCAGAGTGAGGCTCCTTTACCTCTTCCCCACCAATCACCTATCTTCCATGCTCCATCCACGACCTAGCTTAACTAGGGGATCTAGAAATCTCCTCATGACCAAGTACCCTTACCATACAGTTATTCAATGACATATAGGGCCACTGCAGCTTCTCCACAATGGGCAGGAGGAACCACGGTGAAAAAAAAAATACATGTTTATTATGAAAAGCAGTTGCTTGTCATTAACACTTCCACAATCGATGTAGTAGCAAGGCACAGCTGTGGCACAGATCCAGCTGCACACCGCTGAAGTGGGAACGGTTTTGTGCACATTAGGGCCACTTCTGCTTCAGCAGTGGTTATTTAGTGCCTAAGTAAGCTGCCTAGATTTCTCCCGGAATTCCTACAAAAGGAGAAAGGGAAAGAGAAAGAGGGGGCGGAGCAGAAGAAGGAAGAGGAGGAAGAGAGAGAAGAGAAAGGAAGTTTGAGGAAGAAGGAGAAGTAAATGAAGGGAAGAAAGGAGAAGAAATAGACCAGGAAAAAAAAAAACCATAGAAGGAAGGAAGTGGAGAAGAATGGGCAGGACGAGAACAGGAGGAGGGTGGAGACCAGGGGAAAAGGAAAGAGACGCAATCATTGCTCAGGATCGTTAAGCACCAGGCCTTTGCCAAAAGAATTGCCTTTATCATCTCACTTTACAGTCCCAGCTAATACGTGACGTCAGAAATATCTAGGCCTTCTTTCGACAGGAGAAACTGATGTGCAGTCAGTAACAGAGCTTGCTGTGAACCACAGGGCTGCCTGGGACCTGGCACTGCACACCAGGTTTGGTTGGCCTTGAACAGCCTTGTTTCAATAGGTTCACCAATGCAATGGCTTGACCCACGCAAACTCCAAGGCCTCTCTTTATAAAGACCATAAAAACAAGCACGTGTATTTCTCCCCAGCTGCTCTTGCTACCCTAAGCATTATTCATGGTCTCTGAGAGGCCACTGATACCTGGAAGTTGACCATTACCACCTCTGAGATGCATACATCCCAGTCATACTACCTCCCTTCTCTGCTGGAAGCCTTCAACAGAATCCTGTCTCTCCTACAATCAAACTGGGAAGACCACCTGTGACTGGCTATCAAGTCAGCTAACTCTCCTGCCCTGTTTCCTGTCAGTCTCCCTCATTCTTACCAGTGTAGGCACAATTGCCTCCTACCCATTATGTTCTTCATACATACATGCATGTCTATGGCCTCAGGCCCACAGCACCTACTGCTTCTTCTGTCTGGGATAAATGTAAATTCCCACACTGTGCCTAGCCATTCAACACTATTTTGTATATTCATTTGTGCATTATATTCCTGGTTTCACTCTCAAAAATGTCATGTGTGTGGACGGGGAGTTTTCTGCCTCCCCCCTTTTGTTTTACCTTCTCCTCTGTTAGCACCGAGAATGACATATAGCTCTAGGTGTATAGTCATTATTTGCTAAATGCATGAAGAGGGCATGTGTGCAAGATTACACACCAGAAGGAACATTGAACCCCCCGCATGTGTGACAGTCGCTGACCTGGAGATGCCAGTTGGAGACAGCACTAAAGACAGCCTTTTCTGGAAATGCTTTTGACTACCCCTTCTCTATATGGAACCTCACCACAGATCTAGGGGGGATGAGGAAGAGCAAAACATTCATCTTTGATGCAGGGGCCTCAGAGGCACAGGGAGCTGGCTTTCCACTCCATTTTAGCCTTATTGACCTCGGTCCTGTAGATCCCAGTCAGGGAACAGGGACTCTTGTGACTTCTGGCCCATGGGGATTTATAAGAACTGAGCCTTTGCTCATGTTCCCTCCTTTCCTCTACAGGATCTTCCTTGGCCTCCCATGTGTACAAGCCAATCCATTTCCTACATGCATAATTTCACTTTCCCAACACAGATAGCATTGCAGGGTGCTTTTCGGCATGTCAATTCTTTTTTCATGAAAAATGATTTCTCTTTTGTAAATTTATTTGTATATTTTTCATCCCTGCCCCCCTGAACTGGAGTAGGAGTCTTCAGGGATGAAAAACCATCTTACTCATCCCCTGGGTCCCAGCATCTAGAACAAGATCCAGCACACAGTAGGAATTAAAAACTCACTTCCTGTTTAAGGTATGGAGGGTGATATACCCCACTTGGCACAGCACCTGGGATACCATAGGCACCCACAAGGTGACAGGTTATGTCACTTCTAAAGTTACGGTTGGGCCTATAATAGATATTATTCCTTGTGAAATCGTTTTTCTTTTTAAGCTGGTGCTGAGTTCTAAGTAGACCACCATGAATGCATGAGCCTAAGATCTACCCAGCTATAGAAGTTTTTTATTTTTATTTTAAGTTACCTATTTTGTGTCTGTGTGTAGGTGTGTTCATGTGAGTGCAGGTGCCCTTGGAAGGCAGAGGTATCAGATCCCCCAGGAGTGGGGTTACAAGCAGTTGAGAGCAGCCTGATGCAGGTGCTGGGAAACCAACTCTGGTCCTTACCAAGGGCATTGAGTGCTCTTAACCCTTGAGTTCTCTTTAGCCCCTAAACTTCCATTTTTAAGAGTGAAGAAGCACCCATGTGTCAAGGCTGGAGACAAGGCTCCATATTCACCAGAACACACAGCTCTTGCAAAGGACCTGAACTTTTATTACCAACACCCACATTGGGTGACTCACAAGTGTCTCCAAGTCCAGGGAACCTGACCCCTTCTTCTGGCCTCCCCTGGCACCAGCATTGTGTGCACACCTACATTGTCCCCTACAGACATATGTACATAATTAAAAATAAAGTCCTTTCAAAATACACATGTCTAATTTCTTTTTATCCTTAAGATCTCTGAACCTATAGTAATCAGGGGTATCTGTCCAACTTCATTTCTTCATAATGTTCCCTAGCCTGGCTATATAAAGTGACGTGGGTATAATTCCGCAAATTCATGTCTCCAGTGGTTTCTGAGAATGTTCTTAGCCCATGTTTATATAACATTTTCAACAAATTTGGGACATAAGCAAATATATGATGGTCCCATTGTATAGACTAGCAAGTAGAGCCAGAAGTGAAAGCTGCCTGCTAAATTAACCCCACCCTCAAGAAGCAGACCTGGATATCTGTGCGTATATCAACACAACAAAAAGCAACTTCCAGAACTCAGTCACCACCTCCTTTTCCACCATTCCATTTACATTTGAAAATCAAATCTCAAGAGAAACATGAGAAGATGCACAAGGCGACATACCCAACTTTCTAATAAAGGAAAATAGCCAGAGGCAACGCCAATGTAAAACACATGGAGAGGCTTTCTTCTGCCATTTCTCCTCTACCAAGTGTGAGCGGAATAGATTTAACTCTTCTCTACGGCATCGTCTTAGCCCAACAGCTATTCATATCTCCCTGGAGGGGAAGCAGAAAGGCTCCTATATACACAAAAAATTCCAAAGATCTGATAAATTGAAGTGATTTAAAGTAAGCCCCACGCAGTTTATACAGAAATATTTATCTGCTGAAGCTCTTGCTTACAGAAGTCGTTTATCCCCTATGGACAACCCTGACCCTCTGTCTCATTTTTGTATCTCCCATGTCACCAGATTCCGTGGAGTCTTTCATGATACAGCACAGCACTGGGAGAAGCTTCTTGGAAATTCACTAGAAACAGATCGGCAGCTGCCAAGTCTTCTCTCTCTCTCTTAAATCTCCTCCTGCTTCCCTAACTATTTTCCCTAGAAACAATAACTGCTATTTCTCACCTTAATAGCGAAACTGTATAATCTCCATAGAAATGGCTTCGATGTGGCTGGTAGGAGACTCTTCAATGGTTGTTGGGATTCACTCCACTCAGAAAGCACTTTACTATTTAGCTTGCTGATCTTCATTTTTCTACTAACAGAAATTGAAGGCTGTTTTCCTTTCATTTCTGTGTTTGTTTCTGGTTTTTTGCATCCACCCTAGTGTCTGATAGCTTCATGAAGACACGGGGCTTTTCCTGTAGCTGAAACGGACACTGTGGCCTCCCAGTTACATCAGTCATTGCAGATAGACATAGCAAAGTTAGAAACCCACTTAAAAAGCCTTCTGGATTCAGTGCTTGTCATTTGTAAGGAGGGGCATGGGTACCCTGCCATGACGTCCCTTACAGTTCCCTGAAGTTTTCCACCTCTAACCTGGAGCTGGTTAGCTTTTACAGCTTCTCTGTGGCTGCATTCAATTTGCATGCCCACATTTGGTTATCTGAGAGGGATGTACGCTGGGATGTTGTGATGATGTCTTTGTACATCCTTAGAGGTACTGTTTGGGTTTGGAGAGCTGGTATGGGTTCACAAAATTTTTTCTTGTTGTTGTTTATTGGTTGGTTTTGTTTGTTTGCTTTGTTTTTGTTCTGTTTCATTTTTTTTTTCAATGAGACAGGTGGAAAGAGAACTCTCATTCACAAGCAGAATTCTAAGCAAATGCTTTCAAATCTGATCTAGGTAATTTTTTTCTCCTGTATAATTTCTATGAGCTCATTAGTACTAAAACTTCTGTATTGTACATTTCCTTTTTGCTCAGCAAAGATAAACAGAACCGATATATATTATTAATAGGCTCAGTAAGGCTTAGTAATAGGTTTCTGCTTTGATTTCTAAAATTTCAAATAATTTTAGGAATCACTTTGGGATATTTCAGAATACTTATGGGACTCCCACCCCACCCCCATACAGAGAGCATGGAAAACTGAGACAACAACTGGAAATTTCAAATGGCCATGTTTATGATTTTTCAGAGATGTCTGCATTATTTAGTCATCTTATCCACGTAGTTTGCTTTGGAAACAAATGTGTCCGTGTCTCCCATCTGCAGCTCAGCATTCTCTCTCCTGTGTCTGGTGAAGATCCCTCAGACAAAATGAGGGGCAGGGACACAACTGTATGCTAAAGGTGACAGGACCTGTGTGTGCTCAAGGTTGCTGTCTGATCTGCCCACAGAGCCCAGAAGTGGGCTGCTGGACTCTGAAGTCTCTCATTTTTATCAACATTTCCATAGCGTTTGGTGGGTGGGTGAACTCTGAGACCCTTTTCAAGGCTATGCCCGCACCTGCACCCAAGAAATTCTCCAAGGTTCAAAGGTCAAAGCAGAGGGAGGGGCGAGTGTGAGGTTCTAAATATAGAAAAAACAATGCTCTGTGAAATAATCTTGTCAGTATACAGTGTTTTGTTTTTTCTTTTAATGCAATATCCGGATCATCAAGCCAACAATCCTAAGGAGAGGACAATGATTTTTAAATGTGGATATCATGACTAAGATCCTTCAGGGCTTGCCAAAGGTCACCCCAAAACCTCTAACTTTAAACAGAACTTATGAAATGTAAAATAATGGATTTTTTTTCCAATTGTTATAAATTAGTGAAAAAAGTAACTATAGGATCCTTTCCCTGTTAGTGGAGGCTAAGTGGAATTTGGACTCTGATTAAAGGCTATATAATAAAGAAAATCACATTTTCACTACAACATTCAAAATTTAAAGTAAATTCCACTCAAAGGAATAAAAATACAGCAGTGTTCTCAACCTGAGAAGCAATGCATTTATTTGTGTGGCAAACATCTTTTAATACCACTGTGATTTTTTCCCTAAAAGTCATTCAATTTGATTGTAATTAAATATGTAATGAAAAAGCACAGCTTTGGGGAAGTGAAGCTAGACATCCTCTGTGAGTTCAGTGTATTTCCAACTGACTTTGCATTCAATGAAAATGACACCCCATGCATACCTGGTCCTAATATAGAATTTGGTAGGTGAGACTTCTTTCTATAGGGACCTGGGATGGGTGTGGGTGCTGCCTCCCCAGCTAGTGTCCTCTCAAATTATCACTAAGCGCTTGGATGGCCCTCACACATGGTGGAGAAACTGCACTTCAGATATTCACCTTGCACCAGCTGATTGCAGACCCGGTGCGAACAGGAACAGTGCCCAGGTTGTTTTCTTGGATGATTTCCCTCAGCTCAGCTGCAGGGGTGGGCAGAGTAGCTTCATCACCAAAGCCTTAAATAATGCTACCTCAACAAGGAGCTCCATTCCCAAGCCTTGGAAAGAGAAACAGAACAACCCAGACAACTTAGGCATTGTCCAGTTGGAAAGAGGTTCCCCCCGACACACACACACACACACACACACATACACATAATGGGAAGTCAGCAGAGGAAAGATAAGGCCTGCTTCACTACTGGAGAAAGTTACAACAGCCAAGAAATGTGGGGACCAAATCTAAAGATGCCTAGGAGATATCTATGGAGTGTAAGTTTTCCCCAAATGCAGCAAGGAGAACTGAGCTGATTGGGATCAACAAGAAGCACAAAGTGAGGAAGAAGAAGGGTAGAGTATTTCTGAGAAATGTTTTTACGCTCCCCAAAGGTAGCATCTAAAATCCCACACACCCCAAATAAGCTGCAGCCATTTCACTATTGAAAGTTCCCAGCACCCACTCCTTCCCTTTCTACTCCGGAGTCCTGCCATTTGCAATCTTTGGGTTAGGGTTAATATATTATGTCCTGATATGGCAGATTAAAAAATGAAATCAATAAATGCCTAAAACAAATGCACTTTTAAAATGTCCTTTTCAATCTGGGTCTTTAAGGGTGAGCTGAGAGGTAGGAGAAGGAGAGTGGGAAGGACTGGGAACCACAGAAAGAATCAATTCCAACCCCAAACACCGGAAGGGCAGTCATTCCTAGGCACCTGGCCTCTCTAGTCTGAGATTTGCTTTAAATAACAAGAATAGCCAAAAGTTCCTGGTGTGTGTGTGTGTGCGTGTGTGTGTGTGTGTGTGTGTGTGTGTGTCCTTGTGTTATAACCATACTATTCTAGGAAGCAAAGAGATATTTAAGTATTTAAGACGTTAACGTGAACTTGCTTTTCTGAAGAATGTTTAAGCAAAGAGAGAATATCAGGGTCCTGTTCTCTCCTGTCTCATCCTGCTTGCCAGTAAATTAAAGGCAAACTTCACTTACAGCCATTAGCGCCTGCCCCTATGCGGTAGTTGAAATTTCTGGGACTTCACCCATCAATTCAGAGACACTATCTGGAAGTTGAAAAAGACATCTCCAGTTCCAGTCCTACTCCATGGAAGCAAGATGTTCAGAACTGCCCCTGCTGAATGTGTTTCCCATGTAAATAACCTGTGCTATTAAGGTGCAAATTGCAACTTTTAAGTAATGATTGCTAATAGTCTAATGTTTACTGCTACACAAGGACACCCATGAAAACAAAATCTGCATTATTCATCTTCGCATTCAATAAACAAAATAAATTGAGAAGATGCTCTCTCCTGTCAGACTCCCCACAAAACGCTGGATCATAGGAAGCTACCACAAGCCTGCAAAAAGGAAGCACAGAATGGCTTGGGGTGAGCAGCGGCAAAGTGATATAACTTATGGGCATGTTATATATTCACGGGGACTTGATTATACAAGATTCCATACCCCATTGTAAATGGCAAGCATTACTATAAAATAATAGTATAGAATGCTGAAATAAAAATCACTGTGATATGTGTATGCGGACCACATGGCTGGGGTTGTTAGGAAAAAACAAACAAACAAACAAACAAAAATGTTTAAGAACATTTTTTTTTAAAAAAAAATCTAAGCACTTTGCATTATATGAAGCACAAACACATCAAGACAGTTTCTTTTTGTTTAGCTTCCTCTCTGTCATCGTCTTTTTTATCTTCCCTAAAAGTGAATAAGGTGGAAAGATGCCAAGGCAGATATTCCTGAAGATACAGGCAGGTAAAAGCAAATGCATTTTAATTGCAAGCTAAACATACCATCAAGAGAGTGAGCCGAGTACATACACACATACATGATACTGGGCACAAAAGCGGCTTGTAAACTTTCTCCTGGCCTCAGGTCCCAGCACCAGGGAAGAGCAAAGCTTCCGAAAGTGAAGACCGATAATATTTCTGAGAGAAATGTCCTTTCTCAGCTGTTTGCTTAAAGAGAATGGCTTTCCTCCTATTTCCCCTGTACACACACCGATGTGGCAGGAATCTAAGAAATAAAGGTGAAAATTCTCCATCATTTAGCGTACCATCATCCTGTGGGCTCTATCCAGATACCCGTTTTAGTAGAAAGTTCAGTCACCAGTTTCTTGAAATATCACCCTTAAATGGAATCGTAGAAAGACATCTAACACCCTGGAAGAGTTATTTGGAGAAAGAGAGTTCCAGGAGAGCCTCAGTTCTGAATCACTCCCAGGTTTTTTCTATCTTCTATTATTCATTAATCAAACAAGGAATCAAGTTTTCAACATCAGGCCACAGGAGTAATCACTTACAGTTGTGCATTGTATTTAATTTTAAGCAGTGGTAAAGTTAGCACAGCCAGAGCCTGAGAGGCACTTTCCCCTGAGTGGTAACTGGCTGAAAGGACAGCTAACTTTGTTTCCCTCCTTCTGAAACAGAGTGAGCCATTGGTAAGATTCGATGAGCCGAGGAAACACTGCAGGGAAAAACCCACCTTATTAATATGTGAAAAAATAAATACGGTGAAACACGGGAACTCACTGTGTATGAAATGAATTACCCCTCTCAGTTCGAAAAGGATTTCTGCTTCTTCCAGGGGATATAATGAGAATCATGGGAATAGTCTTGCAAAGACACTAACAATTCAATCGGCCAGAAAACTGAAAGTACAGTCACAAGTTTCGAACACACACACACACACACACACACACACACACACACACACACTACTATTACTACTACCATAATAAAAAGAGTAGCCAGCACCAATAGATACCAGCTTAATGAAAGGATCTCATTTAAATAATACAATATAGTCATTTTCTGCACACCTGGATCGTCATTGATCAGCGGGTAATTATAATTAAAGGAGAGCAATTCTGAGCAAGGCACTTTTTGTAATGAGCTTGTGAAAGGAGACTTGTCCAGTCATTCTGGTAATTTAAATTACTGCCTAGTTGTTGATGGTCTTTACTGGAACCACAAGGAAGAGAAGGAGAAAAAAACCTAACATACAATAATTTTCAGGGCAGTATCTTTCTATCTGGACTATAGCCCAGGGCTCTCTTTCAGGATAACAAACAATAAGGATGCTATCTCTGATAATCCAGCTACACTTGAACTTATATTGCCAGCATTAGATGCAGCAGGCTGCCTCTTCTGAAGTCCCAAAGGCCGTCATATACCCTCACATGATCAGAAGGCAAAGCAGTGTAAGTTTAAAAAAAAATAAAAAATAAGAGAGCTATTGTTTTCAAAAGAGGTAACCAGAGTTGAGAAAAGAACACCTCCTGCCTAGACAAGTTGCAAATATGTATGTTGCTAAGGCTTTTTTCATTATTTTATTCTTATAGAAACCAGTGAAAATATATGAATGGAAGCTTTATAGCAACTCAAAGCAACCTACACATGGCCACAGAAGCAATTCTGCACTCAAAAGGGGAGGAAACTGTGGACATTTTGAAGCGTGTGTATTGTTCTTTGGTCTGGAAGCAGGCAGTGATCAAGGATTATGAACTTGGTAGCCAGCATGTTCAGACACACACATCCACTATCCTCAGATTCCTAACTCACTTCAGACCTCTTTTCATGGTGACTCTGCAAAGTTTACCCAAGTGTCCCGGGAACTTCTTCCTCTGTTAGACTTAAGTTGAAACAGAATAAAATATATCTGTGGGCCTCCCGATCAGTCTTGCCCACGTTGACCATAGTAAGAGAGAAAGTCAGCAAGAAGGGGTTGGAGGAGGCAGATAAAACTTAAGCTTTCTGTTAAAGTCCTGATCAACTAAAAAAACACAAGGAAATAAAAACGCCCACATTAAAAGCCAACAAGATAATGATTGTGCATGTCTCTTTCTGAATATAGAGGGCAAAGCTTGCGTCACTGGCACTCAGAGTTACCATGGTGAGTGATTTATTGATATATATCAGAATGAATAGATCAAAGGCAGTGAAGTGACAGGCGATCAATCAAATGTCAAATCAAAACTAGCAATCGAGTGGAAAGCTGATTTTTCAGTGGGTGGGTCTGGCAGGAGAAAAATGAACTTTCCTCTTACAATTCCGAGAAACAAAACCCCAGCATACTATTAAGAAAGCAATTAGGCAACCCAAAGCGGGTGGGGGGGGGCTCTGAAAATCTGTAGTAGGGATCTAGTAACCTGTTCAGATCTTTAGGGTGAGGGTCTCTGCAAGAAAGAATTTCACAGGACAGCTTCTATGGTAGCAATCAAGACGCAAAGTTTCCAAAGCTCTCTCTGGCAAAGAAAATCCAAAGCTATTTAAATGTCTATGGGGTGCCCTCACCCCCCCCACACACACTTTTAAGAAAAGGCGAGGGGATGATTAAATTTCTATAAACAGTGAAATCTTTTAGAAAATATATTCAAACCTTCACTCATTTCCGGGGATGCCTTTTGCACCCTGGTGACCAAAGCTACACCCTCAAGGCTCACCGCCCCACAGCCAGCCTGCAGCACCGGGCTTGGATGTGCCTCACATTTGCAAGCCCTGAGCCCCAGCAACTGAAGACTCTGTCCCTGGAGGCCAGAAGCTGCCAACACTGACCTCTCAGAGGAATGAGAGGAGTGTGGGGTCTCTCCCTTCCCTGTACCCCAAATCTACAATCCAACTTTGGCTCCAGAGACAAGAAGCCAGACTAGAAGAAAAAGTTCGGGGTGGGGTAGAGGGTGGAGGGAGGAAAAGTTTAAGCAAGCAAAGAAGATTTGGTGGGACAGCTTTCCTGCCACCACCCTGGAGAAGGGACGATTGGGGAGATCAGGATGGGGTGAGAAAGAGGGTACCCGCAGGCTAACCCTCTTGAAAGCGCCAGGGGGTGGCGTCCCCGCCAGCCTCGGGCCAGGAAGGCGGGCGAGCCGCTGTGCGCTGGGCTCGGGGGCCGGGCGCCCTGAGCGGAGCCATCTCTTACCTGCAGCCCGCTTGGGTGCCTGCTGTTTCCTCCTTGGCATCGCTCTACTTAGCTCCAGTCTCACTTCTGATGCCCCAGCCCCGAGCCGCGCGCGGGGGCCGCAGTCTCGCTCGTCTTTCTGTGGCTCCTAGGACGTCACTCGGCCTCTGTCCCCCTGACGATCCCCCTGCCAGCGCTCCAGCACGGGGCCGGAGACCCCCTCTCTGGGTGGCAGATACGCGGTTTGCGCCTGCTGCTTGCAAGTGGAGGTTGGTTCTGCCTTGTTTGTTTGTTTGCGTTTTTTCCCCTCTTTTTGTTTTTGCTTTTGAATTTTTCTCTTTTTTTTTGGTTTTTGTTTTTTGCTGTTTTTTTTGGTAATTGGTGAGACACTTGATTTCTTTATTAAACATCCAAGACGGGGTTCGGATGGCAGGGACGAGGGGCGCACACGCGCCACGCGCACACTGGCGCGTATAAGGGGGGGAAAACAATCCTGGGAAGACAGTGGGTTTCTTCTTTTTCTTCTTCTTCCTTTTCTTTCCCTCCTCCTCCTCTTCCTCTTCTTCCTCCACCTCCTCCTTCTCCTCCTCCTTCTCCTCCTCCTCTTCCTCCTCCTCTTCCTCTTCTTCCTCCTCCTCCTCGTCCCTGATTTTGATGGCGGATTCGCGCTGGGGAGAGATCACTCACTGTATGTAGGTTTGTGGCTGCTGTCAGATCCCAGTCTGTGAGTGATATGCGAGAGGACAGGAGCGGGTTTGGGAAAGACAGAAAATCCGGAATTCACTCACTCACACACACACACACACACACACACACACACACACACACACACACAGGAGCACTCTCCCTTACACACACAATCACACCCCCCACATATGCACACACACATACACACACACACACACACGCTCTCTCTCTAGCACACACACACACACACACACACACACACACACACACACAAGACAGGGCAAGGCGATGCCAGCAAACATCGATCCCCGCTGAACAAACTGAACATTAACAAACTCCTCCTCTTCTCCCTGCGACCTGATGACAGGGAGAAATTTACTCCCCAGCCGCAGAGCGCCAGGCTGAGGGAGTCTATTAAAGGGACAGTGTCCTGCCTGAGAGAGGAGCTGGAGGTAGGAGACCCTGCCTTCCAGACTGGAGCTCCTGAGTCACTCTCCTCCTTGCCGGGGCAATGGGGTTCCCAAGCTGTCTAAACGCCCCCCAGGAAGAAGATAAGATGAGGGAAAGAGAAGGAAGTGAGAGTGGAGGGGGAGGAGGAGGCTCCAGCTCTGGAGTTGAAAGCAAAGTTCTTATTATAAGAGGGAGAACCTCGGTTTGCTTGGGGGGCAGAAGAGGGGCTTGGGACCATCCCAGTCTCAACTTCTCCCTTGCAAATAATCTTTCAGTTCTTTAAGTTCACATCACTGTCCTTCTACCCTCTTGGAATTAGTGGGATTTTTTTTTTAAACTTCTGCCCCCTTTAAACTAACCACATAATCTTCACTCTATTTCCTTTTAATATTTATTGAGCGCCTACTGTGTATCTGTTTTATAGTCCAGCAGTGATGGAGAATGGGTAAATCTCGACTCTGGATGTTTATAAAGGGGCACGGGAATGACACCTCAAACAACTTGCCCCTTGGTGTCCATTCACTTCCCAGAGGTCTACTTTTCTGAAATTTGATGTATACATTTCTCTATTTTATTGCCTCCCCCTCCTTTCCCAACTGGGCTTTTAAGGAGGTGGATGCTGCACTGGTCTTCCTTTGTGGATGATTGCCTATGGCCTCATTGTACTATAGGATCTTAGGAAGGGGTGCCTTCTTTGTCTTATTCCATCACCCTTTGACCAATAGTTGTGCGAGAGATGCAAAGGAAGCCTGTCATGGTGGGAACATGATTTCAGAGTGTTCTGGCCTGATTAAAACAGAGTGTAGTACGAGAGCCTGAAAGAATGCCCATGGTCCATCATAGATGAAATTCTGTCACTGGGTACCACTTTTCAACATGTTGCAAACCCACCAGTGAATAGAATGGCCCTGACCTCTGTTGACCCTCATCCCTGTTCTGAAGGAGCTCTCCTTTCAGTGAGGTAGAAAGCCAATCACAAGTGGGAATGCTGTGAAAGGCAGTAGAGCTAGGATTGCAATGAACCCGATACTGGATGTTGAACTCAGAACATCATACAAGTCAAGTCAGGAAAGCAGAGTTACATTCCTACAAGCCTGTGCCACCAAGCTGGCTTGAATCTGGAGTTTGAAGAAGGAAGGATAGTTATCAAATAGACTGCAGAGGAAAGTCAAAGGCAGCTTCTCACTTCGGAGAAGGAGAAAGTAGGGTGAAACGGGGATTTAGCTGCTCTTAAAAGGGCACCAGAAGTTCCTGCTTCCTAGCAATTCTCCTAGAGCATCCTCATGAGAATACACTCACTGTGGTATCCCACAAGCAGGTTTTCAGTCCTCACTGTTAATGTGTTGGGCCCCACATCGAGTTGCCAGAGATGAGTGTGATCTAGCGCCAATGAGGGATGCTTGCTTGGCAATATCTCAACCTCCAGATGCCAGGCTTCTCCCCTCTGCTCTGATGACAAACCTTTTCATAGATGTTTCCCAGTCTCTTCTAGGGCCAAAATTTCTCCTGCTTGGAGACTAACCCCTTGGACTTTCTAGATAGGAACCTTATTGGATATAGGCCTGGTTCCAGGTTTGATACATTGAATACTTTGTGCAAACCTGTTTGCTCACTCCAGCCTGAGAACCACTCAGAGTTTCTTCTCTTGAGGAGTCAGACAATGCTGAAACTGCTGTCTTGAAGACCAAAACACATTTAAATAGAGATACAACTTTGCAGAACTAGGAGCCATGATGCTCTTGTGTCCACTCATTTCTGGCTCCTTGCTCCACTTCACTATGAATCCACCGGTGATAAGGCCTGGCCAATAGGACTTCAGATGTCTCTACATGCCCTTATCTCTTGCCATGCCCTTCCTCATGGACAATTGACAACCACAACTAGTCCAGATCAGTCTTCTGTGGCAATTCTTTAGAACCACAGGAAACATAGCTCACCTGGCCCTCCCCATGAGACAGCAAGTAGTGTCATTGTCACTGCAGGTAAAGTGCCAAGAGTCTCCACCTTACACTTGTACTACAAATAGTAATATCACTTGACTTAAACAGCCCAGACAGCATCTATCCCTTGCCACCTCACCCCACCCCAGCCTAGCTCTTGGCAACGGAGGCAAAGAAATCCTGTTTTTATCATAGTTGGCAATGTTAGCCAAGAGGCATCTACTATTGCTTCCCAGAATGTGCTTAGAAGTCCTGACCTTGTGGATTCACTGTAGAGTTTAGTACTATAGTCTCAGGCTAGGAGGCACAAACTTGGGAGGAAGGAGGTGTAAGAGCTCATGGTGAATTTGCCATCTTCTCTAGATACCTATTGTCTTGGGATTAGTGTCATGTTCAAGTCATCATTTGACAAATTTCTGTAGTATGCATTAGGGGTACAAGGCATCGCCCTAAAATAGGGGACGCAGGACTATTGTTTTATTTAGAATCAGCTGTCAGCTTGACACAAATCTAGTGCCACCACCTGGAATTAGAGAACCACAATTGAAGAACTGCCCAGATCAACTGGCTGGTAGCCATGTGTTTGAGGCATTTTCTTATTTGCTAATGATGTAGGACCCAACCCACTGTGGGCGGTAACATTCCTAGGCATGTGAGCCTGAACTTTGTAAGAAAGACAGTTGAACAAACCAGTAAGCAGTGTTCCTCTGTGGGTTTTGTGTTGCAGCATCTTTCCATGGTTTTCTTCAATGATGAACTGTGAGCTGCAAGTTATTTATCACACAAAAAAGCAAGATGTAAAGGTGTATGCACAGGGGTGTAGTACCAAAAACCTATTGCAATGGCATCTAATATACTAGGCAAAAATAGAAAAGAAAAGAAAACTAAGTGTGTAGGGGGTGTTGACTCACCTTGTAGCAGGTAGGTTCACAGCCATTTTCCCAGATTCTTTCTTTCCCGCCTTCTCAGACACCTCTATTCTCTTCCAGCCTTCAATGGTTTGTGTTATCAACAAAGACTCTTTGGAACTCCCGTCACTATGCCTCTCTTCTAACCGTTTCCACTTATCTCTGGGCCTTGCTTCTGGAATTTCTTTCACACTGAGCTGCATTTTCCCTTCAGTTGTTACTGGTAGAGAGTGCTGTGCTCAGTCATCAGCAATGAAGATGCTGTCTATGCCTGTGGGAGGCAGAATGCATCAGCACCCAGTGTGGAAATGGCAGAGACTTAAAAGAAAAGACATTTCTACACCACACCAGTAGGAATACAGTCCCTTTTAAACCTCTTTCATTTTGAGAAAGTCTCTGTTTAACTTGCTTCTCTTAGGCCTGATACCTACTACCATCTATTTATTTATTTATATTTTCTGTATCCATGTGTTGGGTTACACCTGATTTGGGGTCAGGAGTCAGGGTTGCCTCTATGCTCAGGGTCCTGCTTTTCTCCTTGGGGGAGAGGGTCAGGATGTCACAAAAGCAATGACTCAGCCTCTGGGAACGGGTTGAAACAGGCAAGTTCAATTTTATTATGAAGGGGGAAACCTTAAATACTTATTCCTCAGACCCTCCTCCAGCCAGGAGAAAGGGCTTGGATTTGCTGCATCTTCTGCTGTGGGTGGTGGTCTCTCCGTGGTCTAAGAATGTTGTATATAGATTCCATCCTCATCAAGACCCCAGGCAGACCCCAATTTGTCTTATGCAGAAGTGCTTAGGAGCACATGTTTTAAGTTTGCATTGGCTGAGGCCAGGCTAGTCTCTGGCCAGCCACTTCATCTATCATCTATATTCTGTGTGCATGTGTATGGGCGCAGGTGACAACAGGGATTCTTCATGGTGGCTCTCTACCTTATTCATTTAGGCAGAGTCTCTCAGTGCAGCAAAGAGCTTGCCCACACAGGCCAGGCTCGCCAGTTGGTTTTCTCTGGGGATACCCTGCTTTCATCTTCTAATAACTAGAATTACAGGTGGATTGCCACACCCATCAGGAATTTACCTGTGTTCTGGTTGACTGAACTCCTGCCTTTATGCTTCATGACAAGTTCTTTACCCATGGAGCCACGGCCCCACCCAACCAACTTTCATTCTTAACCCTGATGCTGCAGAATTCTGGCTGGGAAGCTTAGGCAATGACAATGAGTTTAGCTGAACTTTCACAGACCCGCTTGATTTGCTCAGTTTAATGGGGATTGCCTTCTGTGCCAGCAAAAGACACTGTGTTGTATTTATAGTAGTTATATGAAGCAGGTGCTTTGATAGATTTAAAAAATTCATATATGTAAAGAACAAGAAAGAATACCTATGGTTCAGATGGAGGCATACATAGAAAAATATGAAAAAGAATATGCCACCGCTACCAGGACCAGAAGCCCCTCTATCCACCATAAATGCCTTCATGCCTTCTTCATCATGATAAACAAAATTCCCTCAGAACAGGAGTCCAAGTTAATTTTTCCTTTCTCAAGTTCTCACAAGGACTGGAAAAGTAAGAAACACAGGTATTGTAGACATTTCCAGAATGAGGAAATGACTAAGCACTAAGTGTAATACACACCTCAGCACCTGGGATACATCTCTCAAAAGACAGTGTCTTACAGTGATGCTGGGTTTAAGTCTGAAGAATTCATCTTCCTGGGATTCAGTGCTCAAATTACTGCAGGATGAGTAAGGACATGAACGGATGGGTGTGACTCATCTTTTGTCCCCACAAGAGCTGTTTCCACTCCTGGTGAATATCAGAATTACCTGGGCATTTTTGTCATCATCATTATCATTTAAATATATAGAAGGCCAGGCCACACCCCAGACATAATACATTAGATCTAGAGCATGGCCAGATTTTTTTTTTTTTTTTTTTTTTAGTTCCCAGGAAATTCTAATCTAGTGCCAAGGCACGGGCAACTTTCCCATTCATTACAGAGCTTTGTAAGAGGTAAATCACATGCAGAAAGTTTTTCAGTACAAAGGAAAGAGCATCTGGTTCAGAGTGAGTTGCAAGGCATTCCAGGTAGACACCAGGAAGCCTACAAATGTCTTGTTGGTCCTGTCACAGTGAAGGGATGCTTCTGATGCTTTTCTTCCTATGACTCTCTCACTCCTGGGCTCCAGACCAACATCGTGAATGTAAGCATTTGCTGAGAGCCTACTTCACACTGAGCTCTACCCTCCTTCCGGGCATGCAGGGGAGCATAGCTCAGGAGACAGGAGTACTGTTACTATCCTTCTGTACAGGCTTCTGCACTCACTTCTTCCTCCAGTAAAATTCTTCTTTCCAGTATGATGTGCCTGTTCTCCAAGCCCAGAGGTATCGCCTCTTCCTTTACTCTTCTACCTCATGTCTTCTTTATGTCTTTTATAGCTTATCAACCATCTGTTCTAACGGGCTTGAATCACCTGTAATCTCTAACTACAATCCTGTATCCATGCAAGGAGGGGGAAGAGGTATAATGTCTAAACAGTATGTAAGCACAATGGCAGGGAAAGATCCTCAACACACATCAGGCAAGTTGACATGGTCTGTATCAGCTATGGTCCACTGATTCCTGGCTGTCTCTTTTGTGGCAGATGCCACTCTGTAACCAACTGTCATACCTTCCTTTAAATACCACCTCTTCCAGAAAGCCTTCCTAAATTTATGTCTTAGGATTCAAGCTTTTTCTCACACATAAATATGTGGCAGAGGAGATTGACATATGCTTGAACATCAAGGTGGTGCCTAGGGAGTGAATATTGAGAGCTCCTGGCTGGGTGGGGGTCGGGTGTGGTGGCATTTCTAACTAGTGTCCTGGTTTATACTTTGCTTTCTGCATTTCTGCGTATGTATATAATGCTTCAAGCACAAAGAAGCAATAGTCTTAAACTTTGCTGCATATTATAATTAAATTAGTAATTAAAGAAACCAAACATTACAAAACATCAATGCCCAAAGCTTACCCAGAGCCATTCATCTGCCTATGGGGATAGAATCCAGCCACCCACCAGTGTTCTGATAAGCTTCCCAGTTCTTCCAATATGTGGCTAAGTTGAGAGTCAACATACCTTATAAATTCCACCCCTGAGGTTATAATGTACTGCCTTTTCCTTATGTCCTTTAGTTCACCAAGATCCCTCATCTAGCACTATCTTGTGAAAATATTCAGATGGAAATTTCTGGTTGTTTCCTTTCCTCCCGTAATACTTGGTGTAGATTCTTGCTATCCAGGACAGTCAGACTAAGACAACACTTGACCATCAATAGTGAAAAAGCCCAACTGCTATGGGTTACAGAATATGGCTGAATCATGTCTCATACAAGGGTTAAGGTACCAAAAGAGTCTCTGAGGAGGCATCTGATACCCCAAGGGCAGAGGAAGCCCACTGAAGTGAAAGAAACTCTGAATGTCAGAGACAAAGGGTGCTCCTGTCAGTGCCAAGGTACAGAGAGCCAGCTAGGGAAAGGAAGCAGAAATGCTGGAGGAGGAAGACCAACTCCATCACAGAGATGCTCCAACTGAAAGCAGACTCCAATTTCATTTTTCCAGCCACTCACAAATGCTAATCCATGCACGACCATCCTGTAAACACATACTTTATTACAATTTTTTACCCAAAAGATGATCTCTGGGCCTGATGGCACAGACCTGTAATACAAATCCAAGGCCAGTCTAAGCTACAGAGTGAGTTCAAGGCCACCCTGGGTCAATGAGTGAGACTTTGTCTCATGACAAACAATAAACAACCCACAAGGGGCTGGGGATACAGGGGGAACATACCTACCTAGCATGTGGGCCCTGGAATTAATTCTCAGTACCCTTCCCCTCCCCAATAAAAAACAAAAGTCAACAAGAAGAGAAAAAATTGATAGTAAAGCCTGAATCTCTGTAGGCTTGCTTCTAAGAAGAAAACCTCTCAAGTTTTTGGGTTCTTTTTGTTTTAAACTATTGTGATTCAGTAAATGCTGGACATTCTGCAGCCATAATTAAGCATTATGTGTGTCTTAAACAGAAAGACTGCTGAGTGGGCTGGCCAGACACACAAAGCTGTGACATTCTGTGTCATGTTTCTACCACGGAGGTGGTTGCTTAGAGCAGGTGACAGAGTTTTGTTGCTGAACCTGAGGAATCCAGAGCAAGTCTCTGGCTCTCTCACCCATTGCTGGAGTTCATTAGCCACAGAGAGACACTAAGTGACTGTAAGGATCAGTGTAGCTTGGCAGCCGTGTGACGGGCAGCCTTTATAAGTCTCAGGCACCAGTGTAGTGTATGCCACGTCAAGTGTGTTTTAAGCTCCACTCCCAGGACTCATTAGAACCATGTGCCCAACGGTGCCCCTCAACGTCTCAAAGCAAATAGAGAATGATATAATTCTCTCTGAGAACACCTTTCTGTCTTATCCACAGCATGTCTTATCTATTATGATTAGGGCATTAAGCATCCCATTGTCCTTAACATTTTATGAGATTCTACCCCACTGCTTGCTGGGATTATGTCAAAGTGTCTGCTCCTGAATGCCATTTTCACACAACAATACAGCTTGTCTTTTCTTCTTAGGCACAGTGGGCCACCCAAGGAGGCCAAGAAACCCGGTTTAACTGAGTGAACACTTGGAAGGCTGCCCTAGACTCTCTTTCTATAAGGCTTGGATCCTGGTATTGGTCTGATTTCCCCAAGAAAGATTTGTGGACCTAGAACTAAATACTTCCTTGCAAATATCACATTTGAGAGATGTTGATAGAAAACTGTTTTTAGAGAGGGTTACAGAAAACAGGGGAAGTGGGAAAGAGGAACAGGGGAGATAGAGATCAGGGTCCTGGAGAAGAGCAGAGTACAGTTTCCTAGTGCTTCTTCAAGGATAAGAGAGCTGGGATGTTTGTCAGCCCTATTGACCAGCAAAGATCTAGCACTGCTCCTGGCTGACCTTGTAGGTTCAAGGGCCATGGTTGCTGGCCTCTAGTAGTTCTATGGATACTGAAGAAATGGCTTCACCTGAACAGTAATCTCCTAGCCTGTGACCCTCAAGGGGGCAAGGACAGAATGGTGACCAGTTGCTACAGCAGTCTCACATGCCAGGCTTGTGCCAGGCACATGATGGGCCTTCAGGAAACATCTGTGACGTGTCCATGCACAGGCCAAACTTCAACCATCCCTTTGCAGGCCACAGTCTTGTTCAGGGCTGTCTTTTACAATAAAGTATTAACCCCTGCTTTTAAGTCTTTCTATTCTTGTATTTTGTTGGTCCCTTTTTTGCCCCACACTTCCTCACCTGAGAACAGAGTCCCATTCCCTCTTTGTAGTTGCCCTCATG
Source organism: Sigmodon hispidus (assembly GCA_004025045.1). Classification (NCBI taxonomy): domain Eukaryota; kingdom Metazoa; phylum Chordata; class Mammalia; order Rodentia; family Cricetidae; genus Sigmodon; species Sigmodon hispidus. The sequence goes on from PVIH01000055.1 coordinate 211,164, forward strand.
TGACTGTAGAGCAGAACTCTTTAGGACTGCAGCTCCAGCTTTTGACAAAAACAAGGCACTCATTCTAACACTTACATGAAAGGCCTTAAGCACTAGATGAGTGTAGAATGTTAGTATTGCTACCACATATGCCGGGATGCAGGGTCACTGGGAGACAGAATTCAAACACATTTGGCTACCTAAACTTGGGCATTGTTATTTAGTTTGGGGGGAGAGGGTAATCAGGATTCTCATGTCTCAAATGTGATAATTGTATTATTGAATTCTTGGGGAGGTAGAGAGGATCCTGGAAGCAAATGCACATGATTTCCCATCCTGCCTGTTGCACCAGAAGCAATCCTGTTTACTAAGCCTTTTGGTTGACATACAGGTATCTGTTGACTTTAGATAAAAACTGAGAGCTTTGTGCATGTTAGGCTAGCCCATGACCACAGAGATAACTCTATCTCTACCAATGGACATTTGTTGACTCATAGAATGCCTGCTCTATCGTTATAAGGCCTATTCTGCATCATATTGAGGAATAAACTCACTTTAGCTACATTTCTAACCTACAAAGTTAAATCCCAGGAAGTAGGAGGCCTGTGAAGAAAGGCCTCAGGTGGCAGAGCATCCGTTTAAGCCACTGCAGGACCATCCTGTGGTCTCTATTTGTTTCTTCATCCATGAAGCATCCTTATTATTCAGTTCTGTTCATGAAACCAGGTTACCTGTTGAAGACACATCAGGTAACAGGAACCTGCCTGGTCTTTGAGGAGCTTGGCAACCAGGGACAGAACAGACTGGTGACAGGAATGATCTCATGGCCATGGTGACAGTCATGAGTGACATTTATGAAGTACATAGTGACAAGTACCATTTTCATCAATTTAGCATAAAAATGCAATCTGCTTCATAGAGAATTTGAGCAAGTTCAATGCTCTTCATTTTACACCCAAGGAAACTGAGTCACAGAAAGATTGGGTAACATAAGCAAATTCATGGCGATGCACATGTTGAAACCCAACTTTCCTGGACTGGGTTTGTATCTCAGTTGGTAGAATGCTTATCTGCCATTCTGTGAGACCCTGATTTTGATTCCTTGAAAGATATATATCAGTCATTAGGGTACAGGCTTCGAATTCCAGCACTCAGAGGCAGAGGTAGGAAAATTGGGGCTATCTGGGCTACATGCAGAGTTCAAGGCTAGCCTAAGGTATCTAAAACCTTGTCTTAAAAAATAAAGAAACAGCCTTTATTCAAACCCTCCTGGTGTGGGGGCTCTTGACCTCATTTTTGACAAACTGTGGGTAATGTTGTGGTCCCCACACATTGCTGTCACCAAAGGCAATACTTATCTCTGTCTGTGGGCTCCTGTCTAAGTGTTCAAGTACATAGTATTTTCTAGAACTTTGAACACACTCCTGGAATTAACTGCAGAGCTATTGTTTAGATTTTATGGACTTGGGTTTCGGTGAGGAGATGTGGATTTGGTCACAGTGAAGCTCCAGGTAAGAAGACAGCACATGGGAGCCTTGGGGTGAGGACATAGAAGGTACACTTGAGGGTATCTGAGACTTTGTGCTAACATTACCTCAGGGCAACACTGATGATTTCTAGTCGGCCAAGGCTACTGTTTAGTGCTCTGTAAGACACTGGCAAGGTCGCTGCAAAAGGACCTGCCTGCTCACATGCCAGGGGAGTGAGGTGAGGATCCAGTGTGGAGTTCCAGCCTGCAAAGCAGGATGTGCCTAAGAACCATCTTGGTCTGCTTTGAAATGAACAATAGGAGCTAGACTCTATACTTTTGGTATTGAGTAGAAGCTACGCAGAAAGCTGAGGCAAGAAGATTAGAAGATTGAGGTCCACTTGGGCTACAGATTAATCTCTAGGCCAGCCTGGGCAACTTAGTGAGACTCTGTCTCAAAATAAAATGTGAATAAAAGCTGGGGGTATATATAGTTCGGTGGCAGTCACTTGCTGAACATGTTAGAGGTAGCAGCTTCTATCCTCAGTACAATAGTAACACAATAAAACATAAAGTGAGTTGGAATGACATAGGACTGGAACCTGTTTGAACAATGTACCTTTAACAAGCTCTGACAGCAGATGCTGGCAGAACTGGGGACCCCACATTGGCTAACAGAAGCAAGGGCTCACCCTGGGCTTCTGAATTAAGGCTGAGGACACAGTAAACTGAGGAACTAAGAAACAAGACCTGAGCATTACCAACATTGGTTCAGAACTAAGGATCTGAGTCCAGACAATCTTCTTTCAACTCCTCTGGTGCCTTTCTCCCCCCCCCCACAGCTGCACTGGAGCAGGGTTGGTAAAGGGTGTATGTTGGGGGGGGGGGGTGTCTGTATCCTCCATTGTCTTAGTAGCAGTCACGGGCCTGCTGAAAATGAGGAATGACTGAGCCTAGGTGGGACTGTCCTGCCTTTAAATTCAGGCTGGCCTATTGTTGCCTGTCATCGTGGCTTCCTCCCAAGAGCTGCTGCTTGATGCTGGGCTTACATCTGCATGACGTGCAGGTCTGTAAACTCTAAATGAAAGAGTGGCTGCTTTGAAAGCAGTTGCTCTCTTGGGAGAGGGTGATGGGAGAAAATGGGCTCTTTGCTCTCGGCCCTCCAGAGATGGCACCCAGCCCCTGTGATAAATGACAGCATTAACAAGGTTTGGTTGAGAGGGGACCTACAGATTTACGACTTCCTGTGTCGGCCAGCAGATGTCATTATGGCTGACAGAACAGGAGCCCTTTCAAGAGCTAGCTGGGGTGGAGCTCAGGAGAGGGGGGGAAAAAAGGCAGAAGCCTGAATTACTGTTTGCTCAGGGGTACTGCTGTCGTTTGGGGGACACAGAATTTGCAGAAAAAAGATCAGAAATCTTGCAATGTCTCTGAATTCATGTTGGTAAGGTTTACGCATAGACCTTTAACTAAAAGATAGCATGATGGACTTTTCTCAAATAAGAAACCCTTCAGAGTTCTGCTGCTAGTCTGCTTGTATGTGCAAACATTCTCTGAGATAAAAATGAGCACTCCTTGCTAAACAAACAGATATTTCACTCTAGAACATCCCTTGGATAAGCCTTTAAATATATCCACTTTACAAATTCAGCAGTCTTTTCTGAACAAATTTTAATATGCTTATAATTTTATTCATTTAAAAATGGTTTTTATAGAATGACACTGGTACTTTATGTGCCAAAATTTCTTTTTGTGTGGAATTGAAATATGCCATAAATTTGGCATTTATCGTAGGCCACAAAGACTGAGTTAGGAAGTATCAGCTGCCTATGCATGTTTAAGAGTAATTGTACATCCTGTTTCCATATTTCTTCTTTTTAATCTGTCCCCAAGAGTCACTTTCTGTAGGCAAAGACTTTATTTGCAGTTAGCTCTTGTGGTCAATAGATCCTTGAATGTTTGATGCCCTTTAGGCTTAAGTGATCTGTGACCTAAGACACAGCCCAGAAGAAATGTCCATGACTCCAGGTATTGTACTGCCCAGTCCTTCCCTCAGTAACTCAGTCCTTGTCCTACCTACATGACTAGTTGGGACTTGGTGTTAATTAAAAGGCATGAGAGACTTTTAGAAAGACAGCAAGAGGATATCTTGTCGAAGAAGATTTCCAGCCCTGTTTGGGCCAGAAGGTTGTACCTGGCCCGCGGCAGCTTTTTTCCCCCAAAGAAATGAATCAGACACTTATATTAATTTCATACTGTTTGGCCTATGTCTCAAGCACATTACTAGCTAGCTCTTTCATCTTAATTCAACCCATTTCTAGTATTCTATCTGCCACATGACCCAGCCCGTGGCTCACCTGCATTCCTTACATGATTCTTCCTTGGGGGTCAGATGGAGACTGACTAATGCTGCCCTCCTTCTACCTGTCTATCCTCTGATACCCCATCCACTTCTATGGTGCTCCACATAGGCCAAATCAGTTACTTTATTTGCAGCATGCAGAGAACATTCCCTCCACAATGTCTTTTGCTACTGGTTTTTCAAAAACCAAAAATCAGTTCAAGCCAATACCAACTCTAGAAACTTCCTCCAGAATTGATCAAAAGCCACCATTTTGATATGTACATTATAGCAAATATCTGACTTCACTGAGACCTTTATTTTAAATATATTTTTTATATTGCTGCTGGGATTAAATCCAGGGCCTCATATGTACAGGGCAAGAATTTTACAACTGGCCTCCAGGCCTAGGCCTTCAGTGAGATATGCAGAGTAGAAGGGAAGTATGGTCATCTCACAATGCCTTTCTCAGACCATAGTACTGATCTGGCTGTAGATGTTCACTCTATGTACCTGGCTCTTCCTTCCTTATCTGTGTTATTTTTTTTGGAAATTACATGTTCTCTCCAATGGTGCTCATTACTCTCTTTGAGTAAATGTGGATTTCTTTATCTGTATGCCAAATGCAGTGTGTGAAGTGACTAGTTGACAGTCCAACAGAGGAAACAGTTCTTCAACTTGCTGCAGTTGGAATAACTACCTTTAAATATCTTCTGTGCCATCTCACAGTCAGGTATTCTCACTCAGAAACAGATTTACCATTCACTTAGCAAAGAAACACAACAACAGTAATAGTAATAACGGGGTCTATCATGTATTGAACAATATGCAGTGGTAGACACTATAGAATGATGGACATGTAAACATTTATTATTTTTTTTCCACTGAGAATTAAACCCAGGGTTCTGTACATGCTGGGCAAGTGCTCTACCTTGGAGATCCTTCCTTCTCCTCCAACTATATGGATAATTGTATTTTGATGCAGATTTCTTTAATTTGCCCAGGCTGCTCTTAAACTTATCCCAGAAAAGCCTAAATTTTGAGCTTCCCTTGGGGTCATGGGCCTGCACTATGTTGCATCTAATTCTTAAACTATAACATGACCCTCACTGCAAATTATTCAGACTCCCATTTGCTATGGGGAGTTTGTTGTAAGTTCTCAGGTTACATGTTGTGCAGAATCACCCAGGCATCCAGTTGACATACAATGATTCCATGATTTCCTTCCCTACCTCTGAATAGAGTTCTAGGCTGAGATCCCAAGATTTCTACACCGAGAAGTCCCGATTGCTGCTGCTGATCTCACCAATTTCAGTCACTTGTTTAAGAGGATTAGGTGACAAGGTGAATTTTCAAAAGTAAAATTTTGGATATATTTTGGGGCTGAGGTGATGGCTTGGTGGGTAAAGAACCTGCCTTTCAAACATCATGGCAAGAATTCAGAGCAATGATGTGATGAGGAGGACATGGTAGCTTGTGTCTGCATTCCTAGTACTGGGGAGGCTGAAATGGGAGCATTCCTGAGGCTCACTGGATAGCTTGGCTCACCAGATTTGTGAGTTTCACATTCAGTGACTCACCCTGCTCCAAAAGACAAAATGAATTGAAGAGATATACCTCTGATGTACACATGGCTAACCTGTGTGCACTCATGCTGGTGTGTACACACACATACACACACCGAAACTGAGAATATATCTAAAAGTGTATGCTCTAAACAAATGCTTGCATTTATTCAAATAGTCTAACAGTAAACTTTTGCATGAAAAGTTGGTTGTTGCTTTTGCAACATATGTCATTTGAGCCACTCCTTGTCTGTGTTAGATGTCCCATTACATGAAGTTCTTCATTGTACCAGTTTGTGAGTTCCTATTATGGGATGATTTCAGGAGCATTTTAGAAGAGGCACAAGGTTCTTAAGTCATCTATTCTATGACCACTATGGAAGGTCAGCAGTCCTATTGCATTATAGAAGGAAAACTGGGTCCTTGCTCAGCTGGAGGACACATGGCTTCCAAGATGGAGCACAACTAAGCAGGCCACACCTGGATGCCACCTGTTCTGGAGAGGTATGGGGTTTCCTTGGTTCCCAATCAGGGAAGGCTCTTGGCATAGGAGTCCTCTTAGACACCAGAGAGTTTTAGAGACTTCCGTTAATGCTGCCCACAAAAGTCAGCAGCAACTAATCAAGGCCAGGGATGGAGCTGAGATGTGGTTTGTCCCTCTTCGTAGGGTTTAGAGAAAGGAGCTCTCAGATGTACTGGGGAGAGATGACAATGAAGGCGAAGGCCCAGGCATCCACCCAGGATAGCGCTCACACCTCCTTGGTGGGAAGAGTAATCCAGGAAAGGCTCATAACTGTTTTCCTAATTAAGGTAGAAATGAAATAAGTTGGATACTAAATATCCATGCAGCCAGCATTCAGAAATATAAACACAGAAAGACTTGGAGGAAAATAGTGTAAGTAAGGGAAACAGGTGAACTGTGGTCAGAGGCAGAAGCCGGCAGGAGTTACAGAGGTATGTTTATTTGTATATGCACCCACTTTCTCATCCACCTAGCACGTGTCTTAATTGAGTGCATATTATGGACCAGGTGCCAATATAGATGCTAGGATCACAGCCAGGCTGCAGCCTCCGTCTTTGGAGAGCATTCTCTTTAAGGAATATGGCGATATGTAAAATAAATCCAGCATGAAATATGTCAGTGAGAAAAATGAAGACAGGAAGTAGATTTGGGCTTCCAGGTGCATGATTGAGAAATGGTTCCTCTCAGTTCTCAGACAGAGAATGTAAGTAACAGGTAAAAACAGACTCAAAGGAAAGAAAGCAAAGTTAAATTGGTTTAAGGAACAAAGGAAATACTCTGGCTGCCTATCACTTCTTACTGCAGGGATTGATAGTTCTGATGGGCATTTTTTTTTCCTACCCAGCATTTATTTCATTTGGCTTTTGTGGACACATCTCAGAGTTTCACAGAGATACTGTGGTACATTTTTCCCCAACCATCAACTTGATGAAATCTATAATTAGTTAAGAGAAGAGCCACTGGGCATGCCTGTAAGTGATTCTCTTGATTAGGTTCATTGAAATAGGAAGTTCCACTCACTATAGGTGACTCCATTCCCTAGGCCTGGGTCCTGGACTGCATCAAAAGGAGACAGTAAGCTGAGCACAATACTTGTCTCCCTCTGCTCCCTGGTAGCAGGGATGTGACTAGTCTTATCAAACTTCCTTTGCCTCAGCTTCCCACTGTGGTAGAGTGGGTCACCCTGGAACGGAGCCAACACAGACTTTCTCCCTGAGGTTGATTTGGTCTGGCATCTCATCACAGCAACAGAGAAGCCGAAGGACATGCACCTAACTCCTCACGATTTGAGTTTCCCACTTCTAGGGAAGCAGAGTTTCACTCAGCCTGGAGACAAGGCCATCAGCCCAGTTGCCACAACAACTGGCTCTTGAGCACCCAAGAATCCAGTGAGGTTAAATCTCAAAAATCCCATTTGAGACCTCTCTCTTACAGAACAAGGAAACAGAAAACTGTTGGAATTGGGGTCCTCATAATTGGAGAAGGACAACCTTAGGATGAGGTAGAGAAGATGGAGGAAGAGAAAGAATAACGAGCAGAGACTCACAGTCTCAGTGGCATCACTGATACATTGGACACACATACTCTGGTGTCAGTCCTCTCATGACTGCTCTTTCAGTTAAACAAATCAAAACTAATTTCTACTGTGAGTTTGAACCCTTGCATTGGGTTACCTTATTCTAAATAGAAAGGCAGGCTACATACATCAGGCATAGTTGTTCCTAGATCTTGCAAATCCAAGGCTCCTGGTTCCTTTCTAGATGGCTGTGCCTTCAGCCTGGCTCTCCTCATGTGTCCACCAGTCACTGTGTTTATGGAAGCACACACCACAGTTGAGGCCTCTTCCTGGTTGTTTAGCTGGAGGCTGAGTCCATCTCTGAATGGGCAGAAGGTCAAGAAATGCAAAAGCACATGTTCCAGAACTGATGATCTCATGTTCCTCAGGACTAATGCCTGCTTCATTAAGCATCACACTGTTAGAAAGCTGGTTCTTCATATCAGGGAGCTGATGATAGAAAACAGAGAAATTCAGCACAGTATCTGATTTCCTCATTTGACACTTCACACTGTTCATAAGCTAAACTTCCAGGGGTGGCTTGGATGGCAAAACACTTGTCTTGGAAGCATGAGGGCAAAGGTTAAATGTCTAGAACCACTGTGACAAAGCCACATGTGGTGGCTTGTGCATTTGCAATCTCAGTGTTTGAGAGGTTATAAAAGGCAAATCCATGAAGCTTTCTGGCCAGCCAGTCTACACAGTTAGAGACATTGTCTCAAAAAATGTGGATGGAAATCTAAGAAATGACACCCAAGTTTGTCTCTGGCCTTCAGATACATGTAAATATATATGCAAGGAAAATCCTGTCCAAATAGATGCACACAAATACATGTGCACACATGAAGACACATGTAAAATAAAAATGTTCAAGAAAAAAACCTTCCTCAATGGTTTCACTAGCAAGGACAACAAGCTGTATTTGAAAAAAATTGGTGCGTGTCTCATTCACAATCTTATAGTTCCTACTGCTGTTAAGACACACCATGACCACAGCAACTCTTATAAATAAAAACATTTAATTGGGGCTGGCTTACAGTTTCAGAGGTTTAGTTCATTATCATTATGGTGGAGAATTTGGTGGCATGCAAGCAGACATGGTGCTGGAAATGGAGCTGGGAATTCTATATCTTGAGCTGCAGGCAACAGGAAGTGAACTGAGACACTGGGTATAGCTTGAGCATCTATGAGCCCTCAAAGCCCACCTTTGCAGTGATACACTTCCTCCATCAAGACTATACTTCCTAATACTGTCATTCCCTAAGGGCCAAGCATTCAAACACATGAGTCTTTGGGTGTAGTGGTATATTTCTGGCCCGGACTTTTGGGCTTACCCCTGAGATTTGGAACCACTTGCAGCCCTGCTGCTACTTAGTACCAAATAATCACACAAAGACTTATATTAATTTTATGCTGATTAACCTGGGGCCTAGGCATAAAGTTGCTAATTCTTTATTGTTAAACTAACCCATAATTCTTATCTTGTTCAGCCATGAGGCTTAGTACCTTTTCTCAGAAGCATTTCAAAATTTTCTCTGTGTCTCCTGGCATCTCTGCTCTGTTATTCCTGTTTCCAGAGTTTTCTTAGTCTTTTAGCCCCACACATGCTTTCTGTCTGCCTTTGACCAATCACAGTTTCTATTAAACCAGTATGCAGGGCAATTATTTACAATGGAACAGAGCACAATCCCACTATATTGAGGGTCATTCCTACTCCAATCACCACACCCACATTCATTAACACCCCTCACCCACCATTCACTACATTTCTGTCAACTCCCATCGGCTCTAGTGCTGTTCAGCCAAAGTGCCACAGCAGTGATAAATGTTCAGGGAACCTGTCACTCCATTTACTTGGACAGTATGTTGGTGGTCTACTTTTTATGACACATATCTAGATCTTAAGAAGAGTAACCTTCCTGCTCATGTTCTTTCTATTCTTAGGATGTCCTGTCTAGAACTAGAGGCAAAGATTTATGTTTATAAACAGATTCAAGTCAAAGAATCAGAAGTTTACTGAGCCTGGCAATTCAGGTAGAAGAGTTAAGGCCTAGGGCCATGATAGTTTCCATGGTCTTTGGGAATCTATATCATATCCATTAGGCTTCTTTTTGTGTGCTAAAATTCAGATCTTCAGTATTTAAGGGACAAGTATAAGCATTCTCGTATGTGCATGTACCACATTTTCTTTGTCCATTCATCTTTTGATGATACCTAGGTTGATCTCATAGCTTTACTACTGTGAGTCATGTTACAATAAATTTGAATGAGCAGGTATCTCTGTGGTTTCCTGGCTTAGAGTGCTTTGTGTGTTTACCCAGGTGTGGTGTAATCAGATCATATGACAATTTTAGTATTTTAAGAATCTTTCACATGGATTTCTATAATGGTTGCATCGGTTTACATTCTCCTAACCATCAGTAAAGTTTCCCTACCATAACCCCTGAATCCTAGCCAGTATTTGTCACCAGTTTTCTTTACCAGTGATTGGGCCTGGGATGATATGGGATCTCAGTGTAAATTCTCACTTGCATTTTCCTGGTGGCTAAGGATGCCGGGTATTTTTCAATCTTATTTTCCATTTATACTTCACTTTTATAGAGCTGTCTATCCATTTTATTATCCCAGTGATCAATTTTTTTTGAAGTTGTCTTTTCTTTTGAAGTTTACTTTTTTGGAGTTCTTTATATATACTAGTTGTGAACTCCCTTTCAATGTTCCATAAATACATGCCAATAAAGATGGATTGATAAAACAGACATACAACTTGAAAAAGTAAAACAATACTGTGGTCAGGTATAAGACAGTTTAAGATTTTGCAGCTGTTTATTTTGTGATAATTTCAAGATACACACAACAGATAAAGAAAAAGAAAAAAATAGTACCTTGTCTTATATATAGCCTAAAGCCTTTCCAAAGATTGTGTTAAAAATACATAGAGGATATGTTTTGCTTTTCTTTCTATTGATGTGTTAAAATGCTGTGGCTAAAAGCAACTCAAAAAGGAAAGGGTTTATTTCATCTAACATTTTACAATCTATCCTTAAGAGAGTCAGTATAGAAAGTTGGAGACAGGAACTAAGGTGGAGCTCATGGAAGGGTGCTGCTTTGTGGCTTGTTCAACCTGCTTTCTTATAGGATCCAGGGCCACCAGCCCAGGGATGGCACCACCCACAATGGACTTGTCTTCCCCCATCAATCACTAATTAAGAAACTATCCAACAACTTGTCTAGAGCTCAATCTGATGGAGGAGGAGACGTTTCTCAGTCGAGGTTTCCTCTTCCCAGATCACTCTGGCTGTGTCCAGGTGACAAGAAGTAACCAGCACAGGCCCAGACAGCTTGCGGTCCGAAGATGTCTGGTGTATTGATATACTACCATTGTTACAGGCGGCCTGGTGAGAAATCATAGAAATCTATCAGAGGGACCTATTGTCATCCAGACAAACCACATTCAACAGATAACACTACTATTTTATACTATGAGGTAAGAGATAAGATAGTGAATTAATTTCCTTTCCAACTTTAAACTACATTTATTTATTTATTTATTTATTTATTTATTTATTTATTTATTTAGATGCATGTGTGTGATTCGGTGTGTCTGTGTCAGTGTGCATGAACCAAACACAGCACAAGTGTGGAGGTCAGAGAATAACCTGTAGATGCTTGTTTTCTCCTTCTACTACATGAGTCCCAAGGATTAAACTCAGGTCAATCAAGTCTGGCAGCAAGCCCTTTTATCCCTTTACTAACCTTCTCACTAACTGGGGCAGCATACGGCATAAGCATGTAATAAATATTTTCCATCTGTGAACCACAGTGGTCTATGATTTAGCCAGTCAGCTCTGCCCCTATAATACAAATAAAGACATGAACAGTATGCAAGGAATGGCAATGTTTATGTTTGAATAAAACTTTATTTATAAAAATCCTATGTTTGGCTGCTGACTTGAATTAGACACACACATACACACCTATACAAGATCAAGGATGCCTTATAATACTCAACAATAAATAGAAAAATGCTCAAAATTATTTTATACAGGCTTTCTGGTATCAGGGCTTCTTCAGGTTGACACATACTCTGAGCTCAGTGACACATACTCTGAGCTCAGTGATTTTTCTATGGTGCCTTCCCCTTCTCCCAAATATGTCATTTGGGAGTGGGGCAGTGAGGTATCTTGCAGGGTGCCAATCTTCAGTGGGCTTAGAGGCACACATAGGACACAGTAAGGGGATAGATTGGCCCTTTTCTTGATGACAAAATATGTCAATGTAATGAGAGACAGGTAATTGTGCAAATGCATTTATTATGCCTGAAATATTTTGTGCTGAAACTTTTGTGGCCAATAGCATACTGCATTTGTAGGGAGCACAGAAATGGTGGCCACAGTGAGCAGAAGTTTCAGGATCATATAACGTGTGGTGTGCTGTAATTTATAAGAGGGATGATTTATATGTGAGTTTTAAAACTTTTAATAAACCTCCCAAGAAGTTGCTTGATTTGTAAGTCATAAAAGAATTCCAAAGAGAAACTGAAGCTACAGGCAGTTGGAAGCACTTTGTTAGCTGGGGTCCACTTCCCTCCCTCCCTCCCTCCCTCCCTTCCCCCGTCCTTCTTTCCTCCTCCCCCCTCACGTTCTGTATTTAAAATAATATGGACTGTCTTTCAGCCTATGGAAATAAAGTAATTTAGATTCTGAGGAAGATTTTAAGGAAGAGGCTGAAGATATGCTCAGCAGTTAAGAGCACTGGCTGCTCATCCTGGGCCTGAGGATCCAGGTTCAGTTTCCAGCACCTATGAGAAAGCTCATAACCACCTGTAATTCCAGTTGCAGGGATTCTAATGCTTCTTTCAGCTTCCGTGGGCACCAAGCATATACATGGTACATAGCCATAGCATGTAAGTAAACACTCACACACACACACATTTACACACGCGCAGGCACATACACACACACACATGCACACACACTCATGCACGCGCGCACACATCTTTAAAAACTCACAAGTTCTCTCTATCCTCCTTAACTCTATGCTGACAGCTGTTTGAAAGTCACGTGACTGTTAGTCTAGATGGCTATTGCTTTGTAATCAAGTGCTTCTGGTTCCGGGAAGACAGCACAGGTAAAATGTCCTAGAAATGCAGCAATGTGAAATGTGGAAGACTGGAGCAGTTAGGACAGCAGCCTTTACCCTGTGCCCCACACAACACTGGTGTGTGTCTATGTCCTTTGTCCTCCACCCCACAAAACTGGTGTGTGCATGTATATCCACACATTGGCTCTTTTTTCTAGACAAGAAACACACACCCATTCAGCAAATGTAACTATTAGTTGCTGGACAGACAGACAGCACCAAACCCTGACATAACCAGGCTGTTTCATTTTTACTTCCCCTGACAGAGGGAATATTCTAGAATATAACACCCCCTTTCCTATTCCACACTAAGGATCTATTAATACCGCTATTTATAGACAGGAGAAAAGGAAGCGATAATTTATACATACATTTGTTTTGTAAAAATTATTCTCCAATCCTCTGATTGGCTGGAGTTGCTCAGAATGTCACTGCTCTGTGATAGATAGTATGGCTACAGGGGAAATGCTAAGCCATTTAAGAATCTCAGATCCTGAGGTAGCCACTTGTGGTGAACTGTGTCATTCGCAGAGGCATGCAGTTTTTCCACTGCTGAAAATGTCACCCAGAGAAGAGTGATTCCCAGTCATGTATACATGCAGAACACATTTGCCAAGAGAACAACACAGAGCAAACCGTAATGGAAGGTACCACCTCGCAAAGAAACACTGTCGTTAATCCAATTTTAATTGAAGTGTTAGATTGCATATTGATAACTTTTGTTTACATAAGAGGAAAAGCTGATATGGGGAGGGGTGGCAAATAATTAAATTCCACGCATTTTAAAAGTTGGAATCCTAAAGCATTTTTGGAAAGGAAAAAAGATCACATTTACTCATGTTAAAGGCACATTTGGTGGGAGGGGGGAAGCTTCCATCATGGTAATAAATAAGATAATGTTCCCAGTTTTGTCCAGGCCTGACTGGAGCTATATGTGCTCAGGAAGATACGCTTGGGCACTCAGTAATTAAACAAAACCCGAAATTATCCTGTGTAATGGACTCCAGCTGTTTTTGCCTCCTAATCCATTCACATTTCTCCATCAGGAAACTCCACTTGGGGCTTGCCTGGGGCTGCCCATGGTCTCCTGTGCCTGACCCTGCTGCTCTTGTAACAGTAACTAGCCCCTGAGCTGTAGGGGCAGGCTGGACCACCATTCCAGCAATTGCAATCAACCCACTAGAGGCAGAAATCTAGAGAGAGCAGAGGAGGTCTGAAGAGAGGTTCCCTTGGGATTGTGGGAGAAGGGGTTTTGATTGTCTTAGAGAGCAACAGAAAAGCAGCTAGTCGTGTAGTCTACACAGTATGGGGATAAAAACCTGGTGCCATACTAAAATAGGAAATCTCTAACTGCCCATGAAAATCCATTTGAACCCCAGAGAAGAGAATGGCAATATGAAAGGTACAGAGGTGATATCTGTGAGGGCAAAGGGTGTTCTGGATGATGCTAGGGTTGAGAATCTCTCCTCTGATCCCAGTCCTCCTGTTCCAGACCCCACCCCCCAGGAAGCCCACTAGAGTTGCCTCAACCCTCAGAGATGCTCAAGACCTCACTTACAGGGTATTTAAGACACAGTCCCTAGACCTGCCACATAATTCCTGCTCCCCCCAGGGGGTACTTTGTTCGTTAAACCTAGACTTTTATCTCAGCCTTATCTGATTCTTGCATTGGCAAGGAAATCCAATATAGAGGTCTGAAAACCTTTCATCTAGATCAAGTACCTGTATCGGAAGCCAGTCCACAGGTCAATATCTTCTTTCTTATCCTTTCATTCTCATTTTTTCAGCCTGGTTTTTCTCACTAAACTTGAATCTCACTGGCTGGCCAGCAAGTCTCCAGGATGCTCCTGACTCCACTTTCTGTGGCTAGGATTAAATGTGCACACTAGCACTCCCTGTTTTTTATGTAAGTGGATGCTGAAGATCCTAACTCACACTTGTACAGTAAGCATCTTACTTAATGAGGCATCACCTCTTCCTCCAGAGAAATGATCTATAAGGTATCTCTGGCTTTGTCAAATCATTACTAGTATATGGATGCCCTTCATGGTGGATGGTGGAAACTTGGGGCCATACCTTGGGCTTCTGTTGCTTTGTTCTGTGTGTTATATTGCTTCAGAGGGGTTAATGACCCTCCTAAGTCAGCTCCTTACTGGGTAACATAGTTCAAACACTGTATTAAGCTATCACTGGAAAAAAAGTTACAGACTAGAGTTTGAATCCATTGAAGCTGACCCATACAGTGGGTTAATAGCATGTGTACTTGCTACACAGGCATAATTTGAAGGCAGGACATATAACATGGGACCATTTACCTAACCTCTATCTATGTTACCACCAGCCTTTTAAAAATACCATAAGATCACTTTACATATGGAAGAAGTGATGAGAAGGTTATAATAGCCAGAGGAGTGAGACAGTGTCTCCTAGATAAGACAGGCAAGCTACACAGGGCAAATCTCAATAGTGTGGTCATTCAAACAAGAGCTGAACAGTGACAACACCAGGCTATATTCCAATGTGGATGGGGACATTTCACAAGGCCCTATCCTTGGATAAAGAGCAACAGGAAGTCAATGAGTATTGAAAGAGGAGAGTCAGTCTTCTCTAGAATAATCAAAGAAAAAGAGGTCATAACTTTGAGAAGGAGTAAGGAGGGTGTAGGAAGAGTTAGGTGGGGAATAGGCGGTATGTAAATGATGTAAATACAGCATTCATGTATGGCAGTCTCAAAATAAAATGTAAAAGCAATCACTTTATTCCAGATAACTTTGTTGAAAATAACATGAGATAATAAATACAATATTTACCACAGATTCTTAAATGATTGATAAATGTTGATCATGTTGTCCTTACTGTTATGCTATCAAGAATCTCATGCTGTATAAAGAACTCAATAAATGTAAGCTGTTGTTTTCATTCAGTAAAAATCTTATGACTCACTTAAAGATGAATTGATGATTGAATGAATACATACATCAAAATTTGACTCACTGCAAACAGTGGATGAATGACATGTAGAAACTGAGAGGCTGAGGACGAAGGCCGGCGGATCATGCTGGAGGAGAGATAGAAAGTCCTCTGTGTTTATGGAAATGCCCTTTCTGTGATCTGTGTCCCTGTCAGGTGAGACATTCCTCAGTGCTGCCCCCTCACACTCTCATTACTGTGGGTCATCTGTTGGGAACCTTGTGATGGGCAGCTTTATAGACTGCCATAAAGCAGAACTTATGGCCGAAGACACCAAGTTTGCAGATCTTTGGGCTCAAGGGGCCCACGTCATTTTATCGCTTTTCCCTGGGTCACTGTTGTTCTATGCACAGATGTGATTTAGAATAGATGACTTAATTCCTCATAATGATTTTCCATCACCTCTGGGATAAAATTCAAGAGGCTGCAAGCAAAACAAAGTAGGGTAATATGGACATTCAATCAGTACTTATCTTAGTCCTCACACACCAGAAGCCTTGACCAGACCAAGACAATCATCTTATCTGACCTTCACAGTGTTTGTACTAGGTACACCAGTTAGCAAGATTCACGGAAGAAGAATTAAATCCACAGGTTGGAGAATGCCATGGGAAGTATAAGCATGCATCATGCCACACCTGGGACAAACTAAAATAATTATTCATTTTTAATTGAAATTAATTTTAATGAGAGACCCCTTGTATTTCATCTGCCAGCCTTGTTCACAAGAGTCAGCAAAGATGGATGCCAACACTTCTAGATATATTGGTGAAGTAGACATATTACAAGAAATCTTCTTTCCTAAAAATCTCAGTATGTGTGAGAACTAAAACTTGAACATCTTACTCTCAATTCCTTACTGTCCAGGAATCTTTCCAGACACCCACCAGGCCTTTGGCATCCTATTATCCATTGGATGAATTAATCAGCACCCAGCATGGCTTCCTTTTTTTTTCCTCTCTGTACACAAAAATGAACAGGTAAAAAGGAAATTCTTGTCAAAACAAATCTCTATTTGGTTTTCTTTATCTATGGGACAATTTCTGCAATGTGTCAATCATTTTGTTGAAAAATACCCCGTGCAATACAGGCTCCACATTTTCAGATGACACCTGCCTGTCAGTCACTCACACAATCAAAGCCAAATTTGATGGCAAGCAAAGGCCAGTTTGTCAATCACTTTCCCTGCCACACATTCCCCCAATCACCTGACAGCTATGACGCTCCTGCTCTCAAATGCAGTGAGTCCAAGTGAAGTTTCTTTCTCTCTCCCTAATTGAGTTCCTTTTAGGGCTGGTAGCTTAGCAACTAATAAGTTCTTTTCTGTGACAACTGGCCTAAATTTCATAGCTTTCTTGACCATTGCCACTTGTTAGAAAATTGTTTCCCCTCAAGTAGCAAAACAGCAGATGCAAGACTTGTTTAATGCTGAATTGTTCTATCATCCCTATTTATAAGCACTCCCCTACTGTTTAAAAGTAAACACAGGATTTGTTGTCAAATAGACATAGTTTTAAATAATTATGAAATGCCTTGGAATTTTGTTCTGATGTCTCAAATCCTTCATTATTGATAGCATGAAATGTTGGCAAAGAAACCAAGAAGATACATATTAAGTACTTATTAGGTTGCAAATTGTTTCACCAGGTTCTGCCACTGGTCACCTTGAGGTTGACCACAGACAATGCTTGCTCTCACCCTCCAGGGATTTAGTGGCAACAAATGGGGGCAAATAAAGACAAGGATTATAACACACACACACACACACACACTCACACTAAATGTGAAACATTTGGAATTGGTTTCTGGTAAGTAATCCATACCTTGAAATTTTCAATTAGGTTGGGAAAGTTTAAGCAGTAAGAAGGTTCTTAGCTTGTGTTTAAGCTGAGGTTGTAACTATACTAATTGGAAATCTTCTCCAGGGACAAGGACTCTACGCCTCCTTTGCATGGGCAGAGTTCAAGGTGGATGCCATTGCAGACGGGACCTCTAGCCTGAAGAACAGGAATCTAGGCACTAGGAGTGATCTTGAAGAGACTCTGTCTTTCTAGTGACTGACTAGCAAGAGACAATACTTTAAGGTGCATGGACTCAGCTCTTGACTGGCATCTATAAACCCAGCACTTGGGAGCACTTAGGAGGCTGTGCTGGGAACAATACTAGTCCTAGTCCGTGCCAGCCTGAGCTACATAGTGAGACATTATCTCAAAAAACATGAAGTGAATATAAAAGAAAGAAAGAGAGAGTGAAGGAAAGGAAGGAAGGAAAGAAAGAAAGAAAAAAGAAAGTGAGTAAATATGTGACAGAAGCAATCAGGGCTACAATGGAGCCCGGTCCCCCCCTTCCCCCCCTCCCGCCAGGGAGAGAAGGAAGGAGGCTGAGTACCAGCTTGGGAGATGATGGTGGAAAATGTTACAGTAAACAGAAGCTCTTATTTCTTCCGAATCTTCACAATGTCACTCTATGGGATAAGCCTGAGGAGCATGGAAAGCTATACAACAGCACAGCAGAGTTCCCGAAGACGGGGAAAGTGCTGCATGCTTCCCAAGAGGAAGGCAATCTCACCTAGAAAATGTTTCAATATCAAAAGAAGCTGGCTCTACACACACACATACACACACACACACACACACACACACACACACACACACACACACACTAATTTAGAAAAAAAAAGGAAGCCAAGAAAGAAAGAGTGATGTGCTTAGTGTTAGAGAGATTGGGATGTAGCCGTGTTCCAGGGCCCATCTCAGGATGCCTCTTTCAGCCACACTTCTGGTCAGAACTTTTAACTTAAGGTGCATCTTTTGAGTGGTCATGGAATTCTCTGGGATCAGCACTCAGTTTCATAATGCTTCTGTACAAACTGCTCCCGATCAGGGGCAGAATGAGTGAATAATGGAGACTTGGAATCAGAGAACACAGATGATCGATCCTTGGTTCTACATTTGGACAGTGGAAAGGTACGTTGCTATCAGAATTGCCCTAGTGGTGGGATCAACTTTGACCTTCACTTTCACGGTGCCTTGAGATCTGTTCTAGGTACTTGACATGTACCGCTTTCTTAAATCTTGCAAGGACTTGCCGAGGTGGGTGCAGAATGCGTGTATCAACTGGAGAAAGAGATGAATTATTTGGGAGATGAGGAAGGTGTTAGGTCTTATTAAGAAAAGTGGAGTGTGCAGAGTCACTTAAGATTTTGTGGCTGGCGTGAGAAAGACAAAACCTGAATGGAGGAAGGCTACAGTATTTACATTCTGGGAGTTACAAAATGGGCTGAAAGCAAAGAAAAGTTTTCCTTAGAAGGGAGTATGGAAGTCGGTTAAAGATGAACATCTTTGCTCCATTTACAAATCTATTCCCCTGGGTCCCCTTCCCCCACTGGTGAAAACATTCAGAGAAATGGCAAAAACAAAGATAAGAATGTTGCACGCAATCCAGCTGTTCCCTCCTTGGACCAAGGCTCACAGGTGCGAGACAAAATAAGGTGACCTCACAAGGAAAACAATTCTGATTTTGAAATGTGGAGCCTGGTATGTTCCAGAGAGCTTTCCTCGTGGACTCCGAGATCTTTTTCTTACTGGGTCTCTGAAACCTATTAGTGGGCAGTGGCAAGCGCTGATCTCTGTGCCTCAGATAAACTATGCTGGATTTGGGACAATGCCACATGTTTAGATTTCACCCTTTAACAGAGCTGATAGGGAGGGAGATCGAAGTTATATAATGAAGAATTGCGGAAGCAAGCTGCTATTTTCCTCATTCTGCAAACGAAGAAAGCAAAAATGAGGCAGGTAAAATGATTCTTAAAAGCCCCGAGCTGGTAAGCCGTGGAGCCAGGACTTGGAACTAGGTCAGTCGGGACCCACAACCCAAGTTCTTTTCAGTTACTGCATGCACAGAGACCCACTCTTTCCTCTCCACCTTTCTTTTGCTACAATCCACGCGCCCAGATCGTAGTGGAACAGGTGGCCTCCCAGCTTGAACCTATGTTTCCCAGCTCCCCCCGGAGCTGAACTGTATCTATGAGAGTAAATGATGGCTGATGCCACCAAAGCTTCAGTGATGCACACTACCTTTAGTTAATTTGCCCCAAAAGGAGTAGTTCTGAGTTCTCTGGCTTCTTTCTCCATGGTTTCAGCTGCAGGTAACATATTCCAATCTCTTAGATAGGTGGCACACTCATCTATCACGGACTGGTGACACGGGAATGTGATCCTAACTTTTTAGGAGGCTGATGCAGAAGAATCATAGTTCCGGATCTGCCTGGGTGACTGACTTCAAGGGCACTCGACAAACTTAGTGCAATTTTGTTTTAAAGAAAAGATTGGTGATAAACCTCAGTGATAAAGGCTTACTTAGCATGCCAGAGGCCCTAAGTTCAACTCCAAAACCCAATAATAAAAAGAAAAAAATAGGGGAAAGTTGTATTTTTCTCTTTTAAAACCACTGTATCTCCTGGGGATCTTTGGCAATGCCCTAACTTACCCACAGTATAATGTTTCTCTAAGGACTTTTACCATTTCATGCAAATTCTTCTTAAAGCTTAGTATTTCTCATATTTTGATGTAAATATATGTACATATATTAAATATAGTAACACTGATCAGAAAAGTTTAGCCATTTCTATTTATTTTATTTTATTCTCAATTTACTGTGCTGTTTTATGAATATTCAAGTGAAGAAAATCATTCAGAAATGTTGATCTGCCTATGTCATAGGTAGACTTAAAAGACCTGAATTTTAAAATATCTGCCTTCAGATACAGTACCTATGAAATCTGTCCCACAACTTCTTCATATAAACAAAGTTTTACTGAAGCACCACTACATTCATGTGTTTAGATTGCAATCTTGTTGTCATGGAATGCAATCAATAGTCGAAATGGAGACTAAGTGGTCCATCAGCTAAAATTTCCACTCTTCATACAAAAGACCACCTCAACCTTATGCCATTAGTGGAAGTCAAGGAAGCAGCGGGCATACTGGAAACAGAAACTTCCTTCTTGGAGATGACGCACATGCCAACAATAGTTGTACCAGTTTCATTAAGTGCAAAAATCTATCCCGGCTTTCACAAGTGGATTGCTACCTGTTGCATGGGTCTGTTTTCCAAGACTTATAGTCTTCATAGTCTAATGACTATGAAGTCATTCTTTGCAAGGGGCCACTGAGATCCTACTTAGTACCTCTTGTAGTTTCTCTCAGAAGGGATTCTGATCACTCCCTCCTTCGACACCTGTATGTTCTGTCTTGACAGCTCATGAGCTCTCTGGAGTAGAGAGACTATGGAAGGCTAACTGTGAGGAACCCATCTAGACAGCTGTGGGGAAGACATCATCTATGCTAGAAGACTTCTTGGTGGTATGGCTGCTTGGAAGTCATACTCACTCCTCCAAATAACTTACCACTCATAATCTCTAAGTCAGCCCCACAAGCTCATTGGTCCACAAGTTGGTCTTTGGTGGAATAACACTTTAATTTAGCAGTGGCACCCATAAGAAAACTTAGATGTCTTTATATCCACAGGGAGAGAATTTCTATAAAGTACCTAACCCAGTATCCGTGAAGAAAGAAGCAGGCATGAGGCATGAAGTCTCATCTAGTGGGGCCATGTCTCTTTATCCTAGGAGTAACTCTACCAGTCGGAATCTCAGATGCAGACATTTGGAGCCTGTGTAGAATTGCTCTGGTCTTGCACTTGCCATCTGTAGTATAAAGGGTTTCTCATTCCTGTTTTTGGGCAGGGGTTGGGGTGGTGGCACAGGATGAAATGAGAATCTTCAGAAGTTTGCAAGCACAGAGACCTCAAAATGTATTTCTGCCTGGGCATAGATTGTGATATCTGAACAGACACAGTACAGACAGGGTACAGCTCGTGCTCCCTGGGGAGGGAGACCCCAGTGATGTTAGGCAAGGGGGAAGGGATGCAGGCAAGATGCAGTTCCTTTAGCCTGAGCACCTGGACTGTGAGTCTTAATAAGGCTCAGAAACAGAGAGAGCAAAAGTCAGAAGAGTGCAAATATTATTCAAATAAAGGAGAGCACAAGGTCAGAGAAGGAAGAACAGCTCTGGAAATGGCTGGAAATGGCCATCCTGCTCTCCCATGAGGCAATGGAGAAGGAAGCACCACTGTATTTCATGAATGCCCTGGCCATTGCACCCAGGGCACTGCATGCTCCAGTACAAAAGACCAGCTTATGAAGCAGTAACAAATGAGGCATGATCACAGTGGCTGCAACAAAGGTCAAGTTCTTGCTCATGCTCTGTATCCGCCATAGATCAGCTGTAGCCCTCGTTCCAAGCTCTGTTCACTCAAGGATCCAGACTGATGGAGAAGCCAGGGACTCCAATGACTAGCCCCAGGAATATGTTGTCTCAAAGAGCAGGGCAGAAATATGGGGAGAGATGAAGGGTGGAAAGGAGCTCCAGGAAATGGCACCTTCTGGACATGGCATGGCTCTTGTGCTCATGGACACACAGCAGTTGTGCCTGCTTGGACATAACCTGCACACACAGGTATACAAGGAAAAGTAGGAGGGGCATAAGAGGCTAATGCAGGAGAACATGATCACAATACATTAAATACATGCCCAAAACTATCAAAAGTTTTTAAAGGATAGTATTGCTCAAAGGTTCTTATTGTTGATTATATTTCATTGGCCAAAGTAGGTCACATGACTCATACCTTCTCTAACATACCTTCTCTATACATCTAATGCTTAAACATTGTGCACTTCACCACATGGTGAAGGAAGCAGATACACAAATATAAATTGCTTTGCCTGACACAAATACCAAATTGGTGACTTAAGTTTTAAAACCACATATGACTTCTATTCTCTCTCTCTCTCTTTTTTGTTAACTGCACCATCTTGGTAACTAAGAAAATAGGGTTTTAAATGTTTCTATAATTTACGTAATAAATAAAAGTCACCTACCATAAGCATATTAAATAGAGTAGGGTTTGTCCTGAAGTATGCTGGGATTTGCTGATGTATAACAAAAGCTAATATTTTATCCTTATGTGTGTATGGTGTGTGTGTGTGTCTGTGTGTGTCTGTGTCTATGTCTGTGTCTGTGTGTACATATGTGTATCTACCAGTAGAGGTCAGCATTCAGCGTCAACTTGTCCTTCTTATTCACTTCTCATGTTCTGAGACAGATTCTCTCACTTAACCTGGGTCTCAGAAGTTTGGCTAGACTTAGTGAGCAGCAAGCTCCAGAGATGCACCTGTCTCATTCTACCTCCCAACACTGAGGCTACAGACAGGTATCACAGGTATACAGACTTTTACATGGATGCTGGGAGTCTAGACTCTGATCCCTGCCAAACAGGCTCTACACCAAGCCATCATCCCTGCCAAGAGCTGATGGAGTTTTGTTTTGATTTTGCTTTTATTTGGGGGGGGGTGTTTAAAGCAAGGCTCCATGTAGCCTAGGCTGGCCATGATATGTAGCCAAGGAGAAGACTGAACTGACCCTCTGCCTCAATCTCCTGAGTCCTGGTGTTAGAGGCATGCAACCCAAGCTGATATCTTTAACAGTTGCTCTATGTAGTCCAAGCTTTCAGCCTCATGTTTTATACATGTCGTCAATCAACTTTACTCAGACAAAATTAATGCATGAGAAATATGTCACCCTAACCTTGTAGATACAGATGCCACATTTCAGGGGTAAAAGGACACTCTAAACCTCAAAATCTGGTGAAAGAGCCTCAATGCAGCGCTGTGTGCTTGTCTCTAGAATCACTTCCTTCTCTTCCTGCATTTCTGAGGAAACTTCTGTAGGGAAGAAGATGGCAGCGGGGGGGGGGGAGCAGCCTCCAGTATTATTGCTTTTTGTGTGGTTTGCTCCTGCTGTGATTATAAGTATTGCTGGATCCACCTGCGGCATCGTGTACTACAGCACTAAAAGATGCCAGGCACCCCAAACATAATTATACAAGGACATTTCCCAGGAGAAGTGGATAGCAATACCATAAAAAGTCCTCCTGAGCCCATATAAACAAAATTTGCTTTAAAAATAACTCTAGGGTTTTTTTCCCAGCTTGGTTCAAAATGAAGTAGAACACCACACACAACCATATACATAACCATATATAAAGAGTCAAACTTCATCTAAATGAGAAATCTATATAAATCTATGTTAGTTTACACCCTCATGAACCTATATTGGCATGATTGAAAACAGAGGCAGGCATTTAGACCCTAGTCCCACTTCTGTATTAATGGTTCAGGAGTGTAGCATTAAGGCCATGTCATCCGACATTTCCTTTAATATAAGAATGAATGTTGATTCTACAGCATGTTTCTTTGGGAAGGATGAATTAGATGTCCTAAGGATGGTGGGCAAGAGCAAGGGTTGACTGCATCTGTGTCTTCTGAAAGAGGTTCAGCTTGGGTTGGGTATTGGTGGCTCAAGGTAAAGACTTCCTTTAGGTCTGATCAACCTTGTAAGTCAGAAGTCTAAAGGTCACTATGGAAATCTGCAGAGTTCATTGCCTGCCTCTAACTCCAGCTACCCTTCATACCTGCTGTCTTGGACAAGGTTTTTAAAGCATTGGTAGAACACCATTAATGACAGCAGCCTGGGAAGTAAAGGGCTTATTTAATCTTAAACTTCCATCACTGAGGGAAGTCAGGGAAAAACCTCAAGCAGGAACCTGGAGGCAGGAACTCATGCAGAGGCCATAGGGGAACACTGCTTTCTGGCTTACTCATTTTGGCTTGCTCAGCCTTTCTTATAGCTCCCAGGAATATCAGCTTGGTTTAATACCTTCCTAGGTAGGTTGGTCCCTGTCATGTCAACTATTAATCAAAAAAAAAAAAAAAAAAAAAAAAACAGACTTTCCGATAGGCCAGTCTGACAAAGGAATTTTCTTAACTGAGAGTCTCTCATTGCAAATGATTCCTTCTTGTGTCGAGTTGACATAAAACTGGCCAGCACACCTGCGAGTTTGGCTGTGTCCATGGTCTGTCTCTTTCCCTTTCTCCTACCCATTCCTTTTTTTCTTCAGGGCTCAGATTCACATGGAACATCTCTGCTGTGGCACTACGGTGTGTGTTGAGCCGGGATCCCCTCCATAGAGATGCACCCCTTATTCACAGATTCAGTTACTTGGGATTAGCTGTCTCTGGGTTCCATATGTGCACTGGGAACCTCAGTATGTCTCCACACTGAACAGTGAGAAGCTGCTTCGTTTTAAGATTCTCCCCAGTATCCTCAGCCTCTGTGTCCTGATGCTTGAACTACATTTTCTCCAAGCTGTGATAGCTAAAGATGCCTCCAGACAAAGTTGGATGAATAGGAAAATGGCCACTGGTTGAATTTGCAGGCTTCATTCTATCACTCTTTTTGGAAAGTTTTGTGTCTTTGGCCCCACCATTCTTAAGTGAGATCTCCGTAGGGAGCCTCCCATCTTGCCCATGACTACATTTTCAGAGTGGACACCATGTCTAGAGTCATGGAGCTATCTGACAAAGAAAATAAAGCATTCAGAATCTTTCTTGACTTGAAAGCATGTATAATTTCTTTTCACTGAGTAACCTAGAAATGTTTTTGCCTTCATTTCATGTGAAAAGGCTATTCTTCTCACATGCATCATTTCCACAACTAGAGATCACTCCTTAGAGGATGCAGTCAGTATTGCTTCCACGATGCAGGGCATTGCAGGAGAAATCCATGAGTTGGAATTTCTTTTGCTTCTAAGGTCTGGCTTAGCACCTAGCCCCTAGAAATGAGAGTAGTCATTCTCAGCCTGGATTTATCCCCTAGTTTCTACTCTCTTGGCCACACAACAATGTTCTCACTTCTGCACACAGCCTCAGAAAGGATTTCTAGAGAAATGACCTACAGTTCCCCAAAGTCCCAAGGAATGACACCTGAGGGGCTCCTTTGAAAGACTTCAGGTTCATTAACTGAAACCTCTTGTTAGGTATGTTCCCTGAAATGCATTTGACAGTAACTGAAGTAGAAAAGATGGCAACTAAAGGAAAAATAGAATAAAATCCTGCCAGACTTTGGGGAGTCACCAATAGATTAGCACCCCGCAGTGTGAGCACTTTATGGCTGGGCACCCTGCCTTGGATCAGAGCTGGCTGCAAAGCAAAAGTCATGCCCAGCTCTCTGTTCAGATCCTATGACCACCTAGATGAGGTGCTTGTCAGGGCAAAGGCAGCGGGGATAAGGAGCTGACTGGCAGCTATGTGAAGCAGAGATCAGAGAAGAAAAAAGGAAAGGCATGTTCAAAAATATTTAGACTGCTTTAGACACCTTCTCTATTGCAGTCACATTACAATTTCATCCAAACCTTACTTGAACACTCTGGAGGTGAAACTGACTGGAAGGCGGTTTGGTAAGCAGGCACAGAACCATCTCCGACAGCATTTGGTTGGAAATGACCTCTTGGGAAGCTGAGCTAATACTGTACTTTGGCATCTAGCAGAGGTTCCCTGTATTGGGGTTCATGGGGAGGGGTAGCAGAAGTCAGGTGGAAAACTGCTGTGTCCCTCTGAGAGCCAAGAGCATCTTTTGCTTCATTTGGCCTGGTCCAGCCTTCCTGAAGTCAGCCAAACTTGTTTTCTTCCCAGTGATGTATCACTTTGAAACACCAACTGCAAGGATTTCTTATGTTCTCACAAAAAGGGAAGGAAACAGCTGGTAAATGTTTCACAGATGGTGGAGCTCTTGGCATCTCTCTCAAGAGAGGGCCACCCATGCAGATGGCTCATTATTTTAACATTTGGATTTTCATCTTATTAAAACATCTTTTTTTTCTCTTGGTTTTATTTAGCATCATAAATTCTCTTACACTTTAGTGAACGACTGAGTGATTTGAGGCCCTGTGCTCTAAGCAACATCCTTTGGCTACAACATAAATGGGTAACATTGTGATTCCCAGCTTTGATCTCAATGTGATAGGTTTCAATCTGATTAAAAATCCCAACGAAAAGGGAAAGCTCAGGGTAGTGAATTTATCAAGCCAAAAAGAAATCTCATATACTAAGCTGAATTATTCAGCAGAACGATAAACCGAGTGAAATTGGGGGAAATCACTTTATTCGATGCATAAAATCCCTATTACTATGCAATATGCATATATAAAAATAGATAAATGCACGAGGGTGTAAACCCACAAACACACCCTTTCTGCCTACAGAGAGATACTTGGTAGCATGAGGCAACACAGCCAAAACTGAAACCAAGCAAAGCTAAATCTTGGTGGGGCAAAAGCGAAGGCCAAGATTCCAAGGCTAGCTTTCCACACACCCACTCAGATTGATCTGGAACCTTCTCTCTAAGCATCTGTTTCCTCTGCAGGAATGGGACACAGTCGTGTGGCTGTGCGGGTAGAAACTGTGGCCCTGGATGCTCTATTCAGAAGAGGAGGCCTTAGGGTTAATTTTTTCAAATACTGATTGCAAGGAGATGGGAAAGTTGTGGTCACCTCAGCATCTTTGCTGTGGTGGAATGTTGGGACCATTGTAAGAGACAGAGCAATGTAATAAGGACAAACCAATCTATTTAATGTGATATGAGATGCTGGCCTAAATACAG
This sequence comes from Sigmodon hispidus, assembly GCA_004025045.1. Taxonomy (NCBI): domain Eukaryota; kingdom Metazoa; phylum Chordata; class Mammalia; order Rodentia; family Cricetidae; genus Sigmodon; species Sigmodon hispidus. The sequence continues at coordinate 238,265 of PVIH01000055.1, forward strand.
GCTCTGTCGCTCTGCTGTCCCTGATGGGTCTTATGGAGCAAGGTCTGGGCATGCCACATTGTAAATGTTTATTAAGAAATGGTACACAGTGTGCATTATAGATCCATGGAGCTCAAAGATAGCTCACTTTGGGGTCAGATGTAAGTCCCCACAATGCTGAGAGAATGTTAATGGCCACCAACACCAAGGATGTATGTGTTGATAATGTACATAGGTGTCATAAATGGGGCTCTGCTCCTCAGCTCCAGTCACTTCTGGCACCTCTGGTCCAGAGCATTAGTTTGTTCAATGCTTTCTGCAAGCTCTTAGCTTTTCCATTCAATGGAGAGAGCAAGATTGGAGATTTGTAAAGTTAGTTTTGCATACAGAAAGTGAAAAGGGCAGCGTAGATGACACATGGCAAGAAATCTAGCTAGGAGTTGGAAAGTAATGCAAAGAGAGAGTTTGGATTTTGTGTGTGGAGGGTACATGTATGTTGTTTCTCAGGTCACATTAACCTCGTTTTTTGAGATAGACTCTCACTATTCTGGAACTCACCAGGTAGGTGAGGTTGATTGTTCATTGAGTCCCAGGGATCTGCATTTGTCCCACTTTTCAGTGCTGGAATTGTAGGTGTCTTCAACTACATCAGGTTATTTTCATGTGCGTTCTGAGGCTGGAACTCAGGTCCACATGCTGCTATCACCCTAGAATTGCTTGCTTCTTTTTCCATTTGTGTGTGTGTGTGTGTGTGTGTGTGTGTGTGTGTGTGTGTGTGAATTGCACATTGGGGGGCAGGGCACACCTGTTTGTGGATAAGTGGATGAGTGTCAAGGCTTCATGTTGGTGTCAGCAATCACCCTTCAAGGTTATTCATTCAAACAGATTTCTCTCAGTCAAACTCCAAACCCATTGATATGGCTAGTCTTGCTAACCAGTTAGCTTCGGGGAATCCCCTGCCTCTGCCTCCTGTGGTTACCATTGCAAGGCTGCTGCCATGCCCACAGAGCAGCTAGGTTCTAGGGATCTGAGCGTCTGTCCTCATGTTTTTATAGCACATGGTTTAATCAGCCATCCATCTCCAAAGTCCTGTTCTTTTTTTCTTTTATTGATCTTAATTTTCTACTAAGCAAATTGCTTCTAAGAATTCCCTATTGTTTCATGGTTGTGGTACCTGTAGCAACCATGTTATAAATACACAACCGTAGGGAATTACAGGACCAGAGAGACTTCAGTTGGAGCCCCTGTTGGTCACCCATCATCTTCAGGTTTATACTCTTTGATCATCCTGAAGTTGTAGTTCTTAGAGTTGGCCATTGGTCCAGCAGCAGCTGCAGTCCCACCCAGGGCCCATCCTGCCTTCCCGAAGCTGAAGCTTTTAGCTGCCACCTAGGTTTTAACAAGCCCTCCAGGTGACTCTGAAGCAGGCTCCAGTTTGAGAGCCACCGCTCGAAGGCATAACAGTTTGTCACTCCATCAGTGCCCAGAAATCTTTTGGGTGACAGACATCAAGTGTGATTCCTGAGAAATCCTGGCAGCAGAATTCATTTGTCTGTTTAACTGCATGCAAAACGCTTGTCAAGATGGATTCCGGGGGCTCTTTCAGCACAGGCTACCCGGATCCCACATTTGCTCAAACCATCTATCTCTTTGGAGACCATATGTCTTACGTGCAAGCTCCACACCTAGGAGCCATGCTCCAAGCACCCCATCCCCTCATTTTCCACCTTATATTGGCAAATAAGACAGAAATACTGCACCTTGCTTTCTGCAAGAAAGATTGACACATTTCATTACATTTGTCATGGGGTCTAAGACACCACGTGGGAGAAAATAATCCCACTTAGCAAAAACATCTCACTGTACCTTTGAATCAGAATGGAGAAGTAGAGAAAAGAATTGTTTCAAAGAAAATTGCAAGGCACTTGGGTATGTTTTCAAAAGTGTGACGACTATTCAACCAGGCTCTGGTTCGGGTGGCTGGAAATTCTGCGCCCCCAGAACTGTATAGGCACCAGCAATACATATGCCCCTGTGAAATGGCATAAAACTCAAAGGAGAAATGAATTTCCTGTGGTGCAGATGAGCTACTTAAAATCACTCCATCTGAGAGTACCTCCTTCTCCTTGTACACGCTGAAAACCATTTGAATAATGCACGCTATTCAGTTGCATTGTGCACTCTGAAAGCCATTTAATAAAGGTAGACAGGCCTCTGAGAAGGTACAGCTTTTGACTAACATAGACATTCCTGGGGGCGGGGCTCTTCCTCCAACATGGAAGGCAAGATTTACCAAGTGAGCAGAAAGAAAGATCAATGGGATGAAATGGAAACTGTCCTGAGTTAGATATGATCGGGGTGAATGTCACCCTAGGCAGAGTATGTAAGGAATGGGTGTGAGTCAATCACAAGTCAGCAGGCCAAGCCATCTCTCCATTGACTTCACTTGTGCTATTGAAGTGACTTTCTCTTTCCGACTGATCATCAATTAGCAGAGGCGTCCAAATCCAGTCTTTCTGTTGAACTGTTAACAATCTATATAGTCTGTTGTTTAACAACAGAAGGACACACCCACCTAAGTGATAAGTTAATGAATACTTACAAAAGACATAGGTAATATCTATGTACAAATGTGCATATGTATGTGGATATAAATGCAATTTTAATAGGGTGGGATAAATATGTTTGATGAGATTGACTTGTTGAGACAAAATTATAGGAATGACTATTTGGGATGAGGCATAGTGTTTCCTGGGTTTGAGTGGTATGGGAATGTATCATCCCAGTTACTTGGAAGGCTGAGGCAGGAAGGTCAAGAAATCAACACCAGCCTGAGAAACTTAGTAAGACTACCTCAAAATCCTAAAAACAAACAAAGTCTGAAGAGTCATCTCAGTGAGGGGCGCTTGGAGAGCATATGTAGCACCCCAGGTTTAACCCTCACTACCAAACTCAGGCATGTGTTCAGGTGCTTGGAGCTGGGGCCTGGGGAGCCTTACTAATTTCAGGTATTCTTGGACTCAGTCCCGCTCCGGGACTTCTCCTGTAGCTTCCTCCCTGGCTTCAGTTTCTTCCCCCTCAGGGATACTATGTATCCATTCTGCCATCAAGGGTCTCAGTGTAGAGCATCATGTTGTACATCATGCTGGTTCAATGCTGGACAAAGGCTGAACCTGAAGACAAACAGTAGCTGATACAATTATTATTTTGACTGAAATGACAGATGTCATGACAATAACAGGTAGCACAGCACTTAAACATCCAGCTAAAACATCATCAAAATAATGTAACCTGTCCTCTGTGCTATTCTTTTAAATGCTATTAGTTGCAACTCCAATAGAGTTATAGAGGCTTGTATGATGGGAACAGTTTTTACCCAAATAAAGTCATGTGTGGCTATTTTAATACTCTGAGTAGATTTTTTTCTATGTGTGCATGTGTATGTGAGCACATGTTCATGCGTGTGCACAATCATGAATATATATGTGTAGGTGGAGGTGGGAAGTTAACCTTGGGTGTGATTCTTCATGTGCTTTCTACATTGTCTTTGGAAACAAAGTCTCTCTTTGGCCTGGAAGTAGCTAATTAGGCTAGGCTGGCTGTCAGCCCCAGGGACTCACCTATCTCTACCTCTAGTGCTAGAATTGCAAGCATGCATCACCATATCTGTTTTGTCTGTTTGTTTTTGTTTTTATGTGAGTTCTGGAAATCACTCTGGGTCTCATGCTTACAACACAGCAAACACTTTACCACGTGGGCCACCCCCTGGATGAAACTAAGCTCATTAGGTTCAGATGTCACTGGACACCCATGGTAGCAGCTCCTGATGCTTCCATGGCAGGTATTAAGTGCCATGCACCACAGTATTGCACGGTATGCATTTCTTCATTCAGCCATTGCAGCAAACCAACAGGTCAGCTGCAATCATTGCTCTCATTTTACAGGAATAGAAATCAGAATGCAAGGACATTAGATGGGTTTTTCAACATCCCATAGCAAGGGTGAAAGCCAGGGTTTGAACCTTAGCCTAAAGTCCTTTAAAAAAGTAAGAGCGATTGACCTCAGGCACCATGATTACTGAGTAGTAACTCCATCTACAGACACAAATCTGAGTTATAAGGGGAGTCACAAGCCCATGGAAGACAAGCTGTGGGCTTCTCCACCTTCACATCTGTTTTCTGATAACAATGGATGAACAGTAAAGACTCCTCTCATGAAAGTCTGCTTCCAATCATTAGCCTCAGATGCCTTGCAACTTTATTTGTATTTATTATTTCATATCTGGCTGCTTGTGTGTTCTGATCATTCAGCAGCCGAGTGCATTCCCTACAAATGTCCCCTGTGTAAGTAATCTCGTTTCCCCTCTTCTCTGGGCCCATTTGCAATGGCTTTGCTGTGTTGGTTTTCTGCATACATTCTTACTTTGTCACACTAATCTGCATGTTTGTGAATCAATCCATCTTTTGATCTGAGACAGGGTTCCCTATTGACATGAAGATCAATCCCTGATCCAGCTAGGCTAACTGGCCATGGAGCCCCAGGGGTCTGACTGGGGCTCCAAGATTATAATTACATGTCACTGGACCCAGCTTTTATCTTTAACATGGGTCCTGGGAATTGAACTCAGGGCCTCATGTTTATAAGACAAGCACTCTACCAATTGAGCCATCTTTCATGCCATTTTAGTAGACGAGAACAGCAACCAGCAGAAGGAATGGTTGTGAGTAGTGAGTTCCAAGGACTCCCACCCCATTCTCTTCATTTTCTAGCTGCCCCCTCCCACCCCGCTAATCTTTCTGGGGTGATTCTCCCTCACACGGATATAAAGGGTGTCCATTGAATTGAGAGCTTTGTGTTTACTTATTCCTATGCCTCAGAAATAAAAGATGTAATGCAAGATAAATGATCAAATTAATGAAAATCTCAGCCATGGGTTTTTGTGGATTTTAATGTCTCCGACTCCAGTCAAAGGATTCTAGAAGTAGTCATTCCAAAGAGAAAAATGGAAGGTACAGTTGGCTCAGACTTTAAGTCAAGGATCCACACATGCACTCAGTAAAGGTGAAGATGGGAGTATTGTAAGCCTGGGAGCCTGAGGTCTGTATCATAACTGCCCAGCATAGCTGTGGTTTTTCTAGAAGCCACTAAAGGCTACTCTAAGATTCATGAGTGTGTCCCTAATTCACCCCAGGTCACTCTCGCCAGCTGTGGTCCCACATATAAGACCTCACACTGGGGATGAACCCACCATTCTTGGAAACACCTCTGCCAATAACAGTATCTCCAATACCTGAAGAAAGCTTGGGTCTCCAGTGACCCTGCCTAGTCAAAGAAGCTCACGTTAACTACCAACTAACAATGTACAGAATTGTAATTGCTGGAGACAGGGAGATGTCTCACTGTGTAACAGGCTTGCCTTACACAGTGTGAGGAACAGACTTCAGATCCTTAGCACTGATGTCAATGCTAAAGATGTGTGACAGCCCATCTGTAATCCCAGCCCCAGGGAGGCAGAGAAAGGGATCCTGGAGCAAGCCTGCTAGCTAGACTAGCCTAGGCCAGCTCAGAGTTCAAGTGAGAAACCTTAACTAGATATATAAGTGGTTGAGTGACTCAAGAGTGGTGAGTCAAGGGAAATACTACCATTCCTTTCTGGCCTTATTACACACACACACACACACACACACACACACACACACACACACACACACACACACTAGGTCTCTCAAAAACATCAAAGTACATTCAAGATATAAACCAGAGCAACACATCTCAAAAAAAGTTTCTCTTTTGTATAACTTTTGTTGGCCTCAGTTTCCCATCTGGCAAAGCCTTAGATGAGTGTTACCCAGAGCTGTCTTCTTCCTGGCTCAGAACTCTGGCCGTCCGGCTCCCTTCCTCCCCCTCCCCACTTCCCCACTGCCGCCCCTCCATCCTCCTTCATCTTCCCTATTTATTTTCTCTCTGTTGTCTCTCCTCACCTTTCTGCACACTCATTCCTTTCTTGCTCAATCTCTACCTCGACTCTTTCTCCCCGCATTATTTCAGCTGCCTCAGAACTCATTCCATAGTCAAGATTGGCCTCTAATTAACAATGGTTCCCCTGCCTCAATCTCCTGAATGCTAAGATCACAAGCACATGTCAAATCTGGATCTTTCTTTAATCCTTATTCTGAAATTATTTTGAAGCTGATCATATGGGATGTCCTGGGATTGAGTGACGAGTCATGACAGTGGAAAACCCAACGTTGATGTGTCCACATGTCTTCTCATTGCTCAAGTTGCAGAAATAGACTCCAAAGTGTGTCATTAATAGGTTTGAAATATCTGTGGTCTCCTTAGAAGGGCAAAAGGGAAAGGAATGAGGGGTAGATTTTCATTTGAGTCCAGAAAACCTTATGTCATTCAAAACCAAAAATTATATCCTGAAGGCAACCTAACAAGTGGTGACATTTGTTATACTCAGAAAGTAGGAACACCTTGGCTCCTCACTGTACATTTGAAATCCTTCATATGTAGAGATTAGAATGATTAAACCACAGAAAGAAAAGTAGTCTGTGGAAGTGTTTGTTCAGCTAAACCCACTAAGATACCAACCCTTCAACGCGGATGGCCAGAGAATTCTCTGGAATTCTTGCTAGAGCACATGAAACCTGGAGGCATTCCAAAATCATTCATTCAGTAAGGCATAGGTCATCCCAGCCATTGGAATCCCTGATAAATTTTTGGGCCATTTGTGATAGTGTTAGTTCAAGAGCTGTATTCTAAAAATCAACAAAGATCCTGTGAGCTTCCTGTGGTCAGAAACAATATGCACCACATTGAATTTTGGGGTGTCATCTTGTACCTGGCACTTGAGAAATAGCCAGTGACTTCAAATGCATATGAACTTCATCCACCAGCTCCACAATTGGGGAAAGTAAACACTCTACCCAGAGGGAAGGGCACTCCTAATGTTTTCATGATAGAATCTTCTCAGAGCAGGGGCAGTGGGATTCATGGAGAACAGGAGGATCCCAAAAAGTGAGACTTGGTAGGAAGCCTCAAGGGCCAGGACCTCAACTGTTTTTCTTCCTTTCTGTTCCCCAGTTCCTAATCTGACATGGAGTTCCTAATCTCCACTCAGAGAAAACTTGTTATGTAAATAAGCAGGATGCTTGATTGTGCCCCTACATGGTCTAGATGTTTGCATTGTCTCAAAATATGCACACTGGATTTAATCCTAAGTGTGATAGTGGAGTGAATTTGAGGGCACTGAAGAGTCGACTGAGCTATAAGAACATGGCCCCAAGGAATAGGGTTTATCTTAGTTTCTTTGCCTGTTGCTATAATCAAACACCATGGCAAACCCACTTAATGGGAGAAGGAATTATTTTAGCTCACAGTTCAAACTAAGTTTGGATTTGACTCTTCAAACAATAAAGAAATAGCTGGTAAGGAGACAGTGAGAAGGAGTGCTAGGGTAACAACAAAGTGCTTGGACCAGCCACCCACTTCAACAGCACTGACCATGGGCGTCCCGGCAATGCCTGCCACCTGTTCCCTTTACTTATAAGCTGCCTTGCTCAGCACTTCCTTTCCATTCAGGCTGCTTCAACATGACATCTTTAAGGTGACCCAATATGTGTCTCTCTGTCCGTTTAGTTCAATTTCAGATCTGGAACCTGCTCTTATCACAGAAGTGCCCATGCCGATTTTAGATTTATGTGTCACGTCACCTTTTTCTACTCTCAATTTTATAGCTGGATCCGACAGACAAGACAGTGGACAGCTTCTGGTGAGGAGTGGCAAGTCAGCCAGTGTGGCAAAATGAGTAGTTTTGGCAGAGACAAGAGAGAAGCTTCAGTCCTTGGTGGTGCTGAGCAATAAAGGCTGACTGAGAGAGGGGATAAGTCACCAGCTGATAACTGCAGGATAAGAGACACAGTTGTATTACTGAAGTACAGGTTTCTCAGTTTTCCTGAGGAGGAACCTGGGTGCTGACATGACAAAGCATTTCTTTAGCACTATTTAAGCCACTGGGCTGTTGAGTAGATCTTCAAGCCAACAGCAAGAAATTTAGATGGTCTGCTTGGCCTGTCATCTATTAGCCTGAGGTGTTTATTTTCTTAATCATTGCACAGTTATAAATTATCGATTCCACTTACTTTGAGATAGTCATCTGATGGTTCCCATTTCCAGGTTGAACTCCTGACTTTCTCTGGAGCTCTTTGGTGGTTTTCTTTTTTTTATTTATTTAATGAAGACAATATATGCTCACTTCATACAACTGTACCCAGAAAGTGGAAAATCAAAATGTTCACCTTTCAGTATTGATGTACACAAACATTCTCTTAGATTTCTCTCTCTCTCTCTCATGCTGTCTGTCTCCTTCTCTCTTTGTCTGTTTTACCAAGAGTTGGAGACAGGAAGATCTTAAGTTCAAGGCCACGCTGAGCAACTTAGTGAAACTCTATTTCAAAATAAAAAACAGAGAGGAAAGTGGGAAACAAGGATGCAGCTCAGTGATAGAGCATCTTCCTAGTATGTTTAAGGTCCTAGGTTCAATTCCCAGCACTAAAAGTACAAGAATATATCCCCAATTGGGTAATGCCAGACACATGGTTTGGAACCAGCTCCTCCCATGTTCACAGTGGAATTCCATGTGAAGTTCGGTCCTGCAGGTGGTCCTACCCTAGGAAGCAGACTGGCATTCTATCCACACCACTCCACACAGTGTCAGATGTGCCCCCTAGGAAAATTGGCATTACTTGAAAATAGTTTAATTTAATAGGATTAGAGTCTGGACATCTTTGCAAGCTCTGTGTCCCCCAATCCTACAGCTCACACCTTCTTCTCTCCTCTCTGATGAAGTGAGTCTCCAGAGCACTATGCGCAGATGCAGCTCAAGGAAGCCTTTTATATAATAACTTCCACTGGCTCAACGAGAAGGAAAATCGAGGCTCATTTATTCTTGTGCTCACTTCTGCACCAAGCATTAGCTATGGCTTAAGACGTGCCAAACAGTCTACCTGCAGGTGTTTGAAGTACTCTCTGTTTTTATGGGTAAATCTTTATTGGAAGAAAATAAAAAGTAGCAAGCAAAAAAGAAAAACAGTATTGCCGGGACAGAAGACAATGCTTTGCACAGGAGAGGACAAGGTGACTGTTTTGGGGGTTAGGAAGGAACCAGCATGGCATGGCCCTAGAAGGAAGAGATGGAGCCACGGAGAAGGAGCAGGAATAGTGGGAAGTCAGGGAAGGAGTTATGAGGAGGTTCCTGGGTAGGAACAAGGACATACTGGGTAGGGCTTCTTATACTATGAACAGAAGCTGTGTTTTATTGGGGGTTCTGGGAAGTCTGAAATGACAGAAATAGTCAGTGCCCAGATCTGCTCAGATTTTGGAAAACTCTGCTCTGAAGCTGGGTGAGGCTTGAAAGCCAGAGAGCAGGAGCAGTTGGTAGACAGGACACAGCATCTCCACCCAAGAGCACTTAGCCCAAGTGGTTCTGCAGGTCCATGCCACTCAGTTCCAGGTCTCAGAAAGCCATTAAGCAGCCAACCTCCAAAGACCACAGCCAGCCAGGTAAACAATATTAACAGACATTATTTATTAGTATTATGGTATTGATGTTAATTATTAATATTAACAATGTTAACAAAGATAACATCTATTCTTCCCAGCGAGGCAGGACCTCCCAGGTGGCTGAGTCACAGAAGGTTAAGAACAGCACACAGGGTAGGATGTTAACTTCATAGAGATCTGTTCCCATTACCTTTCATCCCAGGGTAGCAAAGACCCTGATGTCAGCACCATCTAGTTGTCATCATCATCATCATCATCATCATCATCATCATCATCATCCTGTTTTTCTTTAGCTTTAAAGAAGCCAACCAGGGTCTTCCAGTAATCTCTAACCCCTTTGAGAAAAGAAATAACTTGAGCTATCTGTGCTCAAAGGGAGTGTCAACACTAGAGCCATTTAAAGTTATAAAGTCTTCCTGGTTATCTGCTTTGCTGTATGGAACACAACATCCCGCAATTGAGACTTTCAATAAAGAGCCTTCTCACACCAGAACCCAGGACTGAGAATGACCAAGCAGACAAGAATGAATAACCGCTATGCTCAGGGCTCATCATGGGAAGGAGGGAACCCTGACTTAATGACTGGTGTTGCCTGAACAGAGAAAGCAAATCTATTCTGAATCATGCTCTAAACCACCTCCGTCAGAAAGACTCCACACTAAATTGTCAAGGTGTTTTCCCCTCTGCATGTTCTGAGTTTGCCATGGTGAGTCATGGTTAGAGGGAGAACTGCTGGCTTTGGCTAATCATCTATTCAGTCTTAGTTTGTCTTTTTTTGATTACATTGGGCAGCATAACTATTTCCAGGTCTGGGAACTGAGTGGGGCAGAAAGGTAATTAGAGACTTTTGGAAAAGATCTTACAAGTGAGAAATGGAAAGTGTTAGAAGATATTTGATGCACTAAGGTTTTAGGTAGTATTCTCTGGAATCTTTGAGGAACAGTGACAATGGAAAGAGTGGCTGAGCGCCTCCTAGGGGACGCACACTGCCCAAGACATGAATTTACCATGTGCTTGAGATCACCAAAGATGGCCTCATACTTCAAGGAAAGAAGAGACAGAAACACAAGACAGAGTTGTGAGTTTCCAATACTAGAAGCCCCAGGGAGCATGTTAGGAGAAGGTATGCCATGGAGGTTACCCTGAGGTCATATGACAATGTGTTGAGATCTGTCAGCTTAAAACCCAGGGAGGAAGGGTACAGACAAGGTGTGCTGCCAAAGGGCTGGTGCTGGCAGCTCACCTAGGCTCTTGCCCAACTTCTTGGGAAGTCCTGGATGGAGGAGAAGAATTTCATCAGAAATGCAAGATGAAAAGCAAATCTCTTGGCTTGAATCAGCCAACACAGGTACCCAAGGCAGAGTGAACTCAGGCGATGTTAGCTGTACTCAGAGAACCTGGTCTGCGCTGTCAGGTAGAGCTTTGCCCAGCACAAATGGGCCACACTGGCAATCTGAGACTCAAGATTTCACCCCGGTTCTTACTAACCTTTGGTCCTCAGTTTGTGTCTTCTCTTTCTTCTCTTATTTCCTCATTTCTGCCCATTATCTTCCCTTTCTTCCTCTTTTCTCACTCATTCTTTTGCCTCTGTGAGCATTTGTATATAAGCACATGTGCTGTGGGTGGGGTGTCCCCAGGGCCCGGAAGGAGTCAAATTCCTTGGAGTTGGGAGTAACAGGTAGATGTGAAATGCCACATGGGGTGCTGGAATCCCAGATCCATTCATCTGAAAGAGAAGTGGGTATTTCTAGCCACACAGCCATCTCTACTTCCTTCCTTCATTCTCCCCCTGCCTCCTTGATGTGAGATGTCTTTCTGCACACTGTGAGTTACCATTAGATAGTAAAGGAACTTTTTTGGGCTATGACAAAGCAGCTCAGAGGCAGGTGGGAAATCAGATCATAGATAAAGGAGGAGGACCGAGTCAAAGGAGATGCTGCAGGCTGCCACCCAAGGAAGCAAATGTAAAGAAACACAGGTAGCAACCACAAGTCAAATGGCAATGCAATAGATGAATGAA
>PVIH01000055.1:249930-574660 GCA_004025045.1 Sigmodon hispidus
CCCCTTCCCTCCCCTGCCTCCCCTGCCTCCCTTTCCCTCCCCTACCTCTCCTTCCCTCCCCTTCCCTCCCCTTCTATGTTTATTTCCATTCACTTCTTTTTTTTTTTTTTGTTTAACAGTTTTATTATTTAGTTCAGGGTGTTTTAATTAGCAATCCTCCTGCCTCAGCCTCCCAAAGTGCTGGGATTATAGTTGTATACCATTACAGCCAGCCTCAGTTTATTTCTTGGCTTTTCCAGGGACATACATACAGTACCACAAGGGACAGTTGTAGGGAATCCTTAGGCATTGTTTGGACCAGTGCCTAACACCAAATATACAAAACCTAAACTATCATCACTGATACTGTCATTATTATTTTGTCAACATTCTCTTTGACACTATATTAATAGTTTCTACTATAGAAGATTGTATTGTAAATCATTTTATATTCCATCTACCAGGGCAGAAGAGACTGTATAAAATAAGTGAACAGCTTTATAATGTATTTGCTCATCCATCATAGTATCAACTATAGATCAAAACCAAAAAGCAACAGATAAAAAAATAATGTAGTGTTTGGTTTTAGCATCGGGAGATGAAGTCCTGATCTGAAGTTTATTAGACAGCAGATATCAGGTGAGATGCTTAATCTCCCAGAGTCTCAGGCTTCTCCTCTGAGCAGTGGGGTAGTAACAGATCACCTGTTGCTTTGATGCAATCATACGGCTTGATGCCTGGAAGCAGAACACCAAGTATGGAATGTTATGTCATCCCCACATTGCTGGGCCAATTTAGCCTCAACAGTTAAAAAGTAAGTATTTGAGATGGTGGGGGTTGAAAGGTTAGTTACATCAGTAGTGCTTGCTACTCAAGCCTGAAAATCTCAATTTAAGTCTCAAAACCCATAGGAAAAAACCAAGACTTGGGATATGTGCTTATAACTGCAGCTCAGAGAGGAGGCAGAGACAGGCAGATTTCTGAGACTTGCTGGCCAGCAAATACAGGCTAATTAGTTGTTCCCATGTCAGTATGCGATGCTTTCTCACTATCAAGGCAGACAACCCTTGAAGGCCATTCTGACTTCCACAGATATGTGTGTGTGTGTGTGTGTGCACGCACACACGTACACACACATGTGTAAGTATACATACACTTACAGCATGTATAGACACAGTTTGAAGTGGTGGGAACCAGAGGTAAATAACGCCTATGTTCACTGGAGGTTAACTGCAGCGCTGGTTCCCATCCTCATCCTTTCTGTCCTCCTGTGTAGACCTTTAAAGTGCTGAGGCTGATACTGGGTGAATACACATGGGGTTTTCTTATCAGATGAGGCAAGACACCCCAGAAAAAATAAGGAATGTGCAAGGACCTAGGCCTAGAACTGAACAGCCTTGTGAGGGCTGTTAAGTAACCCAGGGAAGGAGTCACAGCATGAGGGGAACAGGAAATGCATGCTAAGAAATGCTTTACAAGGTACGTGCACTCTTGGGGACTGGAAAATGGTAAATGAATGCAAGTATTTATGGCACAAGCAATGGGACCCAAGCTTGAACCCCCAACAACCACAGAAAATGTCTGGAACCCTAGTACTGTACTGCGTGGTGGAAGAACAACTACTGGGGCTTGCTAGTTGCTAAGCACACAGACACACATACACACATACACACATACACACACAGACACACAAATACACAGACACATAGACACACATACACACAGACACATACACATGCACACATGCACACACAGACACACATATACACAGACACACACATACACACACATGCACACACAGACACACATACACACAGACACACACAGACAGACACACACACACAGACACACACATACACACACATACACACACATACACACACATATACAGAGAGACACACACACAGACACACACATAGAAACACACAGACACATAGACACACACACACAGACACACATACACACATATAGAGACACACACATAGAAACACACAGACACATAGACACACACACAGACACACATACACACATATAGACACACAGACACACACACACAGTCATACGCACACACATGTTCATACACACACACACATACAGTCACACACACAGGGTGGAGTAGGGTGGGTGACAGGGCAGAGCATGATCATGCAGCAGCATTTAATCTCTGCTCACAGTATTTTCCATCTTGACTAATTGGCTTTTCCTATTTGAGATTGAAACAAAACATCCTATCAAAATCTGAACATAGCCAGGTGGCACAAGCCTGTCACCCAGTCACTGGGGAAACTGAGGCAGAAGGATTTTATGTTTAAAGGTTTATCTGAGTTATATTTCAAGGTCAGCCTAGGCAACTTGGTAAGAATTCCAAAACAAAAAGTCAGAAAGGCATAGCTCAGCCAGAGAGGGCTTGTTTACCATTCAAGGAGGCTCTGGGTTCCAGTGTTCCCCAAACCTCACCTGAAATAAAGATACAAAAAGAAATTCAAGAGAAAATTACATAAATAGCTTGGTAGCCAAGGAGAAACGTTTCTGGAAAATGAACTGAAGGAAGTTCATCCTGAGGTATGGAAGGCAGAGTTCACTGGAGTTAGGAGAAGATATGAGCTCATGCCCCCCAGAAATGAGTATCTGTGATGGCTCCCACAGCCCCTGCTATTCTGCCCATGTGGCCCTGGACCCACATGTAACACTCATTCTGAATTTAATGATTTAAGTGAAGGCCTGGCAGACAAACTGCTTTTCTAAGGAGCTAGTATCCTGGCCCTCCCCATTCTTCTCAAACAGAGTAATTATTCCCCCAACTCAGCACTAAAGAAAGCAGGGTTTTTTGTTTCCCCCAATCCTCCAGTTGAACCCTCAGGCTAAGAATTTTTTTTTTCTGAGGCATTGTTCATGCACAGTGGTGTAGAATTCCATTTCAGCTATTAACAGCACAACACCAAATCCAAGCATTCTAGACATGTGTCAATCTCAAATGAAAAAGGGCTTTGTGCTGGCACGGGGTGTCAATGCCTGAATTAAAGAGAGGAGCATTTCCCCGAGTGAGAGCCATGCATGCTGACACAATACATTGTTAAGGCTCCATGTTACGATACAACCAATATGTTTTAATAATTTATTGGTATTTATTTAACACACAAGACTGTCATACCAAATCTGAAGGAAGAGGTCTATGCTCCTCAAAGGCTTCCTCAGAAAATTCCCCTGCGTGTGCTGAAGTCGGAGGAGAGTGTTAGAGACTTCACTGGGAAGGCATTCTTCTAGTACCTTCCAGGGCTCTCTCTCTCTCTCTGCAGTAAACCTGAAAGGAGGCGAGGAGGCTTTCTTTTCTTTTCCTTATTTGTCAGACCTTATCACCAGATAAAATCACTGCCCTAAGAGGTAATCTCATTCCAACACACTCCAAATCTAGACAACTAAATGATGGACCTGAGCTGTATAGAAAGCTGCATGAAAGAGAATCGGGCCGATTCTTCAGGGGCTGCCTTAATCACTAATTCATCTGCTTGAGAATTCATCCATCTTCATTTTACCATTATCTAATGAGGATAATAGAGACTATCAAAACCCAAAGGCTAATTATTTTTTAAAGTGAGTATTTGATAATTATTAATCAATAATAACATCAACAGTCTCCTTAATTTTCCAAGTATTCCCTTTCCACCCTACAGATTTACATTTTAATTATTCTCACCATCAGGACAAATGACTCTCCCAGAATTAAGTTTTAGTTTATAATTTTCAAATCACAGGAATAAGGAGAATCTACCTTCATGCAAATATAATCAGACTTATTCTTCAGAGCCTCTGATAGCAAAGAAGAGAATAAACATGACTGATGGAACATGGGGTGACACCCATGATTGTCAAAGGCACTCCACAGCACAGTCAGCTTCTGTGCATGCCTTTTGACTTTATGGAAGTGACAGGCAGCTATTGAAAGACCAGAGAAGTTCCCAGTTTTGAGACAAGCCTGCAGTCTGCATAGGAACAAAGTTCAAGTAGCTTAGGGACTGATAACAGTTAATTATTCATGGAATGCCTTAGGACCAGAGAGAACCTGTAAAGACCCAACCTAGGAAGTAGTCAAGGAAATGGCTTGGCAAACAGCTGTCTAAGATAACAGAGGAAGTCTAAAAATGCCCCAAGAGATGAGCTAATCAGAATTGTATCCATGCTAAAAGACCCCAATTGATGTATAACCTTGTGATTTTTGCCCTTAAAACCCCAGCTTTCACAGGGGCAGTACCTCCTCTAGACACTGTCATTCCTGTGTGCTAGACTGAGGTCCTTGTCACACAACTCATAATTTTCAATAAACCTTACTTTTGCATTTCAGAGAGTTCCTATCTCTGGTGATTTTTGGGGGGTCTGTGATTAAGGCACAACACTATGAATGTCAGAGCTAATAAGAAATGTCACAATCCACTAATAGTTTCAACATCTTCTGTAAGGAGGGGAGTCTGCAATGACGTGGCCCTCCAAAACTGGTTGAGACTTGTTTTGAAGTTCCAATGTCTTTAATACACCCTCATTTCCTTTAGGAGACCCCAGCACAATCATACACTCAAAAATATATATGTACATATATATGTATATATATATATATGTGTATGTGTGCATATATATAATTAAAAAACAATATAAATCAATCGTTAAAACACACAAAAATATCTAAGATGACATGTAAATGCCTCCAAACTCTGATGATATTTTGGGAGAGGCTTTGATAGCCTAAGTTGTACAAAGGGTACATTTGTGTTTTCCTTCAAATTCCTATCACTGCACAAAACAGCTAAGATACTGAGTTCAGAAAATATTATTTCTTCTCAGCTATGAAAGTTTCATTCATGATTGGTTGACCTTGATGTTTGAGTCTATGATGGTTAATCTTGATGGGACAAAGCTCTATATTTCATGGCTAGAAAGTGAGAAAAGGGAACCCATGATATCCTTCAATGTTCCCAATGATGAGAAAACTCCAACTAGCACCCTCTCCCAATGAGTTACTATCTTACAATAGCACCAGGGATGGAGCCTTGATCAAGGCATCTAGAATTCAAATTTCAGCAGTAAACCTTCATAGACCTTAATGGTGGGGTCTAATACTGAGCACACAACACAGGAAATAGTCATTAAGTGTTTCCTACAAGTTGTCATTTGGGACATCATTAATGTAGAAGATAAGATCAGCCCCACTTCAACCAAATTCCCTATGTTCAGTTTTGCTGTGGGATATTGCTCTTGTACACTATAAAGATTTGTAGCCCATATTAGTTTAATAAAATGTTGATTTGCTAGTAGCCATGCACAAAGTATAGACAGCATGACCAGAATAGAAAAATTCTGGCAGAGGAAAATTTGAGAGACACAGTCATCAGTCAGATGCAAAGGAAGCAGGATGAGAATGCTGGACTGAGTAGCTAAACATACATAAGAATTGTGGGTTAGTTTAAGAATGACAACTAGTTAGTAATATGCTTGAGCTACTGGCATAGCATTTACTATAGTATTAAGTCTCCAAGTCATTTATTTGGCAAGTGGCTGCTAGGTATTTGAGAGTTTTTGGAGGACAGATACTTCTGACTACAGAGTTATATAAAATAATAGAAATATTGATTTTATAATTGGAATTGAGTTCAGCATAGTTGCAAAAGCATGTCATCTGCCAACTAATACTTGGGCAAAGGGCAATCAATGTTGGAATTTCAAGTAGACACTAAACCACTAGACAACTTTACATCTCAGAGACATTCTGCCTAGGATATCATTTTATAGGCATTGTTAATACACGCACAAAACACACACACACACACACACACACACACACACACACACACACACACAGAGCTTTAAGTGATAAGTTCCTATTCCTTTCTCAAAATAACTTGAAGTGAGTTTTGTTTTCTTTCAATGATTAAGAGGAGGTGGCCATTCCAACACAGTAATACAAAACTATGCTGCATTTCAAAGCTTGCATTTAGGCTGGCTAATGGGACTGGAAGGCAAAAGGAACATTTTTAGTCTTTTTTAACAATATGTCTCCTTTAGAGCTACATACAAGCATGGGCTAGAGAGAGTGATGGGGAGGTAGGTTAATTAACTCCCTGGTGCCTCCTTTCCTTTTCTGTAAAATGTGGACTGGTTGAGCAGATAAAAATGAACTAAGGTGTAGAAAGCACTAAACTTATGGTTAGGCAAGCCATTAAAAAGTGTGGCTGTCATTACTGTATTATTACTGTTGGTAGAAACGTGTTTTCTTAGTCTGTCAGGACGTGTAGCCCATCTCAGATAAGATCTTTCATGTCATGTGTTTTGGGGACATCATTTAACTCAATGATATTTAAGTCAGGTTTCCCAGGAAGTGGACTCTACCCCCAAGCTGGTGACCATGAAGGTTTATTTGGTGGTGGCCTTGGCTTTAACATCTGAGGGAAGGGAAGGAGTCAGGAGGACTGCGAAGATACTTTTCTGTCATCATAACAAGGCTCTATTCTGATTCCGTTGGAGCCTCTGAACTGAGCTGAGTCTTCATGATTATCTTGACTTTGAACAAGTGAGAATAGAATAGTCTTCCTGCTTCCCATAAATCGGTCAGTAGATTCAGGTGCCATGATGGGAGAAGGTCCTCTCTTCTTTGGGATTCTTCCAAGATAGAACTCCCAGCTATAAGGTGTCATTTTTCTTTCTTGCTCTAAAGGTTGGACCTTTAGGCCCAACTGGCATTCTGGATCATGGCAAAGCAGTGTCTGCCTCTGTCTACCAGTTAAAATCAGATCTAATTTTTCTCATAAGGAGTTTTATCTACAATACTGCCACCAAAAAAAAGAAAGAAAAGAAAAAAAAAGAAGAGAAAGGAAGAAGAAAGAGACAAAAGACTGAGGGATGGAGGAGGGGGGAGGGGAAGGAAATGATTATAGATTTGGTAGTAAATCTATCCTTGTCATTTTATTTGTGTGGTGGCAGAATGCATGTTTGTGTAGGTGAGCATGTGGGTGTTTGTGCACAGTTGTGTGGGATCCAGAGTCATTCCTCAGGAGCTCTTCAATCCATTCTGGTTTATGAGACAGGGTCTTTCATTGGCCTGGAAGTAAACAATTAGGCCAGATTGGCTGACCAGAACACCCTTGGGATCTGTCTGGACCACCTACCTAGCACTGGGACTCCAAGTGTGCCTCAGTGCCCTGTGTTTTCACATGGGTTCTGGGGCTTGATCTCATACTTTTGTTGTACTTCACCAACTGAGCCATCTTCCAACCAAGTTGTCTTTCCCTCTGTGTTGAGTGATAGTGGCTTAGGATAGAAACCCAAAGATGACTTATACAGAAAAGATCAGTTATCAAATCAGGGTCTGCCACAAAGGTTTGCAAAATATTTTTACCATGTCTTTGAATGGTTGCATTGTATTTTGTACTTTTAATTCATTAGTATATAGTTAATAGCAAATATAATTCATTGCTTTGCATAATTATAACTTGGGAGACCAGAAATATGACTCAGCATATACTAGCACTTGCTACAAAGTCTGATGACCTAAGTTCTATCCTTACAAACCACATGATGGAAAAAGAGAGACCCTCATGTGTCTTCTGACCTCCATAGATATGCACACACATCTACAGGCAGAATAAATGATGAGCATACAGAATAACATCTGCACTCATAAGATTTAAAAACAAGGGTAATAGGCAATAAAGAGACATCCATTCATCTACCCTTCTGCCTGTCTGTAAAGTCTGTGAGTAATATGTAAGTGATGCTACAGACTTAATCATTCATTTAAAAAATGTTTATTGAGTTTTTGTGGCAGGTGGCTTTGCTAGTTCAGGGACCAGAAGCACCTGTAGCATGCAGCCTTCCTGGAGTTTCTGTTACAGTGACAAGCCAGCTAGTAAACCAAGCAATATATCAAAAGGAGGCAGGAGTGACAGATGTCCTGTGACAGGAAACAATGGTTGCATAATGGGAGGGCAATTTTCATCACCAAAAGGAGGTGTCGGTCATGTTTCAAGGAAAGTCTGGGTGGTGAAGAGTAGAGGCAATGGCAAAGGTAGAGGCCAGTCCAGATGGTCCTCTGAAGACCACAGGGTATGGTTTGGGTTCTTACAACCTGGGCTTGATTGTTGTGTGAGGTTTTTACTGGAGGATGAGCAGAAGAAGAAGGAAGAGATGTTTGGGAACATCTGTGACAGCTCCTAAAAAAGCTGGGTGTGACTTGTACTAGACTGGTGACAAGGGCCACCTTGAGAAGTCTTCTTTTGGATGGTGGGTGTAGTTGGTACCATACAGCCGATGGGACCTGGTGGATGAAAACAGATATGGACCATTTGGGTATTAGTCACAACTTCACTGTCTTCCCCAAGTAACTATGGATCTTCCCAAAACAAAACAAAGCAAAAAAATAGAGTAGAGTGTCCTTCTTCCTGTCTCACTTTTATAATTGGAATCTCTCTGCCTAGGAATAGCGCTGGCATGCCTGCACCATACCCCTCCTGGGATGACTAATATGACCATGAACAGGTATCCTTTCTTTTCTGGGGGCAAATTTTCATCTGACAGGGAAACCTTAATTACTCAGTCTAGACCTTGAACCTGTCTGTCTCTTCCCTGGTCCATTGTGATATTGATCAGGTAGATGAAGAACATGTCAGAACCAGAACTTGACCCTGGTAGTCTTATGGCAGGCCCCAGGGCCTCTCCACAAATCATCTACCCAGAGTAGACCTTATAAAGAAAGAAAGTAATCAGAACCCTCCCTGATTGCGTGATTTGTAGAGAAACCTCAACTCTACTCACTGTGGTTCTTCTTATCATTGACTCTTGTTTGGAAGGGTATTTAATTTTTCATTCTTTTCTCTTCACATGTGGCGCATGTACATGTTTAGATTGTGTTGCCATGTATATGCATACCCATGTGTGGGTGTACACAGAGGTCACAGGTTCACATATGGTGTCCGCTTTGTTCTATATCTTCTAAAGACCCCAGATCTCACAAAGTTAGCCAGTCTAGACATCCAGATAGATAGGGGTTTCCTGTATCTGTCTCCTGGTGCTGGGATTACAAGTGCGCTTCTTTCCTTGAGTGCTGAGATCTGATCTCTGCTCCTCACCCATCCTTCATTCACTGAACCTTTGTCTTCCCATGCCTGAGTGAGTTTTCTTTAGCAGCAGGAAGCAGAGACATGCCAAGCAAAGATGTGCTAGAAAAGAAGCAAATGTTCTGTCCCAGATGCTCTGTTTTGAGATCCAAGTGAGGAAAATAAATGACACAAACAGTGCTCCTAAAGATATCCAAAGAATATTCTAGACCAGAGCCCAGTAAACAATGAACAGTATGCTAAAGAAGAACATGGCCACCTTATCACCTTATTTTTTTTTTAAATAAAGCTTTATCAGAACAAGTTTATGTACATTGTTTTACAAACTTCCCATGCTGCTCTGTAGGAGCAATAGAGTCGAGGAAGATTCCCTTGGAAACATTTGCTAGTAGGCATTTGTAGACACTCTCCCGACTACATTCTTACAGCATTTCAAATGTATCCTCCTGGGAACAAAGATTTTCTTTCCTTTTCAGTGTTGAGAATCTGGAAGCTAATTTTATACCAAATCCCACCTCAGGCCAATGCTGCTGGTTCTTGGATCACATTTTGAGCATTAAGATTCTGAAACACTATGAAGGTTCTGGAACTGTATGAAGATTCTAGAACAGTGCTGTCCAGTGGATCTTTCTGGGCCTGTAAACATGCTTTAATAGGTAAAATGTCCAGTGTGGTCCTGAACTACATACAACTGTACAGTACCCAGGGCATAGCATAGGAGAGATAAGACAACAGATTCATTTTTAATTGTGTTTCATTGAAATATTTTTCACTCCATTGGTGACTGAGTGGTGTATGCGGGAGAAGCTTGCTTCTAGTTCCTCATGTTGTGATGACTTCCCCCAACCATTAAATTAGTTTTGATGCTGTTCTTGTTATGAATCACAATGTAAACATCTGTGTTTTCTGGTGGTCTTACTCGACTCATGAAAGTCACTTGAGCACCAAGGGGTTTGAGACCCATAGGCTAAGATCCAGTGTTCTAAGCATCAGCCTATCTATTTTGACTTGTTTCTGAAGAAAAGCCCAAACACACCTGGCTGTCTGTGGTTTTACCACTACTTTTCCCCCCATTTTTAAAGATAGACAGGTATTAGCATTACAGACAGGTTTAGAGGATATTAAGTCTTGCCTCGCTCAAGGAGAGGGGGCTCAGAGATACTACAATCTGGCCTGAGTATAATAAACCCCTTTGTTACATTTAAATACCATCATACTATCTTATATACAGCAAAGCATTGGGGTGTTTTATCGTAACAATACCGCCGCGTGAAAACCCTAGACAACTGTAAAAAGGCACTAATTATTATTATTAGCGTTTGGCGCTAACAATATATGTCAAACGGAACCCCGAAAACAAATAACTACCTGTCACCAAGTGAATGAAAGGCAATTTTAGTAAAGTGAATTAAAACCCCAAACATCACCAAGCCCAAACCAGCGAGCAACCCCAAGGCAGATTCGAAGACTCCCTGGCCCTACAGGACTCCTGGACTGATGACATGGTGAACATGTCCTTGGGGTAAAATCCAGGAGACTGTGCCAGCTCATTAATACCCTGGGGACCTGTGAAGAGGAAGTAGGCAGAGCTGGAGTGTGGGGCATACATATCTGCAGGAAAGGCTCTCTATCAAAGCAAAGGAAAATTGGAGACCATTGAGCACAGAAACTATTTATTTATTGACTGGGCTGCAGCCTACCAGAGTGTTATCAGTGAAAAATTAAAGTTGGACTGCAGGGCTACAGATGGTCCTCCCCTGACATATTTTCCATAGATTTTTCAAAGAGCATCCTAGGTGTCTCCCCAAGACTATTTTTTTTTAAAAAAATAAATCATACATTTTATTTTTTTCGAACTTCATTTATCTTTGATATCTGATTGACGTATTCAGGACAGGCTAATCCTTTCTGTGGAAGTGAGCTATGACAGTCCCTGCTATGGGAATCAACATTGCAGTGCTCTCCTCAGGAGCAGAGACCACAAATGGAGTCACATGGCAAAGGAAGACCAGGTGGGTGTCTCTCTGGGTGGCCAGGGTGATGGGGGTATCCTTCCTCTTGGTCCAGATACATGAGGCCTGGGCTCCAGCCAGGGAGACCTTGAAGTTGGGTTATGACCAAAGTATCCTCAGAGAAATCAGGAGATTTGTGGAAGTGGGGAGAGTTTGGGGTTTACTTCTTTTCCTACTTTGTTTCTGCCAGCTTCTAATATGCTGTTGTCATAGGTCAAAACAGTTCAGTTCCTTTATTATCCAATGATAATTCACAGCATACAGAAAGACATCCCACATCATCATCCTCTCTCTCTCTCCCTCTCTTTTCCAAACCAATATTTAAACAGATAATATAGCTGTACAGTTTCAATTCAAAACCACTAAACTGATTGAGAGAAATAAGTGCCCCTCTGCCTGCCTGTATTCTGTCTCAAATCCCTCACACCCCCTCAAGCTGTTCATTAACACAGTTTTATGCTTAGAAGCAATTGCATACATTTAAGCACACATGTTCATGTCCACACACACCTTTTTCTTAGAAACGGGAATATCTTGCACACATTATCACCTTATATTTTAGCCCAGATTTTACCCCTTGAAGGTCATTCCACAGCGGTTAGTAGAGAGTTCCATCTTTGCATTCCAATACACACATCCAGAACAATTTATTCCCAAACACTCCTGAATCCAGAGGCAGTTTCCAAAGTTTCTAAATCTCCTTGACAATTCCACTGTCACTAACCCTGGCCGAGTCACACCATTGTGTGTCTACAGAGCCAGATGAGGACTGACTGGGACCCAGAGTGTGTAAGGATGATAAGTATTATCAGATAGTTCTGTTTGGAGATTGCAGCATTCATAACTAACTCTATCATCTTTGGCAACTTCCAGACTGCCCCCCATATGCTTAACTCACAGGAGATGCTAACAACATTTTTGATGTGGGCAAATCAGAGAACTCATTTTTTTCTTTTTCTGGAGTCAGCTCTTATGTTTTCTGTATTATATTTACTTTTAGAATGTGTTGTGGTTTTTTTTGCCAATGGCCAAGCATTATATGTGCCCCTTAAAAATATTTCTTTTCTAATAAGGCTTTATGTAATAGGAGTTTCTGACTCGGCCTACTCCTGGGGTCTGGACCTGCCTACAACTGCTTCTCCCACCCCAAAAAAGGACTCAGATGCTTGTATTAATTACATGCTGCTTGGCCTATGGCTCAGGCACATTGCTAGTTAGCTCTATTATCTTAATTCAACCCATTTCCATTAATCTGTACTGCCACATAGCTCATGGCTTACCTATTTTTTTTTTAACATGTTGCTTCTTGGGTGGCTGGATCATGTCTCTCTGACTCTGTCCTCCTTCCCCTGTATCTATGCTCAGATTTCCCACTTCCTTTTCAGATGGCCTGCTATAGGTCAAAACAGTTCCTTTATTTACCAATGATATTTATAGCACAGCAAGACATCTGACATCAGCTTTATTTATTGGAAAATGAGAAATCCATTCTTTGTTGGCAGGGTTAAAAGATGAGAGCTGTTTTGATGGCTGTGGGGCACAAATTTTACTATTTATAATAGGAAAACATAAATATTAAAGTTTTAATTGTTCACTTGTATACTGAAAACATGTTTGCCTGTAGGCCTACTATGGGACATCATGCTAGGCTGGGACACCAGTCATACAAGAACAATTTATCAGGGTTAATGGGATAATGGGAAATGTGTGGCAAACAAGCTCCCTACTTCCTGTTTCCTGTGAAACTGCACCATGGGAATGTCTGGGAGGATGGTGTTTACAACTAGAAATTAAAAGGCCAAGGCAAAAAGAGGAGTGGGTCATGGGCAGAGAGAGAGGAGGGGTGTGCTTGGACAACAGATGGCCTGTGTGAAGGAGAGAAAAATACCTTTGTATCTAGTAAGAATTCTGTGTGATGAACAAAGGGACCAGCATGGAGATGGAGTAGGGTCTGCTCTTATGAGGAATAGTATTGTGAGAGTTAGAAGGTGCAGTGCATTCACATTGACACTACAAAACTGGGAGATGCTGATGAATGTGGGGGACCAATTATCCCCTGTGTGGAACTCACGTTTCGAAGGGGAAACCGGAAATATTGAGCAAATGAACAGAAAACAATGATAATGGTCTTCTTTTTCTTTCTGGTGTTATGAAGAAAAGTCCCTGGGGTGGTTTTAAAAAGACACAGAGTCTCCTTCAGAGAGGGTATTCAGGAAGTTGTGGCTGTTGTGTGATGGCCATGCAGCTGGCTGGAGGGATGGAGTGAGTGACAGGGTGTATTTCAAAGCCCTGTGTTATCTATTTAGTCCTATATGGTCTAAAGGAACCCAGGACCCAGGGAAGGGATGATGATGCTTTACTCTCAAGAAGGAATTATCTTCATTTACAGTGAGAGAGACAGACAGACAGACACAGAGAGAGAGAGAGAGAGAGAGAGAGAGAGAGAGAGAGAGAGAGAGAGAGAGAGAGAGAGAGAGAATTTTTAGATTTAGCTAATAGCTATCTCAAGTTTGTGAACAATAATTTGAGGAGATTTTTGGTGTGCTCTGGGGAGACCCTCCCTATTCAGGTTTCTCTGTGCCCCCAAACTGTCCCCATCCCACATAGGGCTCCATGCTAAATGATAAATAAGAGAGATTATCTTTAATGCAAGGTGGGACTCAACACAGCATCATGAGTCAATTCTGGTGTTGGATAGGCAATCAGTCCTAAGTTGTCCAGGTACTGTCTGTCAATATGACTCTTGAGAAGAGTGGGTGAGCTGAAGTGAGGCCAGGTACTTCCTCACAAACACTGTGTACCTCACTGAGACCAGCTGTCAGTGCTTCTTCATGGTCTAGACCCAGAAGTAAGTTACTCTAATGTGTCTCATCTGTCAATCAATAAATGAAGAAGCACTTTAGTCATGGATGAGGAATAATAAAGTTGTGGATGTCTTCATCAATTATAAATTTTGTAATAGTGATATTGACCTCATTTGGGTCTATAATCAAGAATTACTATGATAAGAAAGCTCTAAGATGGGCAGAAAAATAGCAGGATTTTAAGTACTGGAACAAATAATGGGTGACATGTCTAAAAACGAAGAGCAAAAAAATGCTGTCATACACATACACACAGGTAGGTAGGTAATGATAGACAGACAGACAGATGTATAAATGTATAGATTATATACATATATATATATGTATATATATATATATATATATATAGAGAGAGAGAGAGAGAGAGAGAGAGAGATGTAGATGTATACATGTGAAGATGTATAGACATGCACCAGGCATTTTTGTTAAATACTTCCACATCCCATGTCCTTGATCCTAATGATGATGCGTTCAGTGATGCCATGGTTCTTTCTGTTCAGATGCTGATCAGAGACTTTGAGTGTATGTGCTGCTGATGTGAGCACTAGACCAGATACTTTTAACAACTGGTCTAAAGCTCCTGGCTATAGAGTTATTGATCTGGGATTCAGAGCTGAGCTATCTATTCACCAACCCTCACTCCTTCTGGGACGCCCTCCCAGCAGAGGCCTTGGCAGACTGAAACAGTATTTTCACTTGTCTAGAGGTCCACAGCCTTAAACTTTTCTACTTCACAAGCCTTACTGTCATTTCTTCTCAACTTCATTCTTGTAGGCGTGGGTCCTATAGGCAATATGTAAACAACTGGAGGTAACTATGTGTTTAAATAAAATTTTATTTGTGGGGTAGTAGCTGCTCTTCCTAAGGATCCAGGTTCAATTTTCAGCACCCTGATGGTGGCTAATAACCATCTGTATCTCTAGTCCCAGAGAATCTGATGCCTTTTCTGGCTTCTCTGAGCACCAGGCACTTGTGTGGTACATAGGTAGACATACATAGGTAGACATACATGAGGGTACAATGCCCACATACATAAATAATAAAACTTTAAAAATCATTTTTATTCGTGACCACTTACATTTATGTCATACTATATGTTAATGTATTTATTTTGAGACAGAGCCTCACTCTATAACAAACAGACTGTTCTGCTGCTCAGGCATGCACAATCTCTCTGCCATGGTCTTGTGAGGGTTGGAATTACTTTGTCTTGCTTTTGGGTTTTTTTTCCCAGTTATACAATCATATAACTACTGAGGTCTTGAGAGAAGGCTCAGAGGATAAAGTTCTTCCTGTTCAAGTGTGAAGACCAGAGTCTAGATGCCCATAACCCATGTAAAGGTTGAGTGAACATCATTGCTGCCCGTAATCCCAGAACTTTAGAGACAGGCAAAGACAGAGGAGCTCATGGCAAGCTGTAGCTACAACTGACTAGCTCTGGGAGAAGGAAGAGCAGGAGACCCTGTCTCAATCAACAAAAAGGACAGGTGATATAGAAAGACATGACATCAGCTTTGGGCCTGCACATATACGCATGCACACACATTGGCACACATGCACACAGACATGGACTTGTGCACACGGATGTGGGTTTGTTAGCTCGTAGGTCAAGCAAAAACAGATAGTACATGGATAGACCCCAGGACCATATTTTCCCATCCCTATCCCAGTCTGTGATCTTGGGTTACACTGCTTCCAGAGTGGTCACCCTTGTATGACCTCTGAAGAGAGAGCACAGCCAAAACAGGAGAATGTAAGAAGAGAAATGGAGGAGATAGATAAAAAGAAAACAAGGTCACCACTATGTTTGGCTTCAACACTACTTAATTCTTGGTATAAATTAACAAGATTTCACACTGTCTCAAATTTTTTAATAATGTGCCTTGCTTTACTAAGATGTGTGAAATTCTCCAATAATTAAAAAATATATAAAAGATACATTTTTAATAAAGTAAGAAGCATGTACAAGGAATATAGCCAGGGGTGTTCATATGCTTGTATTTACGATAAGAGAGGGCTCATAACCCTAAGCATCTGATAATAGCATACAGGCTAAATAATGTTACAGTGGAATGCTGGGTGCCTGCTAATGTGGATCTATGAACATTTATTTATCAACACACAGAGAAACTTACATATAGAAAAGAAAAATTATACATCATGGCACATAT
Source organism: Sigmodon hispidus (assembly GCA_004025045.1). NCBI lineage: Eukaryota > Metazoa > Chordata > Mammalia > Rodentia > Cricetidae > Sigmodon > Sigmodon hispidus. The sequence goes on from PVIH01000055.1 coordinate 266,055, forward strand.
AGTTTTCAAATATATGCATGGGCTTTACAACAAAAGTACTAGGTAAGTTACCCCTAGACAGAATCATGATTTTCTATTCGTTTTTATAATTTTTCATATGATTATTAAAAATGAACTCAGTGGAAGCCTGGGGGATGGATTAACAATTAATAGTACTAGCTGTTGTTATACAGGACCCAGGTTCAGCTCCCAGTACCCACATGATGGCTCAAAACCCATCCTTAACTCTAGTTCCAGGGGTTCTGACAACCTCTCCCAACTTTTGCAGGTATATGATATACACACATGCATGCAGGTAAAACATTCACACACATTAAATAAAAAATAAACAAATCTTAATTAAACAAATTAAACAGAATTGACAAAGGTAAGTTGGAGGGATCTCAGCTTTGTGTCGTGCATAGATGAATTTTCTCTGAACATTTCTGGAAATTGGATCTTTTTTAGAAGCTTGACATATCCGAGGATTTCTTCTGTCATGTCGCCTTACTCAGCTGATTTTCCTTCTGATTAATGGCTAAATTCACCTCCTCTCTTTGCTTCTGCTGAGGCCCATGTCATCCGTTTTCCCTCTGACCTGTTAGGGACTTGCAGAGACATTCCTTCCTTGGAAAGCATGGCACTGGGGACAATGTAGGAAGAGACAGGAACTTTTTATTGCTTTCTCTTTGTTTTTCTTTCCCTGGGTACTCCATTTTCTCTCTCAAACTTTGAACCAGCAGGGCCCATGGATGTGCTCACTCCCACACTCTCTCAACCCCCAGAGTCACATTCTCAATGTGACAGTGACAGCAGCCATCCGGATTGTGATTTATCTTCACGAGTTGCCAAATCACTCTTGGTGGAATGTCTGTGCTTGGTGAATAATGAGAAAGACCTACCATCCATCTAAGGATGAACTAGTGTGAGCAGTTACATTTAAATTTAGCTATTCCACCCCCTCCCTTCTCTCAGTTTATTCCTTATGTCCTGATGGAAAAAGGAGCCATTTTAGGGCTTTTGTGGTAAATATCCAAATAACTGTGTCACATAGATGGGGGATCATTTTTCATCAGAGTCAAGGACTGCTGTGGATCAGCTGTCATTCTGAGGTTGCAAGCTCTGCTCAAGCCATGGTCTCTTAATAGCGTATCCCTGGACCTTAGAAAGAGACTCATTTCAATGGAAGCCTATTAAGTAGAGCGCCAGGTGACTGTGTCTGTAATGATGTCGGTAATTGCAAAACACACACCCTCCACAGTAGGTAGCCAGGGATCTGGATATATTTCCCTGATAAACAATGGAAGCAATATGAAACATATAAACACCATGCACACCTGATGGCAAAAGTAGCTTTGGGGAAAACAGACCTGAGTGTGAATCCTTGCTCAGCTCTTCACTACTTAGCTGTTCAAGTTGTGGCTGCCTGAGTATCACCTGGACCTACTCTTTATGAAATGGATTAGTCAAAGCCTTCTGCAGCATCGTTAGAAAGGGACAACTGTGCTTCCCAAAGGTGCGGTAACCTATTTCCCATACTACGTGTTTCCCCTCCCATTCCCTACACCACCCACTCTCCTCCCCCTTCTGCTCCTTCCCTCCTATTGCATGAATTCTAAATACCTCCTCTCCCCTCTCCTCCTCCCCTTTTCCTCTACTCCCTTCTCCTCCCCTCTCCCCCTCCCCTAGCCCCCTCTCCTCCCCTCCCTTCTTCTTTCTAGCCTTGGGTAGAATACATTATAAGGCCCAGAGTAGCCTCAGATCAGTAGCAACCCTCCTACACCAGTCTCTCAAGTTCATGTCCAGCTTTCCACATGTGTTTCTAAATATACTTGTTGCCTCCCCCAAAGTAGAGTGGAATTTTACTTGGAATTTACTTAGATTTGGACAGGCAGAATTTGAAGGAGTTTGTTCTGTGTGCCTTAGGAATGAGGGACATGAAAAAAAGGTATAGTTCTTGCCTGGAGCCACTGTGTAAAAAGCCCAAGAACAGCACAGCCACCACATTGAGAAGACATCCTGCCGGCAGACAGCATAAACCATCAACCATCAAGTCACCTGCCTCACTCCAACCTTTCCAGTGGAACACCTAGACATCCCATGGCAAGAGAAAAACCATCTCTTTGAGTCCCATCCTAGCTTTTGAGTGCATAGTCTCAGAGCAGAGGGAAACATGACAAATTTGGAAAGGAAAGCTCTTTACATATGGTGGCACACAGTAAGACCTCCATTTGGCAGTTCTGGTGACTGACATTATAGCCAACTGTGCCCTACAATTTAGACCTGAGAAAGAGGTGGTTAATACCAGTTCCTGGACTCCACCTCTAGGGAGCAGAATGGAAGCTATGCATTCATTCATTCCTCCAAATGAGGAGATAATGTTTAATATCAACTCACTCTCTGGATATTTATTAGGCACAGATGTGCCAGGTATGTGCTTGTGTCCTGGGGCTATCCTGTGCCCAAGAGGGCATGGACCCCCAAACCAGAGAAAAGACCAAGAAATAGAGAAGCCAGGCATTAATCTGAAAAGAGAGAGAGGTCTGGCAAATCAAAGGAGAATCAAAGTGAGGACAATAACAACTATTAGGGGGCTTATGGCATACCTTCTGCACCACTTCAGACCATTCATTTGTCCTTAAACAATAGCAAATTCCTAATGTCAAGGATTTAGCCCAGGTGTCTTTGGGCATGATCTCTCCTGCACGCTGCTCTCCCACTGTGCTATATTCTGTGAAGTTTCTGCTTTTAAAAAAGTGGTTTATTCTACATTATTTTACTGTGTGTGGGATTAATTTTACATTTATTGATTGATTGATGATTTTGGGGTGTGAGCATACAGGAACACACACACACACACACACACACACACACACACACACACAGCACTGGACAGGGGTCAGAGGGCAGATTTCTCCTTTTATCCAGTATGACCTAGACATGGATCTCCTGTCATCAAGCATGGTAGCACATGCCTTTATCCACTGAATCATCTTATTCCAAATCATTTCCTATGGGTTATCAAGCACAGCCATGTATGTATAAAAAATAAAATTTACGTGCTATGTTCAACATTTTTATTTGAATCATCCATGTGGGATGATTCTGCAATTTTCCTCCTTTCCTTGCAAAAATGCATGGATGGATTGACTACGCTAGAACACGAGCCCTTCCTCAATTTCTGCCTCAGTGTGGCATCCTCACTGAGTGCCATTTAGCTGTCTCCTGGCTGGGGTACAGGATCTTCTTTCTGCTTGCTGTACTTGTCCCAAAGACTGACAGGCTTCATCTTCCTCAACCAGGTTTCTGTTGCCCACATGTGAAAGCTTCTCTAGGACAAGACTGGGGGGACAAGTGCCTTGGTCAAAGTCACATGATTTTACTTTAAAGAAACATAACCTGTCTCCCCAATGGCTAATAGGAGCATCTGCTTGGGGGTGGAATTCAGTCACACAACATTCACCTAACTTGTACAAAGCTTTGGGCTCAATTCTTAGTAGCAAATTTCCTTTCCTTCAGGGGGAGTTTGTATTTTATATTACATCAATTAAGAATCTGATTACTCAAGATCACCTATAATTAAAGTACTTGAAGGGTGGGGGCAGGTATATCAAGAGCTCATGGTCATTCTTGACCACATGTCAAAGATGAAGACAGCCTAGGCTACATGTAACCCCGGCCACATGTGGGGCCTGTGTGGAGTGGAGACGACCCTCCTCCCAAGCCTCATCTCCCTTCTTCTGCTAACCCGGGGGATGGGCAGGGTAGCTGGCTGTTTGCCTCCTGAGAAAAATATTTCAAAGCCTGATGAGAGTTCAAGCAGTAAAAATCTTGATTTTCAAGCTGCCATTCTTGGGTGCTAAGAGAGGAGTAGAGGGGGGCTGGAGAGAGGCTCGAGGCAGAAAAACAAGACACAGGGACAGAATTGTTTCTTATTAAAACAAAACCCTCAAAGTTTTCCGCTAGGTCCTGTCAGCAGCTCCTCAACCAGCATGGCTTATTTTAAATTTTATTTAAATCAACAAATTGTACACAGAATACGGAAACAGAACACAGGGAAAACACAAGCTGCCCTAACCAAGTAATGTCTAATAAACATTATGCTACTCGGAGATATTTGCTGTTTAATCTCCCTGTGAAAGGACGCATTCAGCCAAAAGATGTCAGATAACATCTTGCTAAAGGCAATGGTGCCAGCTTTTCTGGCTTCTGAGTTCACGGAGCTAATTTTTTCCCTTCTTCCTTCCTTGCTTTTTTTTTTTTTTTTTCTTTAAATATCAAGCTTTGAGGTATAGCTTCTTGGACTAGTCTGAAGAAGAGAAATTATGTATTCTTAGATCAACTGTCATTATCATCACCACCACCAACATCATCACCATTATCACCACCACCATTAGCAGCAGCATCACCACCAACATAATCACCATCATCATTATTACCGCTAGCACTATGATTCTCCATTCATTTATCCACTCATTCATTGAACACTGTGGATATTGGGAATAATGATGTAATGAGTGGAACACAATGCAAAAGCCTCTTGTTCAGCAAGTGTTTAGAATTTAACATGGTCGTGGTAGAGAACAAAATTAATTCTGTGGATCATCTCCTGTTACCTGAGCAGCTCACCCACTGGGCAGACTCTGGCCACACTGAGTATTGATGGTTGCGACCCTCAGGGAAATATCTGCTTTTTCCTCAGGAGCAGAGTCTCTCCCCTGTGTTACCTCAAATAAAACAAAATGATGGGTATGAAGAGCATCTCTGGGACTAGAGATGATTGTTCTCGGGACTAATTTCTAGACTGAAAAAAGGAAACTGTCAAGTCCTATTTATTCAGTCTTGGGGGCATGGACTTGGAACATATCTTTTTGGAGGTGACATATGATACATACCACGTTTGTGCAGCCACATTGGTTACTATTTTCTTTTCAGCTTCTGGCTTTTTGTTTCTTCCTGCAAAAGAGCCATTTGTCCCATGACAAGTCATTGTCCCAGTCAAGTTCATTGATGCTTTCTAGTAAATAATAGGACACTTTATAAGTTCACATTTAAATGCCTGAATATCTGGCTTAAATTTCAGTGTGTAATGTAGGAGTCTTTTTTTTTTTTTTAATCTCTCTTTTTCCTGATAGTCAGGTGACTTCCTATATTGACTCTTTTCCAAATTGATTTGAAATATCACTTCCATCTCGTAATAAATCTCCATATTTATTTCTGTACTCCATCCTTTCCCATTGATCTCTCTGATTCTCCGTTAGCATCACATTTTAACTGTTTTCACTTTGGAATGTATTCCAGAATTTTCCTGACTGTTTTCATCGATATTTTTAATTGAACTTTAAAATTACATCTTCCAATGTTAAAAAAAAAGCGTGACACATTTTTCTAAAATTATATTAAATATGTACATTTTCTTTTAGAAAGTTAAAGTCACCGTTATCCTTTCTTCCCCCAGTCTTCTTTGTCCCTGGGGAGAGATCTGAACCATGCTCACTTCTGAAGACTAGTGTTGGAAGGGGCTGCCTACTTAAATCGGACACTGAGTTTTACCAAAACTTTTGAACATCTAGGGAACTGCACCATTTTTTTCTTTCTCATAAATAATGAGAGGAATAATGAGTGAGAAAAACGGTCCTCGATTTCCTAAGGAAAAGCAAAAACTCTTGGGAATAGGAGGGTCTGAAAAGGAGGCACATCACCATGGGTGTCACCCTGCGTTTTTGACATAAAACTGTGAAGAAACTCCAGTTCCAGTGCCCTCTTTTCTTCTTCATGAACACAGTGCACACAAGGTATACAGGCAAACATGCAAGCAAATGCCCATACACATAAAATAAAAATAGACATAATCAAAGATATTCAAGTAGAATAAAAAGAAAACAAGCAGAAACTAATGAGAACAACGTGGTCCACATTGATTAATCTCACAGGAAGGAACACCCAGGGACCAAGAGAGCTTGCAAAGGCAAGAGGCCTTGCTGGTGTGACAGGCAGAACATTCCCTCATGTGCATATCTAACACTGCTTCACGTCACAGGATATGTGGGGCTCTTATTGAAAGCATCCTAAAGTTACTCAGCATCTTGTTCAGTTCAGCAAAGAGAACAGTGATGAGTCACATGCATGCATCGGAATCATAGAGGGAAGATCTCTACTCTCCTCAGCCAGCACACTGAGAACAGTGAATGTTAGGAACAACTCCATGCCAATCAACTTGACAGCTTAGGATAAGTGGACACGTTATTTTGAAAGACACAAATTACCCAAAGTGGCATAAGAAGAAATAGAAAAATCAGAACCGCCATAAATGTATGAAAGGACTTGAATTTATAATTAAAAACTTACCTAAAGAAAACTCTAGGCTAAGATGATTTCACTCATGAATTCTGTAAAATATTTAGATAATAAATACTGTTACTCTTACACACAGTCAGAAAATAGACAATATTTGCCAACGCAGTTTTCAAGAATGTCAACACCATAATGCCAAGAACAGAGATATAGTTTAAAAAATCTAATCCTTCAGATTAGCATCTCATTAACCTAAATATAAACATCCTTAAATATTTTCCTGGGCTGGGGACAGGGTCTCTAAAGCAGGCTGGACTTGAACTTTCTATGTAGCTAAGGATAACTTTGAACCCCTCATCCTGTCTCTACTTCTCTAGTTCTGGGATTATGGGCATTTCTCACTATATCTGTTTTATGTACTGCCAGGGCCGAACCTGGGACCCTGAAAAATTGATAAGCACTGCACTGACTGCAGTGCATCTTGTTGAGGTTTAACTGAAATTTTCCCCATAAGCTCATGTGTTGGAACACTTGGTTCCCAGTTCATGTTGCTGTTTGGGGAAGGCTGTGAAAGCCTGAGGAGGCACAGCCTTGCTGAAGGAAGTATGGCCCTGAGCGAGGGCTTTGAAGATCTTTAGACTCACCTCACACACACCACTCTCCTCTTCGTGTATGTGGATAAAGATGTGACCAGATTGCCTCCAGCTCCTGTCACCATGCCATGCCTTCCCACAAAGATGTATCCTGTCCCTCTGGAACCATAAACTGAGATACTCTCTTCTTCTCATGTTGCTTCTGGTCATGGTATTTTATCACAGAAATAGGCAAGTAGCTAATAAACATTTTCAGTCTAATTTTAAAATATTTCTAAAAGGAAGCTATCATCTATCTATCTATGCATCATCTAAATGTCTATCTAGTCATTCCATCCATCTTTTGTCTGTCTTTCATCTTCATCATCATTATTTATCATTTATCTGATTTATATCTACCTTCTACCTATCTATATATTCTCCATCTATCATCTGTTAATCGATGTATCATCTCTTTATATATTATCCATCTATCTATCATCTATCTGTATATCTATTTATTTATTTAATGGTTATCAATCTATCTAGTTAGTCAGCTAACTAGCTTTCAATAATAAATATGTGATGATCATCAAGTAAGGTTTGGTTTCCAAAATGAGACTGGCTTATCTTTTGAAAATTAATCAATATAATTCACCATATAAAAGAAAAAGAGAGATAAGCAAGCACAAGCAACCAAGCCAATGAAGCATCTCACTTAAGAGCAACCCAGGGTAAGCACCTTCTCAGCCTGCAAGAAGCAGCAGAAAACAACCTCAGATGCCTACTACTCACATTTAGTGGTGAAGAACCAGACATGGCTTTCCAAGGTCAAGGGTAAAACAATAAGGCCTAATCTGAACAACTCTGTGAATATTCTTCAAAGGCCTGAGACCCTCAGTAAGGCAGAGAAACCTAATACAAATCCATACTGCCTAGAAAGGAAAACCTTCGTCTGCCTTTATTTGTAGACAAGGTGATTACAAACATAAACAAATCTGAATACAGGTATAAAAACACGTACTAGAACTTGCAAAGAAATTTATGAAAGTTGCAGACAATAAGGTTAATATTCAAAAATCAATTGCATTTCTGCATGCTATCAACAAACACTTGGGGAATGCTATTTAAAAGTGTGATTTACAATATCATAAAAATCACATGGAATCTGTAAGAATAAATTTAGTGCAACATATACACGAACTATATACTGCACACTGTAAAATACTAGAGATTAAAAAAATGTAAACAAATGGACAGATTACATAATCAAGGATGCTTATAATGCGCTCATAGACTAAATATCTAAAAGACCTAAGCAATCTGATATAAAAAAATGGCATTTAGGAGATAGGTAGATGAATGATCAGAACAGACCTTTCTCTGAAGGAAAAATACAAACAGCAACAGACTAAAGTGCATCACCTTGACCTAGAGGTGTGGTCTCTAGGCCAGCATAGGTATGGGATTCACCTATGAGACCATCAAGGCTGGCTTTGAGCCAAGCATTGAGGCATGGCTAAAGACAGCATAAAATTGGGATTCATGTCTTCAGCTCACTCTGATCTGCTCTACTTTATCTATGCTTGGAATTCCTGCCTGCCTCTAAGCTGCTTTGAAATAGGCCAAAACAGTTCCTTTATTATCCAATGGCAATCTACAGCATACAGAAAGACATCCCACACCACTGAAGGAAAATCAGTAACCAGTTTTGTGTTCTAAGTCATCAGGAAAATGCAAGCCAAAACAAGTGGCATGTCCTCAATAGCAATAAGAATGGCTGTCACCAAATAGATACAAGGGTAATTGCTGACAAGGATGAGTGGGGTACCAGTGTACTTTGTTGGCATGAGTGGGAATGTGTTTGAATTCCCAGAGAGATATAAGAAATGTCTACCCACCACAGAAAATAACTGTGTTCAGACCAAAGGAATCATTGATTTCAAGTTCAGCTTGGTGTGTGGTGGGTTTATCAGGCTTATTTGCAGGAGCATAGCTGCATACTTATAGGCATAGGCATAAGAGTAACTCAAATGACAGCTGATCACCAGCATGTTCTATCCTAGAGTGGATGTCCATCTTCCAAGTCTGTATCCTGGCACCTTCTAACCATTGCCTTGCCCCAGAATTACCTGCAGGTGGGTGAAGGCTGGAATCTCAAGTGAGGATCCATGGACCCTCCCAGTTCCCTCCTCTTCAAGAGTATGCTAATGAGATCCCCAGCTGTGGGATTCATGGTGGCAGTGGTTGCATCCAGGAAATTTGTGCAGCCACTTTGGAGAATTGTGTGGGGTCTGTTGGGAACCTGAACCTCACACATTTATCCCACAAGTCTTCTTCTAAAGTGGGGTCAGAACCAATGACTTTGGCCTTCATCATCCTTCTCAGCTTCCCATTTTCCTCAGATTCTTTTATCATTACCCCCTGTAGCATCTTCCTCTCATTTTCTTTCTTCTCTCTCTTCATTGCAGAAACAGTATTAAAGTTTTTAGGAAAAAGAACTAACTGTACAAAATTAGACTGAGAGGATTTAGACCTGGAAACTACCAGTAGACACAAAGATCAATGAAGGATCTGTATGAGTCCTAGTTGAGAATCAATGGTGTTTTAATTAATTTATAGGAAGGAAATAATCATGAAAGATTTAGCTCTGTGTTCAACATTGTGTTCTTTGAAATAATGCAACCCAATTATCACTCGGGTATGCAACAAAACCGGTCAGGCTTTACAATGAAGGTCTGTCAGTGAGGTACTATGGCATAATTTTCTTAATAATTCTGTTGAAAAACATCATCTACATGCAAGTAGCTATCTTATATCAGGAGTCAGACAGTATGGCTAGTATGACAGTTCCTATCTATCAGCTACTTGTAGAAATATTGTTCTTGGTACAAAACTCTGGTCATTCATTTCTCATCATCTGTGGCTGTCTTTGTCCTCTCCAAATACTCATAACATCTCAGTCCTCCAGGGGACCAAGGGTCCTTCTGTGCTCTGTGCCAATGAGTGATATGATTTCACTCCTGCAAAACACACACTTAGAGTGGGCATATTTCAGTAGTATATGTGATTGTCTTGGGTGATGAAATTGTCTTGGATGATAAAAAAGTTTGTTTTCAGAAGTGGGCTGTACACATGAATGCACACCATTTTAATTTCTAAAGATTTGCTTTTAGTTTATGTGTCTGAATGTGTACCATTGTGTATGAATGTGCACCATGTCTGGTGCTCACAGAGGACAATACAGCTTTGGGTAGCCTGTAATTGGAATTACAGATAGTTGTGAGCCATCGTATAGGTGCCGGCAATGAAATCTAGCTCCTCCAAAAGAGCAGCCAGTACCATTGAGCCATCTTTCCAGGCCCCTCTTCACCTTATTTTTTAGACAGTCTCTGTCATTGAACCTGGAACTTGCTGATTTGGTTAAGCTGGTTGGACAGCTGGAAAGCTTCCTCCTCTTCGTCTTCTTCCTCCTTTTCCTCCTCTTCCCTGTACTGCTGAGAATTAGAGGCATTGCCTCATCATGCCCAACAATGACATGAGATCTGGGATCTGAACTCATGTCCTCATGCTTGCACAGCTATCAAACCAGCCCTTGATTTTCATTTTAAGTCCTCTATTTTTCATATTTCTGGAATTTATACCATAAATACTAGTCCTATCATCACACACAAAATATTTTTTTGTCATACTTTTTAAAAACTCCCATGTTGCCTAGTATCCCACAGCTCCTCTGGCTTGACAGTGTCTTCTTACAGTGGCAGGGATGGTCAAAATCCTTCCTTTTCTACCTGTCATTATAAAGCCACCAATGGGGCTCTGTAGCCAGGTTCTATTCCAGATGCTACCCAAGAGGCCATGTGAACAGGAAAGAAAAAGCCAGGCAACAGCCGGGAGAAAATTAAGATCTACAGATGTGACATTTTCTCAGAACCAACCTGTCTTCATTTCTCCCGTAATTATTCACCATTTTGTTTACAAATGGGAAATAGCATTCTAGTGTGCAGTGCCTTCCAAGAGACTGAAGTTAATTTGAAATAATCCTTCTGAAAAAGCACCAATGAAAGCATGTGGAACGCCCTGTTGCCATCCCCTCTGGCTACTGACTCGACAGTATTGATACACAAATCAAAGCTGACTGCTCTGGTAACAGTGAGTCCCTTGGCAGCATAGAGCTTTCAAGGGGGAAGTTGCTCCCTCTTAACACAGTGTCTCACTGTAACAGGCTTCATGAAGATATTGCAGGGATCACAAACAGACTGGAATTCACCTTCTAATTTTCCTTTCTCCCTTAGATGGATGGGTCAGTAGAATGAAATAATCAATACATAAAACACAAAAAACTTCAAAGTATCCTTAAGAATAGACTCAAGACCCTGGAGAGGAGGCTCAATGGTTAAGAACACTTGTTGTACTTACAGAGGACCTGGGTTACCAGTACCCATGTCAGTCTGCTCATAATCTTTTAGAATTTCAGGTCTTGAAAATCTGACACCCTCTTCTGGACCACTTAGGTACCTGCACACATACAGCAAAATATACACACACGAACACACATATACACATATATTAAAGAGGAAAATAAATTTTTTTTGTTTCAAAGAATAGATTCTGGAGAAATAAAAGAGACCACTTAGAGATGTAGTTATTCAGGGCATCACAGGATGTCACCCTCATCAGAACTCCGCCCACCTTTCTCTTTCTACACTTCTGAAATTTCCACCATACAGGTGGTGCCTCCTTGGAACCGGCTCTGTAAAAGGCTCTGCTGATATACTTGACTATATGAAATACCTAATCTCTCAGTACTTTTCCAAAGGACCAGGGTTCAATCCCCAGCAACCACATGACAGCTCAGAACAGTCTGTAACTCTAGCATCAGGGCAAAACACCACTATACATAAAATAAAAATAAATAAGAAAATCTTTTTAAAAAAGAAAAAAATAGAGCCTGTGTAGATGTAATTCAAATAAAATGGTGTCACTAAAGTAGGTCTAAATCAAGCATGTCTTGTGTCCTTTTTCAAAGATGAGAGATGAGACATTCAGAAGGCATTTGATGTAAAGACACCTAGGGAGTGCCTTGGGCAGTACTGCTGGATGTGACTTCAGGAGCAGTTATGAGCCCCAAATACTGAGAAATGTCACCATCAGCTGGAAAAATGATGTGGAATACTGTAGCCAGAAATTTCTCAGTCCTGACTAGTCCCATGGTCCAGAGGAAGCTCTCCCATTTGAGGTCCAGCAATTGCTTATATAATAATTACTCAGAGGCTTATATTAATTACAAACTTGTGTCATCTTTGACATAGGCTCATTACCAACTAGTTTTTACAACTTAACCCATTTCTCTTTATCTATGTATTGCCACGTGCTCAGTGGCTTTACCTGGTCCATTACATCTTGCTTTCCCAGTGGCAGCTTGAAGTGTCCTCTCTGACCCCATCTTTCTTCTTCCTGTATCTCTCTTGGATTATCTGCCTCATTCTGTTCTGCCTTGCCATAGGCCATAGAATCTTCTTCATTAACCAATGGTAGCAACACACATTCACAGCTTTAACCAATGGTAGCAACACACATTCACAGCTTGCAGAAAGACCATCCCATAGTACGGCAGGTACTCCCCCAGAGCCTTCAGCAAGGGAATGGCCCTGTCAACACCTTGATTTTGAACTTTCAGACAGGAATATTGGGAGGTATAATGCTGTTGTTGTATTAAGTCAACTATAGTATAGTATGTTTTCATAGGAGCCCTAGGAAATTAATACAGAGAGTCATGGAAGACCTGAACAAAGTGAGATTTGGGTGCCAGTGACCAAGCTCCATCAGAATGAAGGACAGGAAGAGGGAAGCACAGAGCTTTGAAGTTGAGATGAACGTGTGATGTTCCTAGTGGTAGGGGAAAAAACCCAGTGTGACAAAGGGTTCGAATAAAGAGGAACATGGTAGGAAAAGAGCCTAGAACAGAAGCAGAAGCTAGATGATGTCATCAGAGATTCCCAACTCATGTCATGTAACAAGATGCAGACATTCAAATTCTCATCTCAGGGACTGACACACAGTGTACTCAGGTGTGAATGTACTTTTAAAAGATCCCCAGGTTGTTGCGATAGTGTCAGGTTTGGAAGGCTGTGTACAGAAAGAATTGTCATTGTCCACCAACATTTAGGATGTATTCAGGAAAAGGAAAACTGCAGAGACTCTGAGCTTCTCTGGAAGCTCTCACACCCACTGTGTAATCACCTTCAGATGTTCAAAAGCAGCTGTTGCCTGGAACCCCATCCCCAAAGTCCCTTCTCATCAGCTTTTCTTCTCCCAATTCCTCATATGAGGCCAAACTCAAAAACATGCTTTGCTCCATGAAAGTAAACAAACTCAACAGCTTTAGTGGGATGGCAGGTGTGTGTGTGTGTGTGTGTGTGTGTGTGTGTGTGTGTGTGTGTGTGTTCAATAATTCCCAGCGTTTTCTTTTGTCCCACCATGCTTTTGTCTCACTTTGCTCTTCTTTGCGTGTGGTATTTTTCACTGTGATGGTGGGGTGGATTTGAACATCATTCCTTCCCACAGCAGAGACCCTTCTGTCTTGTCAATCAAGAGCTGCTGACTGGCTGCTTGAAGATGCTCAATGCTAAGACTGAAGAACAAAAAAGACTCCAGATCTCATTTGTCCCATTTCATGCACAGACAAGTGGTGGACAGTTCTCCCTGTTCTGTTGTAGGAGTAAGAAGGCCTGGACAGTGTCCCTCACGCCTGAGAGGAGAGGAAAGATTCCCAAGACAGATGGGTAGTGAATTCATTACTTTACTTCTGCTGAAACAGAACACCTAATTCAGGACTCACAGTTCAGAGATGACATGCTGGCTGCTGTGGCTCTGTCTTTGGCTGGGTATCCTGCCTTATGTCTTTTCTATCTTGGTGGGTAAGGAGGCATGGAGAAATTGATCAAGGAATGGCTATACTTGCATCTCCTCATCAAGTCCAGCCTCTTAAGGGTGTTACAAACTGACAAGAGAGTATCCTCTCTGGGTATCAAATGTGGGTGACATGTCTCACCAAGACCATAAGAAATGGGAAGAGTCATTGTAGACGGTTCTTGAGTTTCTTTGGTCTGAAAAAATGGCTCAAGAGATAAGATATCTTTTCTGGATTGAATAGTTTATATTCATGACACTAAATACTGCCTTGCAGGATCCTGGAGTTGGGTGGCAAGGAATTACTGGAAAATTCCTCTGAAAGCCAGGACTTAGGACAATGTTCTGACCTTGGATTTTGTCATGCTTTCTCCTTTCCAGTAACTGCCGAAGTCCTCTGGTGGGCACAGGTGCTCCATGACCCAACATAGCTGACAGATACCAAAAGACCAGAAGAATAAACCTCAGGGTTAAGTCTACTTACTTACCTGGGTCTCACTTCCTCGTGTTAAACTCTTGTTCCAGCCCATTTTCATAAGATAGCTCATTCTGGACAGAATAGCATTTGACATTCATGTATATTAAAGGGCCCTTCACTGTCTTCTGATAACGGGTTCTGACTGACATGTGCAGTGTTAAATATTTTGACTATGCACCATTGTTTGGGGTTCTTATAGACACACACAGCAATAGCATCCTAGCTCTGAGAACTGCATCTGTGAATGTCGGATACTAGTGCATCTTTACCATCCTTCCATTGGCTAGTCTTCTGATCTCTGCCCAACTCAGAGCCATGAGCATCTTTAAATCCTCATACAGTTTTAAAGCCCCGCCCAGACCTCAAACACACTGGGTAAGTAAGAGCTGGCTGAAGTCCCTTCTCTAGACCTCTAAACACAGAAGTAGTCAATAGTCTCTCTCTCTCTCTCTCTCTCTCTCTCTCTCTCTCTCTCTCTCTCTCTCCCCCTCACTCCCTTCCTCCCTCTAAGCTTTGATATCATCAGCAGCCTTCTTGACTGGTTTATAAATTGGGAAACTGAACAAGGCAATCTACAGTAAATGAAAAGAATTGATCAGATGCTGTTAAATTACATGTAATTTATTCCAAATTATATTGATTCAGTTGAAAACACCAGTATTTCAACTGTTGAAAATTGTCAATTAACGGAGCCACATGAAGCTTAATTCTACCTTACGTGCGTGCGTTCATTGCTATTGCCCACTCCCACCCCTTTCTTTCTTTTGTGGTTTTCCAAGACAAGGTTTCTCTGCACAGCCCTGACTGTCCTGGAACTAGCTACATAGACCAAGCTGACCTTGGACTCACAGAGATCCTCCTGACTCTGCCTCCCAAGTGCTGGGATTAAAGGCCTGTATTACAGCTGACCAACAATTATTGCTCTTTTTAAAACTTTTTGAGACAAGTCTTACTAAGTAGCCTAGGCTTGTCCTAAACTTGAGATCTTTCTGCCTTTGTATCATAAATGATGGAATCATATACAGATGCCATAGGGCTCAGTATACCTGGCTATTATGCTGTAAAACATTCTGATTCTTTACAATTTTCTCTGATAGATTGTTTTTAATTTTGTATTTTACTCATAAAAGCAGGCAGTATAATGTTAACACATATAATGTAAATTATTTTCCTTAAATATTAATTTTAATAGGAATATAGCATAGATAAGGCACATGTACATGAGAAAAGCCTTCATCAGCCTAAGGATGGCAACATGACAATGATGATTTTATTAGCCCAGAATTGGGAGTCTGAATTTTCAAAATAGGCCTAGAAGGGGGTCTCAAACCCATTTTAAATGAGCTTCATCTAGAAACCATGGATATCTTTTAAACAGTGTGGTAGATCCTTGTAGTGAGCCCTGAACCTCTATAATGGCAACCTCTCAGAGCAGTGTACAGTAGTTAGGAAGGAAAACCAGACCATGCCACACCAATGATAAAGATCAAATGTGATGCCTAGAGTGATGATTTTTCTTAATATTCAAGAAAGCTACGATATATTTTTTGGGCAGACTTTCTGTTAATAACTTAAAACAGTAAGTGGATCCCTTTTGACAATTGGAAAAGATTTGGATGATGGCTAGGGATGGGGAAACTCTCAAACATGGTAAGGAATCGTAATCAAGAATGTTCTGTACCAGGGATCCAGAGTATTGGCTCAGTCATTAAGAGTACTTAATGCTCTCAAAGTGGACTCCAGTTCAGTTCCCAGCTCCCAACTGCCTGGAACTTCTCTTCTGGCTTCTGAGGACAACTGAAAGAATTTTTTTTTAAAGGACAGAGTGGTTACCTTTCATTAGATCCTGCCAAAGTATACCACTAAGTAAACAAGCCCCTTGCAGCAGAGTTTGAGCAAAAGCTGTATTGGGGTAGAGTAAAAGAATAAAAGGCTGTCTCAGAGTGGGAACATGAGAGAGGTGGGCACAGAGGGGACAGGGGGAAAAGCAAGAGAGTGAGCTGTTCCTGGAAGACATTCTTAAGACATGCACATACTGCATAGCTGAAGGTAGAAAGGCGCCTGGCGACAGGTGATGATATAACTGCCTCAGTGGTCAAGGCAGGCTGCTGCCCTAGTGGGAACTAACAACACCCCACACTTGTCTATACGTAACACATAGACATCCCCATAACCTTAAAATGTTCAGTCTTTAAAAGAAAGAAGAAGGTTCTGATATAGTAGAATGCTCAGTGCATTACTTTTTAACTCACACATCACAAAACTGCCTGATGCTTGACAACTGTTTCTCAGATGCTATGATGCTTTGGATGAGTATTGGTCATATCATTGTCACAGGAAGTATCCTGTGAGAAGAGTGGCCATCAAACTCTGACCCCCTGGACCGATTCCAGCCCATCATCTGCCTTGTACAGACCATAAACCATTTTGTTTAATATTTTAAGTAGTTGGAGAAAATTCCAAAAGAATATTTATTGACATGTGAATGCTATATGAAATTTCAAATTCAGCTCAGAAAGTTTATTGGAGTAGACTGAAACTAATCTGCTTGTGTATCATCTGTGCGTACATTTGTGCAAAACCAGAGTTGATTGTATGTGACAGAGACCACGTGCCTGGCTGACAAGGCCTAAGCAAACAGACAATGGTTCCTGTCCAGCTCTTCAGCAATAAAGTGTTCTCACCCATATCCCCCAACCCACAGCCATGCCAGCTGGGAATTTTCTTCCAGAATTCTTCTCAGGGAAATGGTTTTGGGGAGATCCCCCAAAAGGTGAATGTTAGGTCTGCATTAAATTGGAAACAGAAGCTATATCTATTCCAGTGGTTATTAAAATTCCAAACTTTGGAATCTGGTTGTGAATTATTCCAGCAAAGAGTCAATCCCTCTCTTTAGCTTGTGGGAATTAATGATTGTGAGCTGCAGAAATAAAAGGCTATATAGAACCCATTGCATTTATGGGGCTTTATTGCAGAGACCCTGAGAGGGGCAGAGATGAGATTCAGAGCACAATCCCACAGGCGTTTCAACTCTGGGCCCTAGCCATTCTCGAAAATACAGTTGTTTTCTGTTGTGTAGCCAGTGAAGCCCCAAATATTTAAAAAATAAATCCTTTCTGTTTTACTTCAGCAGTGTCTTGCAGATTTTTATCACTTGAAATCCAATATCATCCTTATTTATACATTCCTGGTGACCCATGGAAGGAGATGGAGACCCCGGAGATGCAGCCGTCTATTTTATGAAGCCATAAGATCTTGCTGAATTATTTAGGTAACTGTCCACTAGCACTTATGGCTAGGCAACCCTCACGCTTAACCCAGAAATCTTAGTTATTAAGGTGACATTTTGTAATCTTCTCATTGGACAAGAACAGAGGAAGATGCACTGTTATGTTTCCAGAAAGAGTGTGGGGAAAACCGGATACTGATGGGAAATAAGAAGCATCTTCCATAGTTCTTGTTTTACAAGACAACAAGGCATCCCATACCTAAGACAAGGCAAATGGCTCATCTATTATTCACAGGTCATTCTGAAGATCCAGCAGCTAAGCAAACAGTGCTCCCGAAGATATCACTAGTAGCAGTGCAAACACCCACCAAGACATCAGTACTAGTCTTACCCTGCTGGACTCCATGCTTTCTGGAACCTCTGCCATCTTTCGGAGGGGATGCTGTCTCCCAAAGTCATCCTCTCTTCCATTTCCCAACAGCCTCACACTCAGGTGACAGCAGCAGTGATTTTTTGACAAGTGTGCAGGGCAAATGGAAGGAGTGTGCTCTTTGCAATGACATGGCAGATCAATAAACACCCTCATGCCAGCCTGTCCCAGCTAGAGGATAAATGGACCCCCACTTTAATTATTAAACAAGAGTTGGCAAGTCTCAGCACACAGGTGCTTTACGGGACAAGTATTTCCAATATGAAATTGAACTGGGCGTAGCTCATTCCTGATTCAATTATCTTCATTATTCCCCTTGCAAATCACAGATGAAAGTGTTTGCAGACACACTGATTGTCAGAGCCCATGCCAGGTAAAGAACATTTCTGAACTTCTATAGATGTATCATCTCCCTATTTTTTACTGACTCCCAACATCCTTCATCTTTGACAAACTCCGTGTCTCCTCATGGTAGGATCACCTTCCAGTCATCTCCCCTGGCAAAACCGCATTGGTTTCGAAAGGTACTCTTGTAGAGTACTCAGATTTTGGCATTAATCCCAACAAATCAAGGCAAGCATGCCATGTGAAGTGGATAGGCCTGGGCCCACCTCTGTATAATGGAGCCTTTTTGTTGATATGCCCTATTGGGGGCCAATACACATATCTTCCCCCATAGAGAAACTTACTGCTCTGTTAATGGAGTCATTTATTCAGGCAAGTCATAAAAAAATAACCAGAATACTAAAGCCAGTGTGAGGTTCTCAGAGACTCACACTGAATACGCTACATAGTGAAGGGGTATGTGTTGGGGGTTCTTAGTGATGAAACTCTGAGCAGAAGCCACCCAAAACCCATTTCCTCATTCCTGCAGACCCTAAAGCTCTGTGACTCGAGAATGAAAGGCACGTCAATGCTGTCCCAAACAGTGAGAGGGAATATGGCAACTTTTTAAGACAGTTAAGCCCTTTCTGAATAGTAAAGCCCCCAAGACAAGATTTTATGATCCAACATGGACCTTTTCACTTCCAGCCCCCCCTTGTGCTCTGAAAAGAGAGTCAAAAGTGAAAGTGAAAGGTTTGTGATTTTGCTTGGTTGGTTTTTTTGTCTTTCATTTAAAGTAACTACCACACGAATTTTGATTTTGTGATTTTTTTATAATTGTATAAAAGTTCTACAAATAATGAATGGGAGATGTTCCAAAAAAGGAATGTTGCTGTCTTCCTAGTGCCGTACTCTCTGTGGCAAGAATGAGCACATCTTATCCGGGACCATCGAAGAAGAGCAAGCTTTTTGCAGAAAGAGATTAGGAGTCCCTAACATGCTTAGCCACTCCTCACAATTGTCCCAGCTGCCTTTAACAGGGCTTGACACATACTGAGTACCACTGCTCTGTGGATATGCAACATAAGCACAGGACACATAGGACATCGCACACAGATGTGTAGGTGTATTCAGTATATGGCTCCTGTGCATTTAGAAATGAGAATATAATGAACTGTACACTCTTCCTCTCTCCATGGAAATATTGACAATTCCATACCTTTCTGCTATTATTAAAAGTTCACCTATATGCCTGTAGAATAGTCTATTTTTCCTTATGTCCTCTAGTAGATATCACAGATAATAATATTAAAAGTTCTAAAAGCTTAAATTTAAACATCAGGCATTTTATCTCACAGGATTTTTTTTTTTTGGTCTGCATTTTATAGAGCTGTAGCTAATTCCAGCACCATGGCCTAACCTCTCTCTGGACAGTGTGTGTGTGTGTGTGTGTGTGTGTGTGTGTGTGTGTGTGTGTGTCTGCGCGCGCGTGTATGTTGGCCTCAAAGCCTTACCCCTTAAAGTTCTAGGATGAACAGCCCTGAGGACTGCACTGTTTTGGTAAGCACATCTCAGCAGAAGGGAGCTCGATGTCCAGTCCAAGCAAACAACACAAGTTTCCACACACAGGGAGTAGGAAGACATTGGACAGACTTCTCCCAGCTTCCCTAGCTGCTTGACTTCCATTTGATAGAGTCACAGCCTGTGGGGAACCAGTGTCTAATGTGGCCTTCTGGGAAAGACTCCTCACAGAAGAGGAAGAGAGAGACAGAGAGAGAGAGAGAGACAGAGACAGAGAGAAAGAGAGAGACAGAGAGACAGAGTCTTTCTCCTCTTCAGGCAGGTATGCTATATGGATTTGGGTTGTGGTCAGAACATGATCGAATCCTGAGGCAGAGGTCAGAGAGCTTGTCTTGTAAAGGGCTAGATAGTTAAATATTTAAGCTTTGTGGTCCACCTCTGCTGCTGCTTTCTTAGCAAACTTACTTAATTTTCAGGTGAAAGAAAAAAATGACTTGAGGGAGGGGTGTGGATTTGACCACAACCTAGAGTTTGCTGACCCCCTTCTTGAACCAACCCAGAAAGCAAGCGTCTCCAGAGTTCTTATTAGGAAAGATGATTTTTAAAAATAAGCTATTTTTCAAGTAACTGTAAGTCAGGTATTCTACTCCTTGCAACAAGAATCCCCCAATGATTCTACAGTGCATCTGCTTTCTTGAATTTCCTCCATCCACATCCTAAGGAAAAGGAAATAACAGGAAGGCTTTGGGATGTCAAAGAGAAGGATGCCACAACTACACTAGAAAAGCTTGCCTAACTGAAGTGGCACCTGCATCCAAGGAGAGATAGGACTGGATGAAGAGGCATATGGCCTGGGATAGGACTGGATGAAGAGGCAGGTGACCTGGGATAGGACTGGATGTAGAGGCAGATAGCCTGTGATTGGACTGGATGAAGAGGCAGATGGCCTGGGAGAGGACTGGATGAAGAGGAAGATGTTCTGGGATAGGACCGGATGAAGAGGCAGTGAGATGATCTGGGATAGGACTCGATGAAGAGGCAGTCGGATGATCTGGGATAGGACTGGATGAAGAGGCAGACAGATGTACTGGGATAGGACTGGATGAAGATGTAGATGGTCTGGGATAGGACTGGATGAAGATGCAGATGACCTGGGATAGGACTGGATGAAGAGGAAGATGTTCTGGGATAGGACTGGATGAAGAGGCAGATGGCCTGGGATAGGACTGGATGAAGAGGCAGATAGCCTGGGATAGGACCGGATGAAGAGGCAGTGAGATGATCTGGGATAGGACTCGATGAAGAGGCAGTCGGATGATCTGGGATAGGACTGGATGAAGAGGCAGACAGATGTACTGGGATAGGACTGGATGAAGATGTAGATGGTCTGGGATAGGACTGGATGAAGATGCAGATGACCTGGGATAGGACTGGATGAAGAGGCAGATGGCCTGGGATAAGACTGGATGAAGAGGCAGATAGTCTGGGATAGGACTGGATGAAGAGGCAGGCAGATAGCCTGGGATAGGACTGGTTGAAGAGGCAGATGGCCTGGGATAGGACTGGTTGAAGAGGCAGATGGCCTGGGATAGGACTGGATGAAGAGGAGGCAGATGGCCTGGGATAGGACTGGATGAAGAGGCAGATGGTCTTGGAGAGGAGACAATGGTTGTCTTAGAGGTACTAAACTGAAAGTGGATTTGAAAGGTAATGATGCAGTCCCCACCTAGCAGGATGCTCACACCTGAATAGCCCGAATGACTTGTGGCCTGCATGTTGTCCTCTCTCAGTTTTTCTCAGTGATCCACTTTAGTTGACAACCTGATAGGCTACGGTGCCAAGTCACTACATTCCACACCACATAGGTGTTTCTCTAAGGCCTCTCTGATGCATTCACAGTACTCAACCGTGTAGGATATAGTCATGAATGATGTGGACGGGTAGTGCCAGAGGGCAGGAAGTCCCAATGGAGAGGAACCCCAGATGTACTGCATGTCCCCTGGATTGCTTTAAGGGAGGAAATCTGCTCTGAGAGTACAGCATGGGCCAGTGACTATTGTCTAGCTTCTGTGCTCCAGGCTTGCTTGTCTCCAGAGAAGTCATGAACCCTGGTTCATGTTGGCTAATTCTCTCCTACTGAGATTTATTTATGGAGTTATAGTTTTAGATGGGTCTCATTTAGACCAGGCTTGCCCCTTGAACTCCCTCCATAGCCAAGGATGATCTTGAACTTCTGGTCCTTCTGCTTCCTCCTCTGAATTCTTGGGGATCACAGGTGTGAGTCACCACACTGGAGGTGGTATCCCCTTGCTCCCCCCTTTCCTCCTCCCAATTCCTCCCAGTCAGTCTTCAGCCTTTCCCACTCCCTTCTCCCTGAAGGGCAAGAAGTCTCAAGGTGGGTCAGCTCAGTGTGGTGCATTCACTCCAGGCAAGTCCAATTTTTGCATCCTAATATCAGGACCTAGTTAGATGTTCCTCTGAAGGGAATGGGCTTCTATTTTCTGCCACTGGTCCTGGTGGTGGTCTATGACATCCAGAATAACATTATTCACATAGGGCACAAAATACACGGATTACAGAGAATTTAGGTTTAAATTTATTAGTTATCAGAGTATTCTTTAAAGGAACTTGGCAATAAATAACATTAAATTTTTATTTCTTTATACCATTAAACTACAAGATCTAGTGGGATGTCTAATAACTACTATACTTTTGAATGATAGTGAGGATAGTGAGTACACATGATGTTTTAATGCTTTTTTTTAAACCACATCTATTTTTAAAGATGTATTTATTATTTCATGTGTATGTGTGTTTTTACCTGATTGTATGTAAGTGTACCATGTGTGTGCTAGGTGCTCATGGAGGTCTGAAAAGGGCATTGATCCTTTGGAACTGGAGTTACAGATGGTCCTGAGCTACCATGTAGGTGCTGAGACTTGAACCTGGGTCCTCTACAAAAGCAAGAAGTACTCTTTACCACGAGAAATTTACACACACACACACACACACACACACACACACACACACACCTTAGGATGTCTTTAAAGGCCTTAATGTTCTATACAGATATGCAGATTATAAATCTGTCTAAAGTCACCAATGCTGGTAATTTACTGCTGAAACTAATTCTACTGTATTTGTGGCTGAAGTTAAATGGAGAGAAGTGCTAAAGTTAAGAGTCTCTCAAAGTGAAGAATCATTGGTTTTCACTTCAGTCCAGAGGTTTCTTGCTGGCTGCTGAATCATATCTCTGTGCCCTGGATCAGGGAGTCCAGATTTCATCTAGAACTCTTCAGTCCACCATCGACTACCAGAGAACAGAGTTGCTTTCCCCAGCACTTGAGATATAGTAAATGCACATGAATAGCAACTGAAGAACATCATGGAAGACCAGTTCCACTGTCTGCTTTATTGAGTGGCTTTTTACCATAAGCTATCAGAACTCTAAATCTGGGGTTATTTTCTCTCCTGAGAGTAGACCCTTCTGTGGACCCCTTCATTTTATCTCTCCCATGAATGAGCTCTGTGTCAGCCAAAGATGCTGGCTTTTAACTAGTTCTTTCTCAGAGAGTTGATTTAAACATCTCCCTCCTCATTCATGTACTCGTGATAGGCAGACTTTGTGGGGACTATGTTCATGTCTCATGTATCCCTACATCTCTCTGTGTATCAGTGTTTACTATTAAGGTAAACGAGGCACGGTTTTACTCTCACATGGGTTATTTTTTAAACCTATGGAATCTCACTTTCTTCTGTCCTTGAGATATCATGACTTGTTACTCTGCCATGACCTGGGACTTCAGGCTTCTCTCTGACTGTCCCCTTTATCTATTAGTCTCCCTTCTCACTTACCCCATGGACTGGGGTTTGAACAGTTGCACTTTACAGACCGGCTGAGAATGAAGCAGCTAATAAACTCTACCCTTCCCCTTTTATCACCCACTGTAAAACTAGGAGCATGCCTACCATTTAGAAGGTGAATAGTTGTAAAGGAATTTAGGACTCAGGCATGTGCACATTCATTCACACATACAAATACATAAATATAATAAAAATTAAAAATTATCATATTTGCTAAAAGAAAATTTCCTTGTCCAATTCCAGATCCTTGTGTGTTCTAGCCATGCTAGAAGAACTTCTGGGGTGCTGGCCAGGCTTTCTCTATGTTCCCCACTCTTTTAGCTCACAATCTGCTAACTGAGAATATCATTTTAAACCCACCGAAGAGTGTTTTATATGTGCTCTGCAAAATATGTTTGCATCGTATTCTTAATAAACATGCTATGAATGTCATGATATCGTCCCTCTTGTTTCAGGTGCTCGGGTTTGTGTCTTAGAGCTTTCTTAGGACTGTCCCCATTTTAATCACTACAATTCCTGCTTCTATCCACTGTATGAACACATCAGTGCTTTTTATCCATTTCCCTGTGGACATGTGTTTGAATTTTTCTAATCTCTCAGTATTATACACAGAGTATGCCTCCCTGACCACACACGTAACCTTGGAAACACCTTTGAGAATTTCTGGGAGTTCTTGATGGTAGAGTACATGCCTCTTATTTTATATGTATTTGTATGTGTGCACATGTGTTGGATGTAATACAAGGATGTGTGTGTATGGGGAGGATGATCTCCTGATGCAATGCATGGATGTGCATGCATGGGAAAGATAACAGCCTGTGTCTTTTTGCAGAAACACCGTTCAGCCTTCTCTGATCCAGGGTCTCTCATGGCCTAGAGCTTGCCAATTCTGGTAGGCTTGTGGTGCTCTGCCTCCCCAGCCCTGGAATACCATGTTTACTCACACTTTCTCTTGTTTACTTGGGTCCTGGGGATAGATTTCAGGTCCTATGTTTGCAAGGCAAATAGTTTACTGGCCAAGTTGACTCCCAGGTCCTAACTGATGCATCTTAAATGGTCTCAAATACAATGAAATTTCTGTGATCTATGTGTACCAGCTACACTCCAGTAGCAACACATGGGTGTAAAGTGTAGGCTACTGCAGTTTTTATTTACATGGCTTGTTTTCTTTTTCTTTCAAGTATCTACATACTGTCCATCTTATTCTTCTGGAAGCAAAGTCTCTCTGTGAAACCCAGAACTTAATTGTCTAACTACCTTGCTATGGTGATTCCTGTCTCTGTCTTCTGTGACTGAATCACAGACAAGTTGCCATGGATGTCCACCATTTATGTGAGTTCTGTGGATCTGAACTCAGATCTATTGGCTTGCTATGCAAGGGCTTTAACCACCAAATCATCACTTCAGCCTTCATTTGCATGTCTGTGACAGACACATCCAATAACTTACAGGTACCCTTTAATGTTTTTGAAGTGTTAAAGAAATTTGTCATGCTCAGTTTGTCCAATAGGCTTATAGGACAAATGTGACTGACACCTTTTAAAAAACTGTCCTCAGTCACACAGCCAGAATAAAATTCATACCTATATGTTATGACTCTGGAATGTACCCACTCAAATTCTCCATGTGACCATGAAGATGAAACATGGATGATCAAGACTCAGTATGTGCAGCAGTGAGAAACTTCTCAGAACTTTCTCTCATGATCCCTCATCGGCTCACTTCTAAACCCAAGTGTGGTAACGTTTTGTTTCTGCTCTAACAAATAAAGCTTGTCTGGAGATCAGAGGGCAGAGCTAGCTACTAGTTAACCATAGAGGCCAGGAAGTGGTGGCACATGCCTTTAGTCCCAGCACTTGGGAGGAGGAAACAGGAAGATCAGGAGTTCAAGGTCACCCTGGGCTAGAGGAGACTGAACCAATCTAAAAGAGAAACCAAGCCAGGTAGTGGAGGCTCACACCTTTAATCCCAGCACTAGGGAGGTGGGGACAGGACGTGATACAGGGCAGGGCAGAGAGAGGAACAGAAGGCAGGAGGAGGCAGCTGAGGAGCTGGTGAGGCAAGAGGTGGCTGTGGCTGGCTCCTTTGTCTTTCTGGTCTTTCCTTACTTACCTTGACAGGCTCCAGGCTTTTATTATTAAGACCAATTAGGATTTGCACTATATTCAAGGCTGAAAATTCTTTCACATTGGCACCTTCAGCCCAGCACAGATTTGTTCAAGTATTAGTTTATGGAATGTGGCTTTGATAACAACAACAAAAGAACAGCAATGGTAAACCTTAATGGGTTCACGTGGAGTGTATGAGTGTATGGCTTTTAAGTATTTCAAATCCTTTTTAAAATAATAACGAGTTTTTGTGTATATTTACTTCTCTGTGGGACCTACGTGCACCTCTGAAAGGACAAGCATTGGAGCTGCACCCTTCCTCCTGTGTGGATCCAGGGATCACAGGCTGAGCCGCTTCACCAGCCCTGGACTTTAATGCTTTACCATATTAGACCCCCCCAGGTTACTCTCTGCTCTGTTCCCCTGGACTCTTTAGGGAGCTTTGGAATTTCTCTTCTGTCCCTTCTTCTTCTATCTTTCTGCCTGTCTGTCTTTTGACCCCTGTCTCTTTTTCCCCATCTTTCTAGCACACTCCCATAAACCCTCTGTTTTTGTTTTGATTTTTATTCCTTTATTTAAACCACCAGGGATAAATTCATTTGGACCACCGCTCACAAAAGCAGAAGAGAGGCGAGAGAAGCGAGTTTCTGATGGACTCGAGGCAATAACCAGATAACAGTCTTTGGGGTGGGTGACCTGGCCAGCAACACCAACTTGTTTTATTTTAAACTGGACACATCTGTCCAGGGACCTGGCAAGCAGGATGTCTCTTTATCATTCAAACCCTGCACAAAGCTGTCATGCACAGAGCAAGCCGGATTTGATTTAGAGCGGTGTCCCAGTTGCCCAAAGGAAGTCTAGGGACTCAGACTTTCCATAATACACCCCGGATTAGTCATTCGGTGAGCAGGTGAGTATTTGCTTTTGCAATTGTCCCTCACTAAATAATCTAGATAGATATAAAACAGTGAATTCAGCTGCCTGTGAATAGTATGGATATTTGTGCTTTTGTGCGGCACCAATCCCCAGCAATATTTTTTTTGTATTAAATACCATGAATCCACTTCACCTGTCAGCACTATTCAAAACACGAAATGCTGTATGAATAGGGAGGATGTTCTGGGATCTTTCAGATGATTACTGTTGCTAGGAAAACCACTTCCTGATATCTTTGTGCTTGCTGTGTGTGTCTCTCTTTGTGTACGGCTTACAGTGACAAGCAAATTCATAGCATGGTTTCGGGGAGGAATTGCAAAAGTTTAGAAATGTTTAAAGAACACTGCTTAAAGTTACAAAGAGGATGTCAGCTAAAATAACAGTGGGAAGTTATGCTTCCATGGGGGAAGGGACATGGGGGTCGACCATGGGGACATCAATGACTCTGTTTGCATACAGACTTCAAGCCCATCCCAGCCATTCTTTTCTGGAGCCTCAGAACTGGGTTATGCTTTTGTGGTCCCCAAGGAAATTACCATTTTCTGCTCCTTGAGAATATTAAGCCAATTATTGCTTCTAGAATGTCAGGTTGGTTTAAACTTGTATTTTAGCTAGATTGATGGGAGGGGACTAGGTGAGCTCTCCTGGGGCTGGAGCTGGGAAGCAAAGCAGAGTCAGGTAAGACAGACTCATTCATCTGCTCAAGATAAGCTGTTCTCCCCAGTCGGTCAGCAGAGCAATGTGATTCAGGATCTCACATCACAGAGACACCCAGAAAGAGTCCAAAACAAATGTGGTTCGAGGCTTAGTACTCTGCTTTGAGGCCTGCACCAGATAGGAGATAGGAAACATAAACAACAGAGACACATGCAGGAGCCAAAGTCATCTCAGTGGGACTTCCATGGCAACCATGGTTTCTGAGAGACCTGGGACAGGTATTCGTCTCTTCCGGTCTCTCCAGCCTGAGTAAGATAAAGATGTGCTCCTCCTCCTGAAAGGCCAGTGCATAGTGCATGGCAGTGATTTCCTCGGAGCACCTGGGACAAAGGAAATGCTGTGCTCAGCATGGATGGAAAAGGTCTCCCCTGACATGGAGTCCTGTCCTCCAGTTCCACCCGTTGTTACCTTGTACTGCCCACTACATTCTCACAGTATTGTGTCTGGATATTGGAGCTGGGGAAACAGCCCAGTCAGTAAGTTCTTGTCCTCAGATGCCTAGAAATGAGGTTAAAGAAAAATAGCCAACTCCAGTGGTGGGCTTGTAACTTGAGCACTGGGTAAGTGAAGCCAAGCAGATCCCTGTGACTTGACAACCAGCCAGTATAGCCTAATTGAGAAGCTACCTTGTCCTATAAGCTATCAGCAACCATTTGAACATATAAAACACACAACCTACCACACATGAATACACACATGTGTATAGCCATATAAACATATACAACAATCCACAAACATACAACCATGTGAATATACATGATTTGCACATATGCTCATAACCACATATATGCAGCCATATGAACATTGATACATGTGAACATCCAAATCCATGAAATTGTATGAATGTACACATCACACACACGCTATCCCATACAGGTGCAATCATGCACATACACACACACACACACACACACACACACACACACACACACAAACGTATATACATACACACATAGCCATATGGACGTGCTCACACATTCATATACATGTACTTATAAGCATTCATACACAAAATAGACTAAAATGTCAAGGACATAGTTTTACTTATTAACCATAGTAATAGAGTAATAATAATAATAATAATGTCCAACTCTCAATCACTTTATAAGAGGCATGCCAGCTATTTGCACCCTAACACTCACCTATAAGTATCTCTGCATCACAGTAGCCAGTAAGACTAAAATAGGAAACTGAGGCTCATCTATACAGGAAGGGCTGGCCTCAAGTTCCACAATTCCCTTGTGCCTATTCACTGTGCAGTACCTTTAGAATGGTTCAGATTAGGAAACAGATACAAAGAAAAACTTCAGTCACTCCAGCTACTGGGACCCTGATGTTAATCTGACACTCCATCTCACATCTACCACTGTCATCTATAGTTTGTCTCCATGAGTGGCAGAATAAACAATGCCTGGAATTATTTGGGGAGCTGGGATATTAGAAAGCACCTTTGTGGGGGCTGGAGAGATGGCTCAGTGGTTAAGAGCACCGTCTGCTCTTCCCGAGGACCCGGGTTCAATTCCCAGCACCCACATGGCAGCTAACAACTGTCTGTAGTTCCAGTTCCAGGCAAACACCAAGGCAAATAAATAAATAAATAAAGTTTAAAAAAAAAAGAAAGAAAGAAAGCACCTTTGTGCCAGGGCCTCTTTGTCCTGCAGTTTTAGGGCGTTAGAATATGCACTTTTCTAAATACCAGTCTCCTGCCAGTCCTGGGCCAAAGCCTGCTGTACCTTCTGTAAGGACTGGAGAGGAAGCATCTTCTGTTTTGGAAGAACAGGTTGGTCAGCAAGCTCTCTGCTCTTGAATCCAGAGCTAGGATAACCTTTCTGGCAGCCAGTCTCCATCAGCCCTATATTCTATGAGGATATGAAACTGTATACTTGGGCTGGAATAGAGTTCAGATGTATCCTGGGCTATGGGTATCCTGTGGTCATGAGAGCAAAGATTCATAATGAAGCAAGGGGGGAGGGAAGAAGAGAGAAAAGCCTCCCTCTGCATGAGGCAAGGGCTGTGTCTCTGTCTCTGAAGAGGTGGGCTAGAAGGCACAGAGTCCAGCATTGGGTGGCGTATGTAAAGTCTTTGTTCTCTAAATGCCACACTGGAGTGTTGGCTGGAGGAATCAAGGCAAGTCTATTCCCAGCTTCTAGTTCACGGCCCACGTAGAGATGCATCACTTGGGAGAATGTGTCCCTTGCTGTTCCTCTGGCACTGGAAACAATCTCTGCATAGTTTCTGGTGGATCCTTCTGTTAGGGATAAGATTGGAGTGCCCAGGATAGTGGAAGCACCTGGACAGAATTGGGAGCTGGGACCAAGGAGATCCAACTTAACTCATGCTTCTGGTGAACCTTCCTGATAGACGGAGTCCTTCTTCAAGTTCACCTACAATGAGGAGAACAAGGGATCCTGTAGATTCAAACAATCACTTCTTTGTGTTTCCAACTACCCCTTTGTGAGTGCTTCCTATATGCAGGGTGCTATGCATTTTCTATATATTGCCTTTTGTATGGAAACTATTTTTCTGTGTTATGCCTTTAAATATTAAATATATAAATTAATAAAATGCAGCCTTGTGATTCTATTCCCAGAAGCTTTTCCTAAGGGAGTAATCAAGCAATTATATAATGATGGATATTATATAAGGATGGGTATCATGGCTAAGTTTGTAACAGAAAAAAAATTAAACAGAAAACATGAGTATCAATCAAAGATGTGTGTGTATATCTCTGTTTTTGTTTATATAGAAGTGTATGTGTTTGCACACACATATGGTTGTACACATATTTGCATATGTATAAATTATATATCATTATACAAGGGGCATATTTGCAATGTTAAAGATATACTCTAAATAGAAATAACAGATTTATTAAATGCCACTCTATGTCCTTACTATGCACATGGAAAAAAGGTCAAGTACGGAAACTATTAGTTTCTTATGCTCCATCTTTTCAGATGGAGTAGTGAAGGGAATTTATGGGTCAAAATGTTATTTGTCTACTCTATAGATGTCCGTATGTTTTTAAAACAGTAAACATGTATTGATTTTGTAATCAACAACCCCCAACCCCATTGAAGCTATTTACATTCGGGGGAGGCAATAACCAGGCACTCTGCATACACACTGTATAGTCACTACCTATTAGCATCTAATTACTACCTAGATTGATGGAGTGTGCTGGTTTCACAGGTGTCCAAGCTGCTGATTCTGAACTCATTTTAGTCCCTAATTTATTTGCCTGATTAACTACTTTCATTCAGAGCATTTAGCACACTGAAATGGTGATCAAAATATTAAAGGAATTTTAGGAATAGCAGAGCCAAGGCCCCATTGACAGAAGCACTCATGTGGTCTGGATAGTCATTTTTGAAGAGGAACAGCATACAAAGAAGTCACCAGGCCTGGGGGAATGCAAAACTCATTTTGTTGAAAGCAGATTCCAACAAAGACTCTCTTCCCTGTATTTCCTTTGTACAACCAAATACTTGTGTGGTCATCACAGAGGACACAGTCTCAGACATATGTGTATGAAGGTCTTGTGCAGAGCTCCACTGAGTCATGGAGGCACAGTGAGAATGCCTGGAACTCAGGGCTTAGGGCTAAGATCAACCTTGAATCTGCTACAAGCAAGTTTGACAATGTAGAGTAAGGGTCATGACTCTTGTCATCACCTCAATTTTCTAATTTTGGAAACAGGACACAGTGACCCTCTCTTGAAAAGCTATTCACAGCACCACATTCAGATCGCAGTAAATAGACCCCAGAAACATGTCCAGGTCATAGTCAATGGATCATGTTGGTCTCAGGAGTTTGTAATTTAGACAGCAATAGTTTGGTTTGCTCTCTCTTTCTCTCTCTCTCTCTCTCTCTCTCTCTCCATCCCTCCACCCCTCCCTCATCTGACTAGAGATAAATCTGAAAACTACACAATGATCCTGATACATTTTCATCCCCCATAGAAGAGTTGGTAAGCTATGTTTAGCAGAGATCTGCTGGTCCGTTTCTGTCACCATGGCACAACCTAGAGTCTAGAGTCACTTGGGAAGAGGGAGACTCGGTGGGTGAGTTGCCACTATCAGATTGGCTTATTAGCATGGCTTTGAGGTACGTTCTCAAGGAATGATTGATGGAGAAGAAACCAGCTCACTGTGGATATTGCCTTCCTCAGGCTGATGGCCCTAGATTTTATAAGAGAGCAAGCTGAGGAAGCCATGGAATGCAAGCCAATGAGCTGCATTCCTTCATGGCTTCTGCCTCAGTTCCTGCCTCCAGGTTTCTGCCTTGAATTCCTTCAGTGATGGACTGTGACATAGTAATATAATTCACACAACTCCTTCCTTTCCCAAATTGGTTTATGTAGGGTGTTCATCATAGCAGTGGAATCTTGAATTAAGGCAACAATGAGACACTGAAGAACTCAGTCTTCCTCATGTCTGTTGATCTAAGATACTGACCAATTCCAGGTTAAACATATTCTTTCTTTAGGGCTGGGTGATCATCTCTGTGAACAATGTATGTATTTGTTGGGAGAAGGGATGAGCATCAAAATCAGAACCTACCATTGCAAATGTGCCTTATCCATCAGGAGGTAAAGGCATTCACTTACCTCATGGAGGGTGATGTAGTGGGAATATATTTGTCCTGCCTATGTGTTTAATAAAAGCTGATTGGCCAAAAGGCAGACAGGAAGTGTGGGTGGGGCTACCAGACTAAGAAAACTCTGAGTACAGGAAGAATAGAGATAGATGCCAGAGAGCCATCACAGACATGATGAGGAGATGCAGCAGACACAGAGGAAAGAAGCTGAAATGCTGCTATGAGAAAAGGTACCGAGCCATGTGGCTGAACAAGATGGGTTGAGTTCAGATGAAGGAGTTAGCAAGTTATATGCCTGGGCCTTAGGTCAATCAGTGTAAAAATAACATAAACCTGTGTGTGATTATTTGAGGCTAAGTATGGCTGAGAGTGAGACTAAACCTTAGGCCTAGCCCATAAAGTCTGGGCCAGAACCATATACAACAGGGTGCATTGTTGGTGCATACCTGTAATTTCAGCACTCTAGAGATAGAAGCAAAAAGATCAGAAGTTCAAGGTCATCAGTCATGTAGGCTAGCCTACAATACATGAGATCTCAACTCTCACACAAAACAAACAAAAAACCAAACTGCATCATCACACAAATTAAGACTAACCAGAAGTTGCCTGTAGCACCATCATTTAGCACCTGAAGAATTTTCCATATCACTTCATTCTAGTTCAGCTGATAAATCTAATTCTGTGTGTACCTCAAGTCACTCCCATGGAGAGCAATCGTCTTGCTGGGTTTCCTAAGTAGTCTGCAGGTCTTTTGATCTCATCTTCCTTCCATCACAAAGGCAGAGAATCTGAAATAAATCAATGAGGTAATGGACTTCATTCATGAATCCCAGTGAGCTACTCATGATGCTAACTAGTTATTTATTCCTGGTCTTATTTAGGGCTTTAAATACTAAGGGGTCAGAATTTTGAAATTCACAAGAGCTTATTCTTACTGTATGTGCTGTGATGATCATTCTCTGGGAGCTGGGACTTCTTGGTAGCTGCATGGGAATTATAAGGGAAACCAGAAAATAGAGTCAGTTAATGCAGCAAAACAGTCAGTATTCAGTCCCAATCTCTGAGGAAGCCCAGTGAATGAACTGATTGCTTGGGATGACTTAACTGCCTTGCATTCAACCCTCTCAGAGTATTTAAATAAATGGCCATCTCCAAGCTCAGTAGCTTCATTCATGAGTTTATTTCATAGTCACACTAATAAATTACATGATGCCAGTGCTCATGGTAACTGTGAGCCAAGCTGCTTCTTCCAGGTGACTCGGGGCTTTTCCTTGCCATCTGCGTTGGTTTGAATATGACACGTCCCTCACAGGCTCTTGTGTCTGGACACTTGGTTCTCAGTTGTTGGCGCTGTTTGGGGAGGCTGTGGAAACTTGAGGAGGAACAGCTTTATTGAGGAAAATATACCTGGCCTCATTTCCTGTGCTCTAATCCCTTCCCCATCTCTCTGCTTCCTTTGTGTGGATGAAATAATAACTTATCTTTCCGTGCTCACTGCCACACTGACCTGGGAAGGTAGAGAAGGATTTGAGGGAGTGTTCCTGTCTCTAATGCTCACATAAATGAGGGACAACACAAAAAAATTGTTACACTCTATAGAGCACTGACTGGACACTTTGCATGTGATATCTTATTGGGTCTCAAAAATCATGGAAACAACCTTAGTATTGTTGTCCCTTAGTGATGAGTACTGTGCACCATCAATGGGTGAGGAGATATGATGACCGTCTAGTGGGAAACAGCAGAGGTAGAGGCTGAACTCAGGACCAGCTGAAATCAAAATCAAGCTTCCATTTCACCTCCTGTGCAATGCTGTTCCCCACGTATTTCCTCTGAGAAATTTAGGGGAAAGACAACATCATAAGCTTAGAGGTCCTTAAACATCAGACTTTCTTCAAGAGAAAATTAACTTTCGGAACACTCAGAACAACTTTCTGAGAAGACAAGGTTGTCTAATCCACTTTAGTACCCTGAAAGTTTCTTAGATGTCCATCCTACCCAGCTCTGAGGATGCCATGTGCACATGACATCTGATCCATACACTCGCTGGTCACATGTTCTGCCCTATTCCTGTTCATGGTTCTTAACATCTCCTGAATGTTTGTAAAGATTTTCTCTGTCCAGCTATGAGATGCTCTGAAATGCAAGTTTCAGTAGGTTCAGGAATGCTATCCGGTGCTGTGCTGTCCAGGAAGACCTCATTTCACTGAGAAATTTTTTTGCATGACCCAGTACATATAAATATATTAAATAGGTGTTCATATCAAACATTCATTGAAAATAAATCATAAAGGAATTTATTCTCAAATAATTTTGTGGTATGCATATAATTTTACTGCATAATAAAGATAAAAATAGTTGCATACTAATGAAATGGATATGTGTGTATTATTTAATAGGACAAAACCCAGACAAATACTAGACTATATGTTGAGGAAGGACAACAGGACAATATTGCAAGTCTTCATTGCTTCTATAAAAGCAGAAAACATTGGGTCTACCAAAAGATAAGAACAAAATCACTTCATTTGAAAACATAAATATTGTCAAGTCTGAACTGAGGTATCTCAGGCAGTGTTGGTGGCAGCACACACTTTTATGTTCAGGACCAAAGCACCAGTGAAGTCACATGCAACTTCAGAGCACACAGATATGTTGCATGTTTGATTTTCAAGTAATATTTGGTCATTGTATCCTCAGAAACCTTTCCTCCCATATCCAATTTGACATGTCAGGGGTCACAATCCACAATGCAAGATGCTTTGCTTTAGAAAGGGGAGTGGGTAGGAAAGGCTTTGACATGTAGCCTCCTCTTTCTAAGATGTAAATACTGCTCCCCTACAAGTCCAGTTTTAGACCACTAACCTCACAGGATGCAGTCTCAGGAAGGCAGTTCACTCTTGGGAGTTGGGGCGAGCAAGTTCTAGGATTTCCCAATGCTTAGAACAGAATCTCCCTCGTGGTGGGAACAGAATAGCAGACACTCACAGATGCTCAGAGTACTTCAGAGTCACTCACTTACTAGCTGAAAAAAGAAGGGAGGTCCCAAGAGATGCCACATTTAAGACATAGTGATTAAGGGTCCCTTTATTCTCTTGTTCACACCATAAGGTTCCTCAACCCCTGAACGCAGGAATATAACCCCAGAGACACTGTGCAGGACCTCTTAAGTGTTTTCCTCTGAAAATCAATGTGTGACTGCATTTTAAACACATGCATTTCTGCCAAAAGAAGTAATTTAATTGCATGAAGATAGAAAATTTAATTAATTAACTATGTGCAAATGTTCCTACTTCAAAACTGAGTGAAGATCTTGGAGATCCCAGATCATCTGAGACTCAAATTTGTTGCCTCCTGTATACTGGGTATAGCACATGGCAGATCAAATCAATCAAATGATGATAGGTAACAATGGTGATAGGTAACAATGATGATGGTTCCATTGCAGCACTTCTGGGCTTATTATGTATCCAGATATGCAGTGACCAACTCCTCTTGTCCAGAAAGGTAAAAAAGGCCCTAAGTCCTTATCTAACTAAAATTTACCTTCCCCTGTAATACACACTTGGGGTGTTTTTCAGAAATCACTTCTGATATTTTTTTTTAAAAAAAAAATACATAAAAAGATTCTCATTGAGAGAGAGAATAGGAGGGTGTCAAGTTGCCTATTTTCCATACTGACTTTTTTCCAAAGGAAAATGAAGATTTAGCTTAAAATGCTTTCCCCAAACAGGAGCGGCATGAAATGGAGAAGCTTAATGGATCTCTCTATGAATAAAATGACAGATAAAACATCTATTTTGCTCACATATTCTTCGTTCACAGACAGTTCATTTCAGTAAATTTCTTACCACCACTCACACATGTCTTTTTTTCAAAGCTTTTTGGGGGAAATTTCCAGTAAGTTCTGTTGGAGTCTATCACAGGTATTTACAAGGCTGTGCTTAAAGAGAAATTGCAGCGGGGTCGCATCCACTCAGTTTCCCCTCTTTTTCTTTAACCTTTATCTGGCAGGCTCTTGAAATCCTTATTGAGGCTAAAACTCAAAGATGTGCAGCATCCACAGCTGGGCTAATATTTACAGAGCACTTGTCTGCTTCTTGCCTTCCTCTATGTGTCTCCTACCTATCAGAAAGCCTGCTAATGATCCTGCTGGAACCCCCACTTCCACAGAGGCTCCCCAAGAGTTAGTTGAGTAGATTTCAAATGCCCCTATGCTGCCAACTCCTTATCTTAGGTGTCAGTGACTTTCTGGACCATATAAGTCTCTCATGGGACCAGTTTACACTTTGCAAGATGCCTAGCAGTAGCCAATATTGACCTCTGAGGTACTGGAAATACCATCCATCAGATCAACAACCAAAATACGTCTTCAGTCATTGCCAACTATTCTCCAGTAGTCATTCACCCCCATTTGATGGCCATTGTTCTAAGCAATCACAATAACACACAGTAAAGGATTTTTTTTACTAAGCCACAAGATTTAAGAGTTGCATTCCTTTAATGCTAATACTCAGGAGGCAGAAGCAGGTAGATCTCTTTGATGTGAGGTCTACCTGATCTACATGTGAGTTCAGGCCATCTAGGGCTATAAAATGAAACTCTGCATTCTCATTCCACCCTCCCCAAATAAAAGAATTGCCTCATTTTTCCATGCTTCCTCTTTATTTTTCTCCCCATTGCACATACACAGCATAGCTTTCACGATCTTAGCTACTTTCATCTCCAAGGGGAAGCCTTTGCCTTGGGCTTCAATAGGTGTATGGAAGGTGTGTCATGCCTTTATGTCCCTGCTTGGTGGGGGAACCAATTTAGTTTAGAATTTTTCTGCAAACCCTGTTTCCTAATGCAAACTGAGTCAGCAGAGGCAGTCCCCAGATGGTCTGGGTGAAGTCTTGACCTTTGATGATCCCTTCCCCTCACAAGCTGGTTGACTAAATGAGTGGTAGCTAGAAACTGGATTCTCTGCTAATGCTGGAAGTAGAAAATGAGCAAGAATCACTATGTATCCGCCATGGTGGAACAAGAAGAGCACAGGAAAGGGTATGCTAACAAGCAAGTACCGGGAGAATGTGTGGAAAGTAAATGAGATCACATTCACAGTTCCGCCAGTGTGACAATGTGGTTCACGCATGTCTCCAGGGGATGACACTGGAACCGAGACTAAGAAGATGGTCACAAGCCAGGTAGGTAAACTGAGCTAAGGTAGTACTAAAACTATCATGTAGAAAAGCATCTTGGGAACGGGGAAGAAGATGAGCAATCGAGTCTGAGACAAGCAATGAGGGCAGGAGGAATCCAGAGCCAAGGAAAGCCTGGTTCTGTGCAGTTGTGTGAGCTCATCTGTGGATGGTGATGCCGGGTAAGAGCTCGAATGTGAAGCATCCTCCGCAGATTCGTGTGTTTCAACACTTGGTCTGCAGCTGTTTGGGGACTCTTTGAAACCTTGTGGAGGTGATGCCCGGCTGGAGGAGGCAGGACACTGCATGTGGACACTGGACAGTTCACAGCTCTGTCCACTCTGCTTCCAGTCCAAACTTCCGGCTTCCTGGTCCACAGTTCTGCACCATTTCCATGTTGTTGGCACCATGATGGATTGTTCCCTTTCAAACTGCGAACCAAATAAATCTTTCCACCTTTGCCAGGCTTTCTGTCAGAGAGAAGAGAGGAGTTACTAAGACAGAGCTCCAAGGCAGTGGAGAGGATTTGAGTCCCAACCTGGCAGAGGGCACTGGCTGATGTGCAGAAACTGGAGAGGCTTTGCAGGGAGGGCTCTGGCTCAGACTAGGAGGGACTAAGAAGGATGAAGAAATAATGGACTGCTGTTTGGAATCTCTGTTCGTTTTTCTTGTTGGTATGAGAATACCCAGCAAGAAATCTGGAAGGATGGCTCAGCCCTTAAGAGCAC
This sequence comes from Sigmodon hispidus, assembly GCA_004025045.1. Classification (NCBI taxonomy): domain Eukaryota; kingdom Metazoa; phylum Chordata; class Mammalia; order Rodentia; family Cricetidae; genus Sigmodon; species Sigmodon hispidus. The sequence continues at coordinate 303,926 of PVIH01000055.1, forward strand.
CAGCTGCTCTTCAGTTCCCAGCACCTACATCTGGCAGCTCACTACCACCTGGGACTCCAGCCCCAGTGGTGCCAGCAGCTTAGGTGTGACACATACCCACACATGCATACACACAATTAAGAATAATTTAAAAATATTGGATGAGAAGCAGCTTGTGTTGCCTCACGGTCATACAGGTACAAAAACGGGAACAGGATTTGTGGTCAGGCAGCAAAAGGGGCAGGAATACCAGAATGTAGCTCCCTCTTTATTAAATCCAGGGCCTCAGCTGTTTAAATTGTACAACCCACATCTAGGATGAGTCTCCCCAATTCAGTTAGCCTAATCTGAATGATAATCCCTCAGACAATCCCAGAGGTTTGTTTCCATGGTGATCCTGCATCCTCCCAAGATGAAAAACATGATGAACCATCACAGAAGGTAAGTTAGAAAGGTGGGATGGTTGGGGGGCCATAACAGCCATATGGCACCTGGCACTCCAAAAAAGACTGGAGGAGGGATAAGGGAAGAATTAAACTTTTAGCATATACAATTGACTGGCTGGTGATATCCTTGGTCCAGAGAATGACTGTTGGGAGATAAGTGGGTTCACATTAGCCATGTGAGTTTTGTAGTGAGGATGAGAAATTCCAAGCACCATAAAGAGACTTTAGACACAGCAGACATGGACTGGAGCCTCAAGGAGGAGTCTTCAATTCAAAAGTCATAGAGTAGGGAGGCACCTCAGAGAAGTTACTTATGTTCTGTTAGCATCCCAGTGAAATCTGAACAGTGGAAAAGCAGGGGCAGACCTGCCTCCATTCCATTCCCCTTCCTCGAGTGTGTGTGTGTGTGTGTGTGTGTGTGTGTGTGTGTGTGTGTGTAGGTCACAGATCATTCTCAGGTGTCATTTCATAGGGACCATCCACTTTGCTTTTTTGAGACAGTGTCTCTAGCTGGATACTTTGGCCAGGCTGACCGGACAGAAAGCCCTAAAATTTAACTAGTCTCTGACTCTCCAGAGCTGTGATAACCAGTACATGACTTTCAACCTAGACCCATGTACTTTAATAGCAAGCACTCTACTGACTATCATTTTCCCATATGAGAGGAAGGCAGAATCTTTTTCAAAATTAACTAAAGAGACATACTTGAAAGTCAGCAGCCATACTTACCTGGCAGGGGAGATACCATGATCAAGCCCATGGTTTTCCCAGGGCCAGGCTCACCCATAGCACATGGGGTATGTTGACTCCTGCGATCCCCCCCCCAAAAAAAAGAAAGTCAGCAGCCACCTCCTCCCTCCTCACCTTCATCCCACTATGTTTGGCTTTAATCCCAATCACAGCTGTTTCCTGTGGGGCTCTACATGGGAAAGGACATTGATAGCATTGGGAAGTTCTGTCCTCTTATGACAATCCTGCTGTGTCCACTCAGGACATCTGTAGGGGACAGTCTCCTTTTGTTCACCTTGTATCTGCTCAGTGTCTCCAACCTAATGGTGGGAGTGAAACACGGGCCACCTTTAAGGATATAATTTGCTTCCTATCACATTATTCCTTCCAAGCAGGAGAGAACCAAGTGTTTGTCATTTACAAGTGTCATGCCATTACATTCCCTATCGCAGGGTAATGATCTGAAATGATTAAATGACAAAATGCCAGCTCACTGCCAAAAATTTAAAGTGGCGTGCTTTTATTTGTAGATCAGAAAGCTATTATTAATTCTCATATTGACTTTGCCACACGAAATAATGCAAGCAGACTGGTAGATACGGACATGGCAATAGCAGATGAAGCAGAGAATTTGACTCCAGTACTTATGGGAGATCACTATCATTCTGGAACATTCTCCACAATGTGTATTTCTGGCTGAATGTATTGGCCCAGCCGTCTTGTTACCTGATGAGTGTCGAGTGGCAGGTATCAAAATACAACCTGACTGGAGTTTTTATTGAAAAGAAAAATGAGATTGAAGGACAAATGACAAGAAGAGTAGAGCGTCTCCATTGCCTTTCTTCATCTCCTGTATCACCTCCCTCTAGCCCAGCAATTATGGGGAGAATAGACTTTTGTTCTCTTTTTCTCTTTTAAGAGAAAGAAAAAACACACAAGAGATTCCTTTGCATCATCAGATCACCAGAAGAATCTTCAGTTGGTAAAATAAACATCTCGCCTTTTCCCCTTCTCAGCTAAAAAAATAAAAAAATGGGGGAATTACTGTTTCAGCTCTCTCTCAAAGCACTTTCAGCAGTTAGAGTTCAGAGCCACATGACCTTGAGTGTTTCCTGCTATGCAAAGAAGTCTGTTCTGATCTTCCCTCTGCCCTACCATCTCCATCCTCTGCTGGGAACAACATCCGCCAACCAGTTCCAGTATGAAATCTCTCACAAGCCCATTTGAGCGACTTCTCTACTCATTTCCCACTCCTCTCTATGAAGTGTTCTGTTTGGTTTTGAGAAAAAGAAACATTGTCTCATCCTTAATATCTTCTAGAGTCATTTCATTTGTGTTCTTTTATTTTAATTTTTTTTTTTTGGTTTTGTTTTTTAAGTCTCATTCTTTAGCTCAGGCTGCCATGAAATTGATAATTCCCCTGCCTCAGTCCCTTTAATGCTCTGCCATCCACATAGATCTTCTTACACTTGCCTTTGGATTTTCTATCCTGGAAATCTCAGAGGCTTGGGAATTGATTTTAATTTTCACCGGAGATTTCTCCTTTAATGTAAACTCACCTTTCATGTGTGATCTTCATTTTATTTCTCAAAATTATGGCTTTGGAACATTTCGTTGTTGTAACAGGCATTTGGATGAGAGCTGATTGACAGAGATGAACGAAGCCAAGACATGTAACAGTCTTGCTTGGCTCCATCACTGCATTTTGTTGCATGTGGACACATGGCACTCACCTGCTAATGACTGCTTTAAAATAGGAAAGCATAAGCATGAATCCCTTTGTGGTTGCTGAGGCATTGTCTGCAAACTTACCAAGATGGCTCGCAATCTCTGCCTTTGCTCCCACATGGAGACACATTTTGCCACCTCTGGCAGGTTGGCAAAGACACATAGAACATACTCCTCAGGCAAAGGGATGCATGAAGGGACAACTGCTTGGGTTGTGACAATATGAGGACCTCTCTTGGCTTATGGGTAATAAATGCTTCAAGGCTCCACGGTTGGCAAGGCAGCATTCTGGGAGGTCATCATTCTGGGGATAACACTGCTGGCCACTTTATTTGCATAGCTCTAAATCCCAGCAGCTTTGTTTGGTCTCTGCATTGTCTTCTTGGAAGAAAAGTGCAGAGTGGCTGGAAAGCAGGCATGCGCAGTCCTGGCAATCAGGAAGCGACTTCATTCTAATCTCCTTTCCCATGATTTCTTTCAAACCTTTTATGTCTACATCATTTTGGCAGTGGCTCTTGTTTGGCAGGTGTTGAGAACTACAGATTCTCTCAGAAGACAATACACAGAAGATCATTGGGTGATTTTTTTTTTCTTGACATATAAATGGCTTTGTCATTCTGTCCACAGTCGTGAATGCATAAAACAGCTGCCAAGAATAGCTCAGGTGACTCCATGAAGACCTGGCATAATAGGAGTATTCCAGCCATGACTGCAGAGGAGAGTCGGTTGTGCATACCCCCATTAATACACACAGAGCAGTGGGGTCAGCCTATGACCTCCTTTCCTGGAATCAAGGCACTGTGTGTGTGTGTGTGTGTGTGCGTGCATGACAGGTATATTTGTGTGTATGCAGGCTAAAAGTCAACATGGGGTATTTCACCTTATTTTTGAGTCTCTCAATGAACCTGAAACTCACCGATCGATCAACTGGCCTTGCTGCCCAGCAGGCCTAATCTGCTCCTGACTCCCTTCTTCCCCTTAGTGCTAGCACTGTAGGCAAACATTGTCACATCCAGATTCTATGCAGATGCTAAGGATCTTAGCTTGGGTCCTTCTGCTTGTGTGGCATGCTCTTTTCTGACTGAACCAGCTCCTCCAGGTACCTCTCCAGATGTTGCTACCCTTTCTCCTTCACAGATTGCTTTTTTGGGAACCCAGCTAAGTGCATGAAGACAGACACTAGTCCTCAGGCTCTCAGTGGCAAAGTCCAGTGGGACACTATAGAGCCAAAGAAAAAAACAAACAAACAAACAAAACAACAACAACAACAAAAACACACCAAACCAAAACAACATGACAGTTTTAAATAGGGAAAAGCTCTCTGAAAGTTGAGTCCAAAGTAGCAAAAGGAAAAATGAGTTAGTTGGAGGAAGACAAACGTGCATGCCATTCCCAGAGAGCTTCCAAGAGGAAGTGATATTTGAGTTGAGCATGAATTCTGGGATGTCAGTCAATTCATAGTTCAGGAAACAAGTTGCAGGTCACCGTAATGTCTGATAGAAAACTGTATCTTAGGAGCAAGCAAGTATGGGCAGAAATCAGTCCAGTGTAACAAGATGGCTTTGAACTACAAGAAATATAAAAATTGACATCAGAATGGGGGCCAGGGGCCAATCTATGTGAAGACATTCAGACCTACCTTGTAGTTTGAGGCTTGCCTGCCCCTCTCTTATCACTGATGCATTTGTCTTGGTTTTAGGCTGAGTCACACATTTCCACTTACTTTCAATACAATAAGAGTCACTACTGCAAAATAAGCACTAATGTCCCACAGTAAAGTCACTAAATGATGGTGGGTGTGTGCAGAATTTTCCTTGGCTATACCAAAGGACATGTATACTTGTGACAAAATCTGTCTGTCAGCAGAAACAGGGAAAAACAACATGATGTAAACTGATGTGAAGCCGAGTGTCTCACAGTGAGAAAGGGACCCCTCCCCACCCTGCCTGCCCCTTAGGAAGTAAGACTGCCAGGAGAGTAGCTCTATTTCAAAATCAAAACCAGAGGCAGAAGGTTCTCTCAAAGACTGACCCATGGGCTGAAGGTAGATGTGGCTCAGTTGGGAGGGCTCTTGCCTTATATGCAGGAGGCCCTGAGTTCAATCCCCAGTGCTGCAGAAATCAGGAATGTAATCACAGTCCTGTAACTCCATAACTTAGAAAGTGTGGGCAAGAGAATCAGAAGTTTAAGCTTCAATAGTGAGTTCAAGGTCACCTGGGTTACAAGAGATTCCATCCAACATAAAACAACATGAGGAAACAGAAGAAATACCAGGGAATCTGACCCAGTTCCAGACATTTTGTATGAATCTGTCAGGGTCCGCAAATATCTATCCTCAAACTTCTTGTTATGAGATTGAAAAACCCAATTTGTTTTTCTTTCTGCATTTTTTTCTTTTACTTTGTTTTTGTTTGTTTATCAAGACAGGGTTTCTTTGTGGTGGTCCTGGAACTCAATCTGTAGAGCAGACTGAACTTGAACTCACAGATATCCACCAGCTTCTGCCTCCCAAATCCTGGGATTAAAGGTGTATGCCACCACCGTTGGCTAATATCAAATTTCTCGAAATGAATATGATAAATAGGAAGCTGAGAACAGAATTAGACTCAACAGCAGCAGGGAGGGGTCAGACAACTCAGTTTGGGAGTGGCTCAGCACCAAGGTATAGCTAAGAAGACAGTCAGCACAAAAGTATCATTGAATGTGAAGTGGATGTCGATCACTGCTGTTCATTCCAATGTGGCTTTGAGCTTTTTATTCTTTTTCAGAATGCAACCAGACTTCCAGTAAGATAAAGAATTTTTTAATTTTTTGATATGTAATAAATTGGCCAGTGAGCACAGAGGCAAGACCCTTCTCATGTAACAATAGTGTAACCATAGTCAAACCTCAGCCTCTGCTTAGCACAGCTATGCTCACTCTGTACCCTGGAGAGTCTCCCACTCAGGGTCTCCATCCACAGGACAAATCCTTCCACCTGCTTCCGCTGGCTCCACCCCAGCAGCACCCAGTTCATTTGTGACTCTGTCTTAAGCTCTCTAGCTGTGTTTGACATGTGTGCTCTTTAGTTAACACATCTTGTTTTCTCCTAGCACCTCTAATGTCTCAGGAACCCATAGAGTGATCAAAAAAGGCTGGGCTTGCCAGAGACTCTGACTTTGAACTCACAAATGAGAGGGAGGGTCTGCAGCAGATGGGTCTCTTCAAGTTGACTTTTGTGTAGCAATACACTGCCTGGCAAAGATCAGTGTGGGGTCTGCACAGCTGCAATAAGGGTGGCTCCACTGTCTGGGTTCCATTTCCCTAGTTCACATTGCCACACCCAGGGAGAGTGTACACAGAAATTATCCCAGTGAAAAAATCTTTACACAGAGAACAAGAGGAACATATGGAGCCATGCTCAGTGGTGCAGAGTGTCATGAATGGCCCAATAAGGTCACTGAGTCAATAGAAAGTCAGTTAGGGTGGACACTGGGTCCCCTCTCCAGCTTCAACTGCACACATCTGACCTGCTGGAAATAAGGCTGTGCAGGACAACTGAACTAAGCAGATCCATGTCCACGTGTTTCCCTAAACTGAAGATCAGAAGTGACCCAGGGATCTTTTCCACCATCCCTAATGACAACAGACAGGATCCTTGCCTAATAAGGCAGTCAACCTCCACCCCACAATACCTTCAATTTACACTCCACAGAAGCAGAACTCACTTCACTGTCGAAAGTCATCTTGACAAATTCTATCCCCAAATACTAGAGCAAGACTTTCCCAAATCTCCTTTGGAAGATGTAATTCTCAAATAAAGGCTTCTCACCATTATTAATATACCTACACTCCTGTACACTCAGCAACAATGGGTGAGTATTTTGTGGGAAGAGATGTTACATTACGAACCCAGAGCTCACATTCGGCTGACTTCGGTGTGTTTGACCAAAAATAGAAACAGGCTACGTATCCTTCCATTTTTAGGGAAGGTGAAGACATGGATTTCGACACTTGATTTTCTTAGCTCTGGGAACACTGTAGGCTAAACTGCTTGGGCCCCGGGGGAGTCTTTGCTATTGGCGGCCCTGGGCAGAGTGATAGATTTAAAATTCATTCCTGATATCCAGTTGACATGGAGTTTAAAATTGCACTGGTCGCCACTTTTACCCTCAAAGAGTTCAGCTGCCACTGGTTTCTGGTCCTTGTTTCTCCTTTTCGGGTTTCCTTAAGCTCAGCCAAAGTGGGACTTGGGTGCTTGTCATTCATTATGTGGGAAAATAGGCAGTGAGCAGTGTGGAAGCAGAGCAAACCAGAGCCCCCCCCCCATGCCTCATACCAGTATCCTTATGGGAGAGAATAGGAGCATGGTGAGGCCGCACACAGCGCCTTCCCTGTGTGTCTTCTCAGTGGCTCATGGGGCAGTCAGCCTGCTTGGAAACCTTATGGTTGGCACACAGCAAGCCCATAGCCTGCTTTCTATTGGCAGCTTCCTTTTGAGACAAACACCTCTTTAAGAAAGGATGATAGGTAACTTGGATCACTACTTCTCTTCTGACCTTTGAGGTCTAGATAAAGCAGGTAGGACTGGACCACTCCTAGAGGCCAAAATCTATTCTGAAATGATGCTGCCTGAGGTCCCAGAAGATGTTATCAAGCTAATAAACCTGCTATGGATTTGGGAAGTTGGGAATATAATGTGTATTCTACTTCAACAAAGGCACTGGGAAGGCTGTAGTGAGGCTTTGCTGGGTAGGACCTGGCATAAGAGATGCTGGGCTTCTCTTCCCTGCTCTGAATCTTGTGAGGCTGTGTGACTTTCAGAAAATGACTTGACTTCTCTGAATCTTTCTTAGCCTTTTCTAAAAGGACAATTATGACTGCCATCTACCTACATTACAGGGGTCTCAGAAACATCAAGTGACCTTAAGAATTCATGGAAATCTCAGGTGTCACAGGGACCACACCATATCTTAACTGTTTACCACTTTCCTTTGGAGTTTTCCAGGAGTATAACAAGACCATGAACAAGCCTTACTAAGGAAAAGCAGGCATGTGTCAATCAATAGGCTACAGCCTTGCTCTGCTTTTTTGTAGCCTCCTCCATCTACAACAGGATACCAGCAGGACACACACACACACACACACATACACACACACACACAGAAAAAATACTCCCCCTGCAATCCCATTCCCCAATCTAACCACGAATTTTGCTAAACTTAGTTAATAGTTTGAATTGGCCTCTGTGATGGTTAGGTTTTGTCAATTTAACACGAGTTAGAGTGAGTCACCTGCAAAGAGGGAACCTTGATTTTGGTCTATAGGGAAGTCTGTGAGACTTGTCCCTGATTAGTAATTGTTGTCAGAGGGCCGGATTGAGGTGGACACTGCCTCCCTTCAACAGGAAGTCCTGAGTTATTAAGAAAGCAGCAGAAAGGAAGGTTAAGAAAAAGGCAATGTGCAGCATTGCTCTGAGGTCTCTGCTTCAGGCTCCTGCCTTCAGCTCCTGCTTAGGCGCCCTTCGGTGATGAACTATATCCTGTGAGATGAGATAAGCCTTTTTTCTTTCAAGTTACTCTTAGTTGGTTATCATGCCCACAGAAAGTAAACCAAACACATGGGTGCTGTGGAACTTAGGTCCCCACCCCCAATTGTTACCATTGTTACCCGGGCTTTACTGACGGAGCTGTTCCCTCTCCCATGTTTCTCAGTTCTTTCCGAAATGCTCATGCGCTTAATACTGTGCATTGTCATGGACACGGTCCCTGGCTTTGATTCGCTCTCCTGTGAACTATTTCTGCACTGGACCTCATGAGAAGGGGGCTCTACCCAGTAGCTCTTTGTCAGACAGTACTGGGCACCAGGAATAAGTGATGAGATTATTAAAACGGGACAATCAAGCCTAGAAAGGATTTAAATGCTGAATGCAGAGCACTAGTTTGAGTTTTCAACGTATTTATGGCTACCCCAGGAGCCAAGAAATAGACGAGGAGCTAAAGAAATCCAATGATGATTTCTATGCTTATCTGTGGGCATATTCATTGTTACCAATTTCTATCACCCCCATAGGAATAATAATGGTGATATGAGAAGAAAGAAGCCCCAGGTGGGTTCTCTCTAAAATCACCCCCCCCTGCCTGTCACTCCTTTGTTCCACTCAGATGCCACTGGCCCAATCTCTGTAGTTAGATAAGGGCAGCCATGAGTGCCCCGTTTGCAAGTTCTCATTGTCTCAGCCCCTTTTCCCTTTAGCCCCAGTATCTGGCCTTTATTTACTCATCTTAGAGAAATGTTTCCTTCTCCAAGGGAGGCTTAACCATCATATAGATAAGAGAAGTGCTGGTCATGTTTATTTCCCAAGGCTGTTTTTTAAAATAAAATAAAATGTGTCACAACCAGTATGGCTGACGAGGGTCGATTTTTCTGTCTTCCCTAGGATGCAATCTTAGCCAAGGAATGAACTCTGCTCTGTCTGTGTAACTCATGCCAAGTAGATAGTAGGTGCCCCATAAATAATAATTGTGTGAGTGGGTGTGGTTCTTGCACAAATGAATGGATGGATGGATGGATGGATGGATGGATGGATGAGTAGATGTATGGATACATGGCTGAGTGAATACAAAGTAAGGAAGAAAAGAAAAGATAAAATATGCTAGGGCCTATGAACAAGAATGGCTTACAAAAGCCACATTTAAAACAGAAATGTTCTGTATGCTTTACTTTTAGTCTCATGTCTCTTCCTTTTGTTCTTCTAGTAAATATGATCTGGATCACAGAGCACATTTGAAGGTGGCCAGAGAAAGCTAGCTCTTAAAAGCAAAGACTACAAAGGAAGCAGAGAGAGATCAAAGGATAAAGGATCCCCAAAGGTGAAACAATAGCCTAAAGAGATTCTGCCCAGCCCATGTGTCCATCTGAGGCCAGGTGAGAATGATTCTGACTCATGTGTGAAGCCCAGTGTATTTCTTCAGATGTGAGATTTGTAAGTCATGTTAATTCTTCCAAAATTCTATCCCACTTTCTGTGTGTAGGTTGAGACTCCTCTTATTTACATTCTCTTTGCTGCGATGAAAGGCCCTGAGAAAGTCCCTCAAGGGAGAAAGAGTTTTTCAGAGCTTAGAGCTCTGGATGGACACAGTCCATAGAGGCTGGGAAGACAGTAAGTAGGAAAGGCTTGGTGACAGGTGTCCTGCTTCCAATGTCCCACCTCCTCCAGGAATGCTCTACTCCTGAGGTTTCTACAGTGTCACCAAACAGTGCCACCAGTTGGGAACCAAGTGCTCAAAGATGTGAGCCCCTGGAGACAGTTCACATTCAAATCAGAAGACCTCATGGCTACTAGGTGACCACTGCACTTCTGAAAATAATAACATTCAAGGGGTCACTATTGATCTGAGCTCTCTTAACTACAGGATTATAGGGAGGATTAGGTGACTAGAAAAGGCACAAAAAGGGATGGGCAATCGGTGGCACTAGGAACTACAAAGCTGATGTTTATGAGTGGTTGTAATTTGAATGTGAAATGTCTCTGTCCTGCTTATGTCCTTCAGCAGTTGCTACCCAGCTGAGAGTACTGTTTGGGAAGACTGTAGGATCTTTAAGTATGGGGCCTTGCTGGAAGGAAGTGGGTCACCAGGGGGAGAGATTGAGGTTTATATCCTGGCCTTGCTTCCAACTTGCTCTCTGCTTCTGATCCTCACAGATGTGAACAAGTTCCTTCTGTCAGGCTCCCCCACCCCATGAACTGTTTCCCCACCAACCTTGAGCCTTCTTTTCCTATCTTGCTTTACATGGGAGTTTTTTTATAGCAGTGACAGCTGTAACTCAACAACCTCTCTGCAACTGTGTGCTTATGGCTGAGTTCTGGCCCTGTCTGGAGAGTTCAGACACCAGATGTGGGAAAAGAGAATGACACAGCACTTTCTGTTCGGAGTCATGGCAGAAGACAAATATCAAGATCTCATTGGGCAAAATCAAGTCATGTGACCAGATCTAATTGCAGAGAGGCAAGCTTTGGGGTTTCCATGCCTCTACCATCCAGGGAGTTCAGGAGGAAGGGACATGTAAATAGCTTTTGAGCTGCATTTGCCCATTATGCCTCAGGAAGGGCAGGATAAAAGGCCAGTTCATCCATCCTTGTGGTGGACAAATTGAGAATGAGGCTCTCCTAAAGCAAAGAGCCCAACTTCAAGTAATGTATTATATTTTGAGCGCTGAATGTTTGACAATACATTTCACGGCTCATTTCCTGCTACTTGTGAATGCTAGTAAACACTCAGAGAGCAAATTCACATTTTTTTAAGTCAAATATCCTTATGGTTTCTCTTCTCTGGCTTGTCAACAGTTAAGCAGATCCCTCTGAGGACAGTCAGCTCACAATATAATCTTCTGCCACAATAAACCCTAATCTGTCTCAAAATTCTATTGTTTTTCTCTAAAAGGCTCTTGCAAAAGTCTTCCATAAAGCACATCCATTTTCATGGCAGAGAATAAATTGCATAATCAGAGACACTGTAACCCATGTTGAATCACCTTTTCCAGTCCAAATTTAAGAATATCACCCGGATTACTTCTGTCATCAATCTGGCTAATTCAGCATCATTATTTTTTTCTCTTCTAGGCAAAATTTATTCTCTGAAATGAGCTTATATAATAATAAAATATTAGAAGAGAGAAGACAATGTTGGGGAGACTGGTGTCATTAAGTTGCACCCTTCCCATGCCAGGTCTAGAATTGAGGGGCTCACAGAGTGTTTCATTAGAATCACAGCGGGGGAGAGGGGTTGTATTCTAACATGCTATTTAATAAAAAAGAAAGTATGAACGACTCTGACTTTGCACATGGTAACTGTTCAGTTAGCTTTGACTGTCGAGTAGATGCATCCTGGAGTCACCCGAGAAGGCAGACTCCAGGCTGCCATGCACAATGTGAGTGGATGGATGGTAGGGGATTCTTGATTGTTAATTGATGTAGGAGGGTCCGGCCCACAGTAGGGGTACCATTCCCTGGGAAGGTGGTCCTAGACATTGTAAAAAAGATTAGCTAGCTTCAGGTTCCTGCAATGAGTTCCTGTCCTAACTTCCCTCAATGATGACTGTGGTCTGGAAGTAGAAGCCAAATAAATCTTTTCCTCCCTAAGGTGCATTTGGTTGGTGTGTTTTTTTTATCACAGCCACAGAATGAAACCAGGGCCTTCCCTAGATGCTTGGGTTTGTCTTGTTTCTTTTCATCCCTCATTTCTCAGTCTGTTTTCATCTGATGTCTTCCACACTGCATCCTGCATCTTTTTACAAACTATTTCCATCACCGCGTCTATGCAGTGCTTGTCACCTGTCCCTCCTCTTACCCTGACATTCTGTTGAGTGGTTATCACCAGGTCTAAGCAGCCTGTCTGCTGGAGATAGGATGCTAACCATGTGAGAAATATGTCCCCTACAGACTTATGGATTTGAACACTTGGCTTCCAGCTGGTGATTGTTCTAGGATGTTGCATGACCTTTTAGAAATGATGCCTAATTGGCAGACATGGTGGTTTAGGGGTGAGCCATATGGGTCATAACATAGCCCTAAGTGAAGCCTGGGCTCTCAGTTTCCTGGTCAGAATAAGAGATGACACAATAAAAACTAAAAAAAAAAAACAGTCAAAAGTGAAAGAAACCAGGAGTGGTTAATTTTAAGTACCATATTTACTTAACCAAATATAGCCAACCTCTTTGTTTATGGATCCTTCATATCTTGATTCAACTAAAAGAAAATTGAAAATATTTAAGGGAAATTTACACTTTTACTGAACAAATATAGACATTTTTTGTAGTCAGAAATTTCTATCCAGCCAACAACTTCCAAACACCTAGCAGCTGCTTCCCAAATAATTGACTTAGAGTTTTACTATTACTTATAAATGCTCAGCAAGCAGCTCAAGCTTGTTACTAACTAACTCTTAAGCTTAAATTAACTCATAATTTTTATCAATGTTTAGCCACATGGCTTGGTACCTTTTCTCAGTAAGACATTCTCATCTTGCTTCCTCTGCATCTGACTGGTGACAGTATCTCTGCTTTCCCAGAATTCTCCCAGTCTGGTTGTCCTGCTTCTACTTTCTGCCTGGCTACTGGCTAATCAGTGTTTTATTAAACCAATACCAGTGACAAATCTTTACAGTGCCCAAGAGAATTATCCTACAGCACTGTTTCTTTTCATTATTTCATAGCAATTATGGCAAATCACTATTAATACATCATTTACATAGTGTTTGATACAAACCTTAAGGTGATTCACAACACATGGGTGGAAACTTGACAGCTGGCTCAGTGCCTAAATTGCATGCTGATCCTTCAGGAGACCCTGATCTGGTTCCCAGAACTCATGTTGAGCTGTTTATAACTACCTGTAACTCCAGCTCCCAGGGGATCTGGCAACTTCCTCTGGCCTCTGTGGGCACTGTGTCCCATACCCACAAAAACACATCTATGCATACATATCTATACACATAATTAAAATGTTTCATAATTAAGATGCAAGCCTTTATGGAAACATCATATTCTTCTTTATAAAGGACTTTTGCATACTTGTTTTGGATTTGGGTTGAGACAGAGCATCCCTATATAGTTTAGAAAGGTCCCAAATGAGTGGTCCTCTTTCCACCTCAACCTCCCAAGTGCTAGAGCTGAGCTGAGACTCTTTGGGTTCCTGGCATTCTTGAGGGGCTCTGGTACAAATTATCATTTAAATATTGAGGGACAATTGTATATCCAAAGCAATACCAGTTGACACACAAATCAATATGAGGACTATTAATGGGCTGTTTTACATGCTTTGTGTAATTCTAGTGAGTGACACCTGGAATTGCTCATGCCCAGCAGCCACACCACAATTCTAGAGTGTGTGTGCAGACATATCTTCCATATCAGGAGGAGCATGCATCCAATGTCTGCAAGTGGATCTGTGCGCTCTCTCCTTGTGTACAGAAGCCATGGTTATATCTTGCCTTACCACTACACCCCTGGCACCCAGCAGATCACAGAAGCTTAATAAATGTTTGATGAAAAAATAATTGAACAATCCCACCTCTGCCACTGTTTAGCTGTGTGGCTTTGGGTTAGTTGATTTCTCTGGAGCTCCTACCTTATTAAAGAGCAGGGTGTCATATTCTACGGTTGCCAAGGTCCTCATAAATGTACAGATTCCAGGTCGCCTAATTCAGCTCTCCTGGCATTTAAGCAGATTATTTTCATCGTCCAGCCAGGGCACACCTGACTTAGCTGTGTGACGCTTCATTGGCCTTTGACTCTGAGAAATGTTGAGATTCTGACACTGTTCTCCTCAGAAGCAGCAGCTGATGCTTCTCTTTGAAAATAATCATAACTTATGTTGATAACAGAAAAGTCTAGAAAGCACCAGACAATTAGACCTCAAAATCTACAGTTAGAGATTGTGTGTTTGTCCTTCTGGTTCCTTTTTTTGTTTCTTATTAGTAATGTATTTATGGTGTGTGTGTGTGTATGTATGTGTGTTTGTGAATGTTGTTTATGTGTATTTGTGCTGTAAGTGTATGTATAATGTTTGTGTGGTGTGCATGGCTGTATGTGTGTGTGTGTGTGTGTGTGTGTGTGATATGTGTTGTACGTGTATGTGTCTAGGTATTTTGCCAGTATGTGTGTGTGTGTCCATCTGATGCTCCTTTGAACTAAATGAAGGTAGTTGTATTTTTTCATTATTCTTTCTTACCTAATAGCACTTGCACACACATGCTCCAGTCATCAAATGTTCATGTTGTGAAACACATAATTTCATGTAACTGTAAGCTTAACACAGTTGAGAAAGAGAAGAGCAGGTGGGTATATAAGGAAAGCTGTTTCCCCAGGGAGGAACAGAAAGAACAATGACCCTTAAGGAGGAGCAGTGTGCCATCTTACTGCCAGGGCAAGCTAGGAAAACAGACAGGCATTGAAGAAGACAGGATTGCAGACAGTGTAGGGATCTCAGCCTCTTCAGTGACTGGCCTTCTTCTCTGAAGTTAATAAGGAAGATTCTGGAGCAGCTTGCTTATGTAACTGGTGCATGTGAGAGGCATAAGGGTACAGTTTTCTAGTAGGGAGAAGCCAGAATATCACTACTATTAAATATCTCTTGTGCTCTGGAAGTCCCTGACCAACTACTGTCTTAGTCAATGTTCTGTTACTGTGATGAGACACCATGACCACAGCAACTCTTATAAAGGAAAGCATGTAGTTGGAACTTGCTTACATTTCCAGCAATTTAGTCCATTATCATCATGGAGGGAAGCATGACAGCATGCAGGCAGACATGGTACCAGGGAGCTGAGAATCCTACATCTGGATTTACAGGCAGCAGGAAGAGAGAAAGACACTGGGCCTGGCTTGAGCATTTGAAGCCCTAAAGCCCATGCCCAAAGACACGCTACCTTGAACAAGACCACACTCCTAATTATAATCAAATAGCACCACTCCCAAATGACCAAGCATTCATATACATGAACCTATGAGGGTCATTTCTATTCAAACCACCACACTAAGCTATAATTACATACACTCAAATGTCAATAGCTCTAGGGTGGAAGAAAGCACTCTGATATGAGGATCAACAACCATTAACAGTCAAGAAATCCCTGGGGGCCTAGGGCTGGAGCTCAGTTGGTAGCTGCTTTCCTAACACATATAAAGTCTTAGATTTCATCCCTGCACCATAGAAACAAATTATGGTGACTGGGGCCTGTCATCCCAGCACTCAAGAAGTGGAGGCAAGAGGATCAGAAGTTTAAAGTCATCCTCAACTATGTTGCAAGTTCAAAGCAAGATGGATCCTGGAAGTCGAGAAGCAAGCACCAGAGGCAGATGAGAATTCTGTGGTTGGAATCTGCAAGTAATTCAAACTCCGAAGTCCCAGGAGGAAGAAGATGGTGTCAGTAGAGGATGTCAGCTTGAGAGGTGCAGAGTCTACAAGGCTAGTCCTTTGTACCCTTGTCTGGCACATTTGGGGAGCATTAATGGACATCAGCTATGAAGGTTTGGAGGTACTTGGATCTGTGATTCCATGTCCCCAGAGACCTTGCATTTCATTCCACACACCAGCATTCTGGAGAGTTCCCACTAAGGAAAGTTGCTGCATGAGGCAGTTTAAAATGGGTGGCGAGAAATGATGAGAACCACTTTTCAAAAGTTAGAATTTGGCGTAAGATCTGATGTTGTCAGCATTTTACCCTTTCTCTCCGGATCACTGTATAGCTTCTCACCTCTATTTGTAGCAGGTGTCTGATAAGAGGTTGTGTTAAGTGATAGGGATTTGGGGGGAGAAAAGAATGAAAGTTTCAGAAACCCATAAGAGGCCCTAGTCAGCCAAGAGGCTGTACGCAGCCAGGAGCCTGTGTTTCCTTCTTTGCTCTCCTCAGAAAGATGCCAAGTAGAGGCTTGGACCCAATTCTGCTCCTCCATTGTCCAGACCTTCATCATGAAGAGACAACAGAGCACACAAGGAGAAATAACTAACAAGAAATAATGACAAGAAGAAGGGAAGCAAAATATCCCTCTAGCTGGGTGCAGATCACTCCTTGGTGGGCTGCTACCAGGACATCTCACTCTTCATCCCTAAATATTCTGGGTTTCTACTGAATCCTATTTTTATTTACCTTACCTGGTTGCGATAATAGAAGATGTTGGTTCATGTGTATCTTAAACCTTAAACAGAAGCAACACACAGTCATAATCATCACTATCTAATCACCCCCTCATTCACAGATAGTTCATCTGCAGGGGTGACATATGGGGTTGGGAAGTGGTGGGTCATGGGATGCTGTTGTTCCATAAGATATGGGTTTAGCCCTAAGCCAGGGACAGGGATGAAGGCCTGGCTTGGCCAGATCCTCTTTCCTCTTAGGTATTAAATGGTGGTTTGAGAGTAGCTTCATAAGAGGCTTTCTGTTAGCATTAAATCGGATTTTTCCAGGAAAGTAAGTGCTGAGTGAGCATTCTGTAAATGCAAACTGTTATTTTTCTCAGCCTTTCCATCATTATTGGAAAAAAATGGGATGTATCAGGAAGTTTCAGGAGGCAGCATCTGTGATGTGAAATGTAGCTGGGTCCTATCCACCCTCCCCATCACACTCCAAGAGTCCCACAGCACCGTGTGAACCTGGAGAGGAAGAGAGAGACATGACATTGCATTATGTTAAGTTGTTCTCTGAAAAGTGTTGCGATAAGAGGAGGCGCGGGAAAACTTAGCAGGAGCTCAGGTTGACGGTATGCTGCACTGTTTTATTTTAGTGTAGTTTGAAACGAGGACTCATTGTAGCCCAGGCTGGCCTCAAACCCATAGTGCTTCTGTCTATAAATTACAAAAGTGTTTTATACTGGGGACAAAGAATGAAAACAAATCAGCTTGCCTTAGAATCAGCCAGTATCTAATAATAAATAGCAAGCCTCCTGCAGACTACCCCTTCTCAACCCCTTCCACATTTCTGATATGTCCTGAAGATCCCATCTCTGGCTCATTCCCTACCCTTTATGTACTTACACAAGGTCCTAAGTCCTGACTGCATGACTTGAGATTCCATGTTGTGTGCTTTTAGTAGAAGGCTCAATGTTTTCTTTCACCTTTCTTTCAGAGTTCAACATGAAAAAGAATATTTTAAATGATCACTTGCATAAGTAATGCCCAGAGTTGGATATATTAAGGCTTGGAGTTCAGTAATTCATCCCTAATTTAGGCATTTTCAGTAGAATCTCCATTGATGAGCCATGGGTACCAGAGCCACGGGTATCAGCCCTCTAGACTGGGTGGAGAAAGAAGAGGGTGGAGTAAAAGGAGGAGAGGAAGGAAGGAGTTGATGGAAAGAGAAAGGAGGAGAGCTAAGGGGAAAAAAAACGGGAAGAGGAGATGGAAGCCAGGAAAACGAAGATGGGAAGAGGAGAAGGAAGGGGAGGATATGATGGAGGACCAGGATGAGAATGCAGAGGAAGGGGAAATGGCGGCAAGGCCACCACTCCTCTGTGGCACCATTCTGTGTGGCCTTCACTTGGGAACTTCCTGACTGATTAGACCATGAGAACTTCAACACATGTCCTTAGCTCAGCTTTTCTGAGATCCACTGAAATGCCAGCTTCTTTAAGAAGATCAGCTGTGGACACACAGAAGGCAGCAGCGCCCAGGCTTACTTCACTGTGGACTTCAGTGGCTGCCTGATGTTGTCATTGGTAACAGTTGGTGGGAAGGTGGAAAGCCACACTTAGCAGGATCGTGAGGTTTAATAAAAGAAAACTTGAAACTCTCCATGTTGGAGATATCAGGGGCTCTGGGTACCTTGGGCTCTTGGACCTTGTGCTCAGTATAGAACTTGTATCTTCCAATGTTCAGCAGCTCCTCCAGCTACTGTGTCCTCCATTGGCAAGTAGATACTCCAGCTTCTCTGTTCATAATTACACAAGGGTCCCCAGGCAGTGGGACCAGGAGTACTGAGTGCTGAGTTCTTTGAGTTCCGGATTACGCCCAGCAATGTCCTTAGAGCCCATTTCTTCCTGCGGTCACCACGCAGCAAGCATTGCTTAATTACCAACTTCCTTCTCTGTCTCTTCCTTGTCCTCCCATACCTCAGAGTCCATATCGTCTCCCACACTTCATTTTACTTACATATACTAACAAGTCAATTTACGTCATAATGAACACAGGAAGTGTTGGGTAGCCAAGTGATTTCCCTCTTGGTTGTTGCGGAATTCTCAAAGCAATCTAGTTAGAGAGAGGGAATGGAAATATGTTGGTGTGTAACTAATATAGAGACCTCACCCAGCATTCAGAGTGAACTAGCAGGTGATTGTTCTGTTCACTGTCCTTGTGCTGAACTCCTTTAAATAAACTTGGCTTGAATGTCATCTTTGAGGATGATAGTGTCTATTTTCTTGATTGTATACAGAGGTCAGCATACAAGAAGCCTAGAATATTTGGCAGTATGACTGACTCCTATCAGATTTAGGACATCAATACCCAAAGCAGCTTCTTCTGCCTGTAAGTCCCATGTACTCTTTGTAGAGACTTCCACAGACAGCATGCTTGGTGGAACGGGACCTTTCAGACTGGAGGAGGAAAATTTATACACATTAAAATGTTAAAGGAATAGATAGATGTCCAAATATTAACAGCACGGCTGCTATATCACCACACAATTTCACTGTTGTCTCTCTGTGTGATGTGGTGATTGTGTTGTGTATCACAGGGACATGTGGAAGGCAGAGGACAGCTTTGGGTGTCTTCCATAGTTATTCTCCCATTTGAATTTTGAGATAGGATTTTATTTTTCACTTTTTGATGGAGCTCGTTGGTCTTGCTAGCCTAACAGTCTAGCCACCCTAGCCCCAGAGACCTTCCTATCTGCGCATCCTCAGCACTGGGATTCCAGGCATGTATCACCATGCCCTGCTTTTAAAAGTATGTTCTGGAACTTAAACTCAGGTCCTTATGCTTGTATACCAAGTACTGACTGAGTACTGGCTTCTGATGTGTGTCAGTCTTCACATATGCTGCTGCCTAGTAAGGTTAATTGCTAAATGACATCAGAAACAGATGCATAATTATACAGCATCCATTTTCCAAAAAAGAAAAAGGGATGTTTATTGCTGATTCCAGAGGCTTATTAGCCATCCTGGGACCACCTCCACCTAAAGCGTGGGTCCATACTGTGCTGTTCCCATGAGACAGTGTGTTCTGGCGTCCTGATGTCATTCACGTTGGAAAGATGGAGTGGTAAAATCATTGATTATAACATGGCTCAGGTCTATTAAAAGCAACAAACTAGAGTCTCCATTTCATCTTAATGGTCTTGTCGCTGTAACCTAATCACAGTGTCTGGTTATCGGAAGCAACGTGGCCCTTCTTAGACAATTTTAACAGTCAATTATTTAAGTTTCCTATTTCTACTTAGCAGTCTCTATATGAGACCATCACTCTTATCCCTGTACAGTTTTCAGATGTGTCTAATTATTGTTCTTGGTGCTTCCCCACAGAGTGTTCTCGAATGTGTTCATTCCGATCTTGGGGAAGGATTGCTGAGCTTGGACATCTGTAGGTAAAGAGAAACTTCTAGGGCCAATTTACTAATAAAACCTGGCATGGTGTTAGCTGAGAAGATGCAGCCTGTCAAAGGCTTAATCAGGGAGAATAATCTTGCCCAGTGTTGCATCCGGGGATGTCAGTGTTTATGACTTCAGAGAGGCCTGTCTTGTTAACTTAAGAAATAAACCAAAAGAGACCCCTGGAGGAAGCAGGCATTAAGGGCTGAAATGTGGAGGCTTTCTGAGGGTGCCTTTCACTTATGCACATCCAGTAAACCTAAAAGAACTCCTGGAAGTCTTCTGGGGGAGACTGGTGGGTCATGTTTAACTACAGCCTACACCTACCTGGCTCTGAGTAGTTCAAACCACAGTTTGCTTTGGGAAATAGGTCAGTAACAGAGAAACAGCAGCATTGATCCCTACTACCTGCAATGCAGGCCCCAGGACAGTCATGTCCCTGTCACCTGGGAGCTTATTAGAAAAACAGAAACTCAGACATGGCCCCAGATCTCGTCAATCAAACTACATTTTAATAAGACATCTTGGATACTCATACAATCATTAAAACTGTAGAAGCACAGAGCAAGAGGCACTGACCTCCAAGGGTATCCAAGGAGATCCAGTAGGGCATGTAAACCACCACAAGATCCTACTCAGCTCCATGTACTTACTGTTCCATCTCACCAGTTGGTTCAGAGAACAGCATTAACTGGCTATCACTTGCTTTTCATATGTAATTCATAGTCCAGTGTTTGTCAGTCTGGACCTACATGCTGCAAGCATTTCAATCTATCACTTGGTGACATTTATACCATGATGCTATTTCACTGTATTTTGGAATATTTTGTAGATATGTCAAAGAAAGCAGGATGTTTCTATGCCCTTTTCTGTCTGGAGGCCCTTAATGTCACCCTTGTGGTCCCCTGTGTTGAATTCTAAGTCTGAGAGGTAACAGGAGGTACCATTAGAGCTGGGAAACAACACTGTGTGACGCTATTTATGTATGTGAAGATTGAGTGTATGTATGTGCCTGCATGTGTTTGGCATTTTTTCGTGTGTGTGTGTGTGTGTGTGTGTGTGTGTGTGTGTGTGTGTGTGTGTGTACATGCTCATATATGTGTGCATGCACCTATGGCCAGTTTAAGATTGGGGTACACAGACACCTTTTCAAGCCAGATGAGGCTGTGGTGGCATACGCCTTTAATCTTAGCACTTGGGAAGCAGAGGCAGGTGGATCTCAGTGAGTTGGAGGCCAGCCTGGTCTACAAATCAAGTTCTAGGACAACACTCAACACTTGGGAAGTAGGAACAGAAACTGTAGATAGATATCTAGCCCAAGGTCACACTGCTGGTGTGAGATTCAGAATGAGATAAACAGATTGTCTCAGGGTCATGGGTACCTCTCACAAATCATATGTCCACAAATACAGCCATGTCACAACCATGACTCCAGGTCTCAGATTAACTCTCCTGGTGATGATAAGTCCATAAGCTGTCACCCTGGTGGATGAGGTTGAACTGCTCCTCAGAAAGCTATCTTGTACCATATTATGTTTGTTCCTGAGGGGGAAAAATGTGATTTTTCTGAAATTGTGTCAATTGTCTGGCAATCTCCAGCCAAGTTTAGAAATAAAACCTCTGTTGTTTGAAGAACAGTAAGGGGAGCCCTTGATGGCAGGAGAGTTTGGATCCCTACACTACAGGCTTCAGTGCTGACCTGTCGCCTCTGCCTCTTTGCTCTCCCTCCAATTTGCTGCTCAGTTTACGAATCCAAGTCTTTAAGAGTGAACATGGTCCTCTTCCTCAGCTCTAAATTTCTCCTAAAATTTATTTTTCCAAACATTATTTTTAATGTTAAACAACCTCAAAAAGCATTTTTCATGTTTATTGCTAGTGCATAAAATTACAATGCTGTGAACATTTTTTAGCCACATACGGATATCGTGATCCATGATTTAAAGGGAGGCTTTAGCATTGCAGTAAATTCCAGGAGACATTGGAACCTCTGCAGAAAGGATGCAAATTAGGGGCTGGTCACCAAGTCAGCATTTGGAGGGAGGCTGCTAATTACTGTTTTTACCGTTAGAGAAATCTGTGGGGCCAGTGGGCGTCTGCCCACTGGTAGAAATAAGAGAACAGACTCACACATATGCTTGAAGGAAGATGCTGGGGGCTGTTAGCACAAGTAGTAAGGGTGATGGAGTCAGGGTGACATACACCTTCACCTAGTTTCTCCATTCAGTCTACCCAAAGGTAAATGCCATATTTGGGTGGCCCATTAACTCTCATTGACTGAGTTTCACAGTTAGGAGTTATTTTTGTTCTATACTTGTACCCTTCTGATGTCATGAGCAATTGCCACTTTAGTGAGCATTTTTTTAATTTTCAAGGCATATGGGTGGTGTGGCGAATAAATTAATTGCTCCTTCAGAAGGGTGGCTGCCCACTTCAATGTGTGCTGAACTGGAGGAAGCTCCGGATTTCTTTTTGTTTTTTCCCAAGGATACAAGACCCAATTAGGAGGACAGGAACAGTTTCACTGGGCAGGAAAGCCACACAAGATCCGTGTTCTTAGAGAAATGTGATAGCTAAAGGAAACTAGGGTGATGTTCTGGATGTTTCCCACATGCTTTGAAAATGATAGACATGGAGTTCGGTGGGCCCCTCCGAGAGTTCAAAGGAAAAGACTTGATGACAAGAAGAAGATCATTACCAAAAAGGTCTAATGAGGCCACAACAATTAGCACACCCTAGAAGTAGCAGGCCAGAAAATACCAGCATGCACACCAGAATGTACCTCATGTGTCTGCCCCTTGTGAAGCATTTAATATGGCTCCCACATTGGCATTGCTGTCCTATATAGGGTAATGATGCCTGGAACAATCAGAGCTATCACAGCTCTGAAAATGATAAGTACCATATAGAAAGGCCCCCCAGGGAAATTTGAACTGTTAAGGCTTTACAGGTCTGATGAATTTTTTTAATCTATCTGCCAGACTGCTTTGAAAGCTAAATAGATGCCCATCAACAGGCTGTCTGTCAGTGATCAACAACTTTACATATTTTGCTTGTGTTGACGGTTTTTTTTGTTTCAATCTAGTAGGCTGTTTGCCAGATGGCTGCTGTCCTCATTAGGGACTCTTAGCACATCAAGCTAGTATGTATGCTCCATGTGTAAATGGGATGACTCTTTGTTTTGTTCCTTAGAAAAGGTTGAATGCACCGTGTCTAAGTAGACACACATTTATGGCTGCCACAAAGGTGATGTAGGACTAGCAGAGTGGGCTATGACCATTCAGTTTTGTTTTTGCTTACATCCTGAAGACTGCAGAAGACCACATCTCAACAAAGACAGAGATTTAGCAAATCTGAATAAGTTACAAGATCAATAGTCAGCAACTCTCAAATTTTATCCCAATCTGATATTTTTGTTATTAAACTTTGTTTACCTGTTCTTTTGTGACCATTCCTTCATCTCAAGCATAGTAAGCTCAGTCATCACATTTATGTTTTCTTCCCCTCCCCAAAATGTGTCTTATATTATCCCACTCTGGGGCTTATCATTAACTGTCAACTTGATTGGTTAGAGTAGCAACTAATCCACGTGAGTCTGTGAGGCATTTCTAGGAAGTATTAACTGAGGGGCGAGACCTTCCCCAGAGTGGGTACCTGCTTCTCAGATAGAAAGAAATCCCAAGAGGAAAAAAAAGGCACTATTATTTGCTGGCCTACCTTTGGGTCTTGCTGGTAAGTGTATATATCTTTGCTGTCAAGGCCATCATCCTTCACTGACATTAGAAGTGAGCCATCCAGCGTGGACCGAAGACCTCAATTCTCCAGGAATTCTCCAGGCCATCAGTACTGGGTTTAGACTGCTGAGGTTTCTAGCCTTGTGTACTGAGAAGCTATTGGGAGCTCAGTCTTTCCATAGGGCAGAAGGCCATCATTTGACAACCAAGCCCTTATCTCGGAAGCCAACACAATGCACCTCCTCTGTAACATACAGTCATTCTTTGGTTCTGTTCCCCTGGAAAACCCTGACACAATCACATTGCAGCAAATGGCAGCACCGCCTGTTCAGTTCCTCAAGTAACTGTGACGAGAGGCATCTCTGAGTTCCCTCTTGGCTTTCTTCCTACATCCTGTTCATCAGCATGTTACTCTCAAAATATCTCTCATCTGTTGACTTCTATACTCGTTCATAGTTATTGTCAACTTGACACAGCCAAGAGTCACACGGGGAAGAGGGACTCTCAATTGAGAAATTGTTTTTATCTCATTGGCCTGTGTGTTTGTCTATAGGATATTTTCTTGATGGCTAATTGATGAAGGAGGGCTCACCCTACTGTGGACAGTTCACTCTGTAAGTGAGTCTGGCAAGTATAAGAAGGGTAACTGAATGTGAAC
The DNA here is from genome assembly GCA_004025045.1 of Sigmodon hispidus. NCBI lineage: Eukaryota > Metazoa > Chordata > Mammalia > Rodentia > Cricetidae > Sigmodon > Sigmodon hispidus. The sequence continues at coordinate 328,255 of PVIH01000055.1, forward strand.
CTATAAACAAGATGGTAAGCAGGGTATCTCCATGGTCTGTGCTTTAGCTCTGCCTTGGCTCCCACCTGTAAGATGTGATAACCACAGTCCTCCACAATTTTGTCTTGATTAGTGTTTATCACAGCAACAGAACACAAGCTAAGATGACCTAGTTCTCTTCCTCTGCTATCACCATGCACAGTTCCTTACTTGAATGATGGCAACTGCCTTCTTAATTTGTCCTTTAATTCTATTCTTGTTCCTTGATGAACTACTTTGCAAGACAGAAAAGTTTGTCAAAAAAAGGCCCAGCAGAGCCCGTTAATTTCCCAACACCATTCCATCAACTAGTTTCATAGTATATGTAGATAAACTCTCAACTTCTCACAGGGCTAAGGCCAAAAAGGACAGTGTCATGACCACCTTCTGGTTCCATCTCTTACTACTCCAAACCACAATGTCCCAGTGATGTTCTAGAACATTCTCCAATTGTTTTCCTTCGGGTGTTTGCATTTCTCTTATTTGTTGCTTTGTTTTTTCAACTCAGGATGCTATACCCTCAGACTTCATGCCTTATTCTTTCATTTGTCATGTTTTATATCAGAGATTTCTGGGTCCTCCTCTAGAGGATTCCACTCATGACACTCTGCTTCAATTCCTCTCCTTCACTCACCATTGTCAACCACTGTGTTCTTCACAGATTGTCTTTTGGGCACTTGATCTTATCTCCCTGAATGAACCTGTAAGTTCTATTGGCTCCCAGCTTCTTGTATCTCTGACACTTTGGAGAGTGGTAAGAAGGGGAAATTGCTAAATAAATATTTATTTGCTAAACCAATTGTCATAGATATTAGGGGTTCATTGCCCACAAGATTCATATTTAGATCCTAGTCTCCACTATGCTATCAGGAAGAAAAACCTTTGGAAAATAATACATTTCAAGAATAAAATACCTGTGAATGCCCTGGTAAGAGACACAGGGCTTGGGTATCAGCCTCTGTTACATGTGACAACACAATGAAGAGATTGAACTGACATTTCTCTGAGCATCTGACCTGCAGGCATGTTGACCCTGGACCTTTTCACCCCTAAAAATATGATGGACAAGTGAGTCATTTAATCCACACAATCTATAAAATTGAAATAAATTGATATCTGAATATAAAAATTTACCATAGAATAATGCATATTGTTTTCTACTTAATAGACCATGAGTTTTAATTTCTCAGTTAAACTGAAACTTTGAAAGTACTCAGTTGAGGCATAAAAACAGACTTGTGGATCAATGGAATAGAATTGATGATCCAGACATTAACTCAAAAACCTATGAACACCTGATCTTTGACAAAGAGGACCAAAACATTCAATGGAAGAAAGATAGTATATTTAACAAATGGTGTTGGCATAGCTGGATGGAAGTGTGTAGAAAAATGCAAATAGATACGAGCCTCTCACCCTGCACAAAACTCAAATCCAAGTGGATCAAAGACCTCAACATAAACCCAGTCACTTTGAACTTGATAGAAAAGAAAGTGGGAAATACACTTCTACGAATTGGCACAGGCGACCACTTCCTAAATATAACACCAGTGGCACAGACACTAAGACCAACAATCAATAAGTGGGATCTCCTGAAGCTAAGAAGCTTCTGTAAAGCCAAGGACACTGTCAATAGCACAAAACGACAGCATACAGAATGGGAAAAGATTTTCACCAACCCTACAAGTGATAGAGGACTGATCTCTAAGATATATAAAGACCTCAAGAATCTGGAGCCCAAAACCTTGAATAACCCAATCAAAAAATGGGGTTCAGATCTAAAAAGGGAATTTTCAGGAGAGGAATTACGAATGGCTAAAAGGCACCTGAAAAAGTACTCATCATCTTTAGCCATCAGAGAAATGCAAATCAAAACAACTTTGAGATACCACCTAACACCTGTTAGATTGGCTAAGATAGAAGCCACAGATGACATCCTATGTTGGAGAGGATGTGGAGCAAGGGGAACACTCCTCCACTGTTGGTGGGAATGTAAGCTTGTTCAGCCACTTTGGAATGCAGTATGGCGGTTTCTCAGAAAATTGAGGATCAATCTCCCCAAGGACCCAGCAATACCACTTCTGGGTGTATACACTAATGATGCACAGTCATACTCCAAAGGCATTAGCTCAACTATGTTCATAGCAGCATTATTTGTAATAGCAAGAACCTGAAAACAACCTAGATGTCCCTCAACTGAAGAATGGATTAACAAACTGTGGTATATCTACACAATAGAGTACTACTCAGCAGTAAGAAAAAATGATATCCTAAAATTCACAGGCAAATGGATGGATTTGGAGAATATCCTCCTGAGCGAGGTATCACAAACTCAGAAAGATAAGCAGGGGATGTACTCACTCTTTAGTGGTCTCTAAACAAACAAACAAGAAAAAAGCCAAGCATGCCCAAGCTGCAAACAACAACCACTGAACAGCTTGGGATAAGAAACACCCTGGACTGACTTTTCGGATCCAACTCCACCTAAAGGAACACCTGCCTCACTCTTGAGGGAGGAGGGACAAATCTGAATCTGCCAGGAGTGGAGACTGAACTAAGCAATATTGGGTCTGTGGGACGATGGGACTGTCTGCAGCCTGCCCAAGGAGGGGATGAGGAGTTGTGGAGAAGAAAAAATGACCTGATGTGGCAGGAGGGGGAAGGGACCTTGAATAATGATATACAGGGATAGAAAACGTGACTTCTTTGTTCATAATAATGATAATAATAATAAAGTATACAGAAAAAAGAAAGCACTCAGTTGATCACTTAATATGTCATTAGTACTAGTAAAGGTTCATTAACATAGAAACTGAATCTGGCAATGCAAGCCTTTATAAACAGGCAAATTTCTCTTGTCCATCTGTTCTTTAAAAAAAAAACATTCAGAGGTTTGTATTAATTATAAATGTTTGGCTAATAGCACAGGCTTATTACTAGCTAACTCTTACATTTAAATTAACCCATTTCTATTCATCTATGCTGTGGTCTTTGATGCAGTTGAAGATTAGATAGTTACAGTTTTCTTTACTTGTAATAAAAGGTAAATTAGATGTAAAACTTCAGACTCACAAGGATAAGATAGATGATAAAATATTTTCTTTAATTTTACTAAATATAAATAGACTAGATATTGTAACTATAATTTTGCTTGATAGCTGTTGTGATCAGCCTGACACAGAGATGTGTCAAGCTTAGGAGACAGAATGCCAGAAAACCAGGAAGCATGCATGGAAGTTGACTATTAGGATGCAAAGAATCATAGGCCAGAGAGATGAATCAATGGGTAAAGTATTTGCAACATAGGATGAGCACCTGAGTTCAGATTCCATAGAAAAATAAAGCTGGATGTGGTGTTGCAAGCCAGTAAATCCATTGCTTGGAGAAGATATGAGTGTCTTGAGGGCTTCATGGCCAGTCAGTCCTGCCTATCATTGATTTCCAAGATCAGTGAGACACCTTACATTACAAATAACATGAAGAATGATAGAGAAAGGGACCTGGTGGTGACTTCTGACCTCTACATGTGAATATACACAGGTATGAACATAAACCACACACACAATTATGTCTATGATTACCTATATAGGAAAACAAGAAGACCAAGCAGTGTTTGCTTTATAAACAGGTCAGACCAGTTGTAGTAAGTCTATTTTTATAAATAAAGTTTTATTGGTATGTCCTTCTCATCCATTTCAATACAGTCTTGGTAGTTGTAGTTGCACAATGAAAATTAGAAGTTGTAACTCACTGATTGTGATCTGCAAAGCCTGGACATTTACTATCTGGTCCTTTATATTAAAAGAGTGACAAGCCACCATGTAACAGTATAGCCTAATGATTAGGGGCATGAACTCTGAGGTTGGATGACCAGAGTCTGATTCTTACCTAAGTAAGTTACACTTCTTTGTGCCTCAGCTTCTTTTTCTTTAAAAAAAAAATGAACAAACAAAATCCCAAAGATAGTGAGAAGAATGATTTCTTCACAGTCACTCCAAGGAGTTTAACCAGTTGATGGTGTCTGAATCTGAATAAACATTCCTTAAGCACTAGCTGTTATCATGAGTGCAGACTAAGGTTTTCATACAGTGGTGGAACCCAAAAGGCTTATGAAAACCACCTTTGTTGGTGTTAGGGTCTAATGTGTGACATCTCTTATAGGCTCATGAGCTTGACTATCTGATGCCAAACTGCTGGAGTTGCTTGAAGAGGTTGCAAAGCCTTTTGGTCAAGAAGCATGACTGGTAGAGGAGAAATCCCTGGAGCCAGGTCTCTGCTTCCTGTCTGAGCTTTCTGCTTCTGGGTCAGCCTCCTGTGAGTAGCTACCTTTCAAGCAACCTGTTCTTCTGTGCCTTCTCTCTCCTAAAGGTATAAACTTTTGTGATGAAAATAAATTTCTCTCCCTTATGTTGCTTCTGTGAGGAGAAATGTAACTAACATAGCAGGGCATCACCAGCTGTGGCCAAAGCTGGGAAGATGAAGGCAGAGATGGCCAACTCCCTATTGCTTCATATGTATGTATGAACAGCCAGCCTCCTTCCCAGAGGCCCAGCAACACATGAGCACAAATATGACCAAATTCTATTTATGTGATGACTCCCTTTGTGTATATATTTTCCTTTTCTTTTTCACACATATAATTTTATTTTCTTGGCTTGGCCACCTCGCTGTCTGTTGCCTCAGCTGTGGCAGTATTCTCTTAATAAATACTGTATAAATTTATTTTTCTATTTTGGTTCTTTCTTCTCTTCATACAAATAAATGACCTACCTAAGTTGCTCTGCTGGGCCTGGTATTAAAATGATCAATATTAAAATAATCTTCGAGGTCAGTCATACAGACTAAGAATTAAATGCTTTCTCTATCACTTACTTTTGAGCTGGTCAACTTCTGTTAGCCTCAGTTTACCTATCTTTAAAGTAGAGGAACCCCCCCCTTTACATGAGACATTGATCAAATTGTATATGCAAAATGACTGCCACAGATAGTATGGGACATACACGTGTTCTACTACAGTTATTTTGTTATTGATTTTGACACTTGGAATATTTTGGTTAGTATTTTTGAGAAGCAATGCTCTGAAATGTCTCTTTCCAACTATTCAACAAGAGAAAGGAACCAGCCCCCCCACCCCGCCCACAGGAATACCATATTTTTTTTTCCTCAAGCACATTTAGACACTTTCTGACTGTTATTAAATTAAAATGTTTATCCCTCAGGAGAGAAAACAATCAACTCCCACACCAATTCTATTTATGTAACCAAGTGCGTTAGATTTTTCCCTGATGCAAATATCCCTTTATATACCATTTTTTAAAAATAGAAGGTGTTTAGAATAGAAGGTGGTTGTTCATATGGCAAGTGTGTTCTCTCTCTCTCTCTCTCTCTCTCTCTCTCTCTCTCTCTCTCTCTGTATGTTCATATGTTTGTTTAGAAGATACATTAATATTTGGGGCTTGTCTTTTCATTCTAATTTTTAAAATTATTAATAAAATTCCTTTTACATAGACTTCTCTGTTCCCTGTCCGGGTACTTCTCCCGCTTGTCCACCCCTAATGCCTCTCATCTCCCTTTACACACCCCCATCTGCTCCTCAAAATGTGTAAGGCCTCCCTTGAGTAGTCAACACAGGCTAACATACCACGTTGAGGCAGGACCTATCCCTTCCTCCCCGTATCAAGGCTGAGCAAGGCATCCCACCATAGGGAGTGGGCTCTGATAATTCCTGGTCCCACAGCCAGGGGGCCACTAACAGCCTGAGCAAGGCAATTGTCAACCTCATTCAGAGGACCTAGTTTGGGCTCTCCAGCTTTCAGTCCCATTAGCTCGGGTCAGCTGTCTTTGTGATTTTCTCCTTGACACCCTTCTCCCCGACATGTCCCCACCCCCACCTCCTGCTTTGCTTCTCTAGTTGCTCTCGCTGTCTTTGACTGACCTCCAAAAGCTCAGCCCAGTGCTTGGCTTCGGGTGCCTGCATCTGCCTCCATCAGTCATTGCATGTAGGTTCTATGCTGACAATTAGTAGTCAGTTCTAATCTGACTACAGCGGAGGCTAATTCAGGCACCCTCTCCAGGAGGCTAGGAGGCTTACCTGGGACCTCCTTGTGTGTTCCTATGGGTTTCTCTACCACCAGATTTCTCCCAGATTTTTCATGATGGCTCACTCTGAAATATGTAGGCAAATGGGTGAAACTAGAATAAACGATCCTTAGTGAGGTCACCCAGATACAGAAAGACAACCATGGTATGTTCTCACTCAAAGTACGTCACCAATGCAAAGCAAAGAATGAACAGATTAGATTCCACAACCCCCAAGAAGATAGGTAGAGAGAAGGACCTTAAGAGGGATACACATGAATTGTTCCAGGAAGGGGAAATGGTTAAGATCTCCTGGGTAACCTGGGAGGGTGGGGTGTAAAGGAGAGAGGATGGGGGTGGCAACATGAGGGATCCAGAAGGCCTCATTGAGGGAAAACCAAAGAAGGTGACCAATGAGATATCTTGACAGACTGGCTTGTCTTAAGAGCCATTTGTTCTTAGTGAGAAGCCATTGCCACAGGGAGCCCTTAGCCACAGCTAGTCCACAGTGGACTCTATGGTGGGGGTGGTCCAGCACTGAACTCAAATGGGATAGTGAGATTCTCAACATCAGAGGCCAACAGAAGCAAAGTTTAAGAGACATCTGGCCTCTTCTAGGAGAGATCAGATATGGATAAACACCAAACAGTCATCTGAGACCCAAATGTACACACATACTTCTACTGGGGGTGTCTACACTTCTTCACATCTCCATCCTATTCTTAATGAGTATTGTAAGCTGACAGGCAGGAGTAATAACTCCTGGGGAAAAGCAGGTGGCTTTCTGAATTTCACTAAACATGACTCATGTTTTTTTCATCCCGTTGGATAAAAACTTATTTACTTGGAATCAGAAATAGTGAGCCAATTTCTGTTCCACTACTGACATCAGAGGTTGCCTTCTCTGGGGCTATTCTGACAGCTAATTTCACATACAAGTCACACTCTCAAGTATAAGCTTTTCCCCAATGTTCTTGTATCACCAATGAACCCACTGCTCCAGGACTCAGACTATTCTCTTGTATAATTGCCTTTGGACACCAAGACTCAGTTTTTTATCTGTGAATGATCAGTGTCTAGCTCGGTTGGAGACTTGGAAGTGCTCAGTGAAACTTGGTGGATTATTGAGATGAATGACACCTAGAAAGAAGACAGACAAGCCCCGCAATGAGTCGTGGTTCTATCAGCTCCTTCTTGGTAGGGTGTCTGACTCATTCAACTGTATCTGGAATGTTCTCATTTTTACCAATAAAAACAAAAGGCTAATCACCTTGTTTCTAGGTGAGGAATCTCTCACAAGCTGTGAGATCATTGCCTCACACACTATCTGTTCTTTCTTTAAAAAAATAAAATAAAGGTGTGTGTGTGTGTGTGTGTGTGTGTGTGTGTGTGTGTGTGTGTGTGTGTTTGGAGGTACATGAGTACCTTTACAAGTGCATGTGGAGGACAGAGATGTCTGTCCAGTGTCCTTCTCAAATGCTTTGTAGACCACAGAGTCTATTATTGGACTACCTGCTTACTGATTTATCTAGACTGTCCAGGCATTAGACTCCAGACAGCCTCCTGCCTCTGCCTCTCCAGTGCTGGGAATGTAGACACATGCTTTTACTTCCATCTTACACAGATGCTGAGGTTGCCCTACCTGTGTGTCAAGAACTTTGCCAAAGGAGCCATGCCTCCACCCCTCATCTTTAGCCATCAGAACCTCGATCAGAGTCATCACTGTGTTCCTGAAGCCAACGGAATCGTTAAATGTCTCTTCTTGTCCACCTTCCAGAGTTCCCATTTGGCAATGACAGCCCTTGGTTCCTACAGAAACCAGTCCTCTCCAGTCTTAGGCCAAATCTTAGATCTACTCTTGACTTAAGGTACCAACACATTCTCTAGTCCTGACCCACCAGAAACATATTTCTGTGGCTGCATCAATTGCCGAGGATGATGTGCCAAAGCCAGGACAGCCACACACAATCTAGAAACTCTTTCTGGGGACAAGAAAGAACCTGTACTCTCAGTTCATGGACACTGTTAGTTAAAAGGCAGAGAGTCTGATGTCAGAGAGGAAGTGTGTGAAGGGAAGTGACCGGCCTCCGTGTGACATCAACTCAGAGAGGCAGAACAGGGAGCTGGAGAAGAGACACAGACTGGCAACGTCTCTGAGTTGATGGATCAGCCTTGCCAGGCTGTCCTGGCTGTTTTAGTGAAATGAGTATATTTTTGTACGTTAGTTTGTTTGATATGGAATCCAACTTGGAGCCAAAGAATCCTAACGTTGTAAATTTACATCAATACAGGATGTTGAAGATCTAATTTTATATATTCTTCCCAGTTTCCAAATCTATTAAATTTCTAGTATTTTTTTAAATCCTCCTTTGCAATCCATGACTGTACAATTTTGTATTTTTGTGCATACAAATGGAGGGCAGGGGAGGCTGTTTAAAGAGCTGATGAATAAAGACTACATAGAAGTGGGGATTCCCTTCCCCCGCCCCTCCAGCAGAACCCTGACTCTGATTAGACATAACATAAGCACTCCATGCACAATGCTTCACGGAAGTCTAAAATCTGCCGTGGTGGAAGGGCTGCATCTGCCCCCATTTTCCAGATGAAATCACAGAAGCTGCCTAACGACTGTCACACAGGCGCCAATCAAGAGCTATGTGCTCGCGAGTTATAAGCTAATAAAAATGCATTCTTCTATTTATGTGTTAAGCAAATGTGAGCGTCTGCACTATGTCAGAAACAGTTACATGTGCGGGAAATACTGAGGTGAACAAGGGGGTCATGGGGATTTGCATTCTAACAGGGTGACATAATGCACAAGAAACCATAGGAATATAATTTCTGGCACTTAGAAGAGTCTGGAGGAAAATTAAGGGATAATCGGTGGCTGGAGTCAGGGAACACGGAGATGAGCTTGTCAGAGTATTCTTTCTGAGAAGCAGAGGCAGGAGTGGTGATGGGTAATGAGGTGGCAGGAAGGTCCAGGAAAGCGTGTTCCTGGCAGATATTGTAATACATACCTGTGGATGGGCTTAGGGGTTAAAGAAATGCTTTTATGGCAGAATGCTTGGCCGATGACTAGTATCCCATGGCCGATTCTTAGACTAGGCTTTGTTTTGAGTTGGAGACATCAGTGACCTAAAGCTCTCCTGAGGATGAGACACCTGGGGCCTGGCTCCATTTGTTTGGCGTTCTGTGGACAGCGTCCATCTCCTCTTTATAGTCTACATGTCCCCTCCAGCACTTCCCTCATCTGTAAAGAATGCACACGTGGCCCTCTGCACAGTGACTAGATACAAAAAGCACCAAGAAGGCAGCGTTCACCACTATCTTTCATTTGGGGAGCACAAAGGAAGAGCTCCCCAGCAGAAGGGATCTCTGTTCTTGTCCACCCTGGTAGGTGAACCAGTGGAAAGTCCTCAGATGCTGAAAACGGAAATCCACTATGTCCAAGTAAACCAAGGAAAGTAGCTTACTACAGGAAAAGCATGTAACAGAGGGTGAGGGGAAGTGAAGAGCACAGAGGTTAGCAAACAGCACAGGAACACAGCACATCTCACAGTCAGCTCCTGCTGTGAGATGGAGTCCTTTGGACTAGCTGAGATCCGGTGCCTCTGTTGGGCCAAGGAAAGGTGAAGAGACTTGGCTGGCACTTGCTGGCCCTGAAATTGAAGAGAAGTGAGAATGATGGCAGTGTGAATAAAGAGTAGAGGACTGGGGGATGGGTGGCTCAGTGGGTAAAGCACTTCTCTGCAAGCGTGAAGACTTGCTCTTGAATCTGTATGAGGCATCCACTAAAAGGTGGATGTGGTGGGGTTCTCTTAGCCTTCCTACAGAGAGATGGAGGCTGAGACAAGAGAGTCCCCAGAAGCTGTCAGGCTAGCTAGTCTGGCATATTCCTACTGAACAACAAAGGGACCCTGAATGAAACAAGATGGAAGACAGGACTGAGAGCTGAGCTTGTCCACTGAGTCCCATGGACACACTGCAGCACAGCAATGCACACATGCTCACACATGGGAGTGGATTTACACGATGAAGACTCAAAACAGCCATAATACCAAACAGGCATAAACACAGAATACTCAGCACAAATAAAATGCATACAAACTCCTACCAAAGGGAAAGATCATTCTTGTCAACCCATCATAAGGGCAGGGAATGGTAATGTCAACTATACAATGAGTTTAGTGCTAGGTAAACATCAGAACACAAGAGAGAGCATCATGCCATTAAGTTAGGAGTCCCACACTTCTCCACCAATGAGCAGTGAGAGCCTGATCATGTGGCTGTCTCTGTCCAGCCCAGTTGTCTAACAACTCCTGGGCCCTCATCTGAGAGGTGATCTGCCTCATCAGTTGTGTTCAGGATGATGTGATGGAGAAGGTTCTGAGGGGAGTTACCAGCATGTGCTGTGAGGTGTCCGCACTATTGATGTACTTACAACTACTACTGACTTACACATTCTAGAACAGATAGACTTTTGATGTTGACAGGCTCTACACGCTACTGACGTTTATTGGTATATAGAAATCTGTACACTGACTGAGTCAATGCTTGCTATCTTTGTCTCACTGTGGCTCTATTTGACCCCATCTTTGCAAAGTAACTAAGCCTCATGCTGAGGACGTCCAGAAGAATGAAATTCTCAGAGAAGAGACACTAACATGACATAAATGTATGTCCATGAAGCATGTGACTCTTCAAACCACCACAGGAGAAACTGAGGCACCTAAAAAAACCCTTCCAGTTGGAAGAACCACCACCAATATTCAATCACCTGACTATTGAAATTTTGAATTGCTCCATTTTTCCTGATGTGAATAGTGAATCATGAACAACCCATTTACATATTTTATTGTTAATTTTGACCGTTTTCTTCACAAAGTGTGATTCTTGTGGAAATCACTTGGATTGTGATTTATTGTAGAGAATCAGTCGTTGGGTGGAAAGATAAGTATTTAGAATTTAGCTAGAAATTACACTTGTTTAAGAAAGCTCTCTATCCATATAAAAGATATTTCTTTTCGCACCAGATAGAGACCATTACAGAAATTCACAACTGGCCAAAATTCAGAGAACTATTGTCTGTAGGAGGCCAGCCTCTATGACACACTTGTGACATAATCTGAACACCTGAAGCTGAGGGTCTATCTCAGTAGATGGGGTAGAAAGGATATAAGAAGGAGGAGACCATAAAGTCTACTGCAAGATGCATCTTCCAGATATTACAGGGAGGTGGTATACAGGAAATTCAACAATACGGTCACGTATATAAGATGTGAACGGTAACAACACTAGTTAGTCTGCTGACACGGGTGCGGAACATCTCAGAAGACCCCCATCCCTGGGTGAAGACTTGAGACAGTGACTGCTGAGAGAGAAACAATCCTCCTTGGGGAAGACACCCCTCAATTGATTATCTAATATCAAGTGGTCAGCTCTAAAAATGTACACAAGAGCAGCTCGAAGTGAATTCAAAATGTGGCTTTTATATATTCATATGTGTACAGCTGTAGCAATGATAATTAAAGAAATAGTGGTCATGAACTTGAGAAAGGGAAAGAATGGGAGGGGAGGGGAGAGAGGGAGGGGGAGGGAGAGAGGGAGGGGTGGGGAGCAAGAGGAGTTAGAAGAAGATAAAAGGGTGATGTGAAATTTTTTAAAATACAATGTAAAAAAGAATTAATCTTTGTGTTTAAAGAAATCATCAAATTAAGAGTTGCTGTTACAATGGGGAAATAGTCAATTGCATGTAATTTGACAATGATGTGTATTTTTATTTGAGAACAGAAGATCATCAACAAAAACTGAAAATAGATGAAGAAAAACCCAAGAAGGAGAAAAATTCTCCTCATAACCTATCTTTATTGTCAACTCTTACCCAAATGGAAGCTTTCTTTAAATTTTTAAAAATGATTTTTCCAGGACCCAAACAAGCCTTGTGTTAGCTGTATTTGAATACAGACAGACCAAGAGCAGAGTGGTGGATCTCTCAGACCCTACAGTTTCTCTATTTCTGGGTTTGAATTTGATGTTGGCCTTCTCCTGAGTAGGTCGGAAAACAAACAAGCTTTGGGAAGCCAGAGCACTCCGGGGATGCAGAACTTAACTCTACCATGGGTCGGTCCTTGGCCTCCCTCATCTCTCTCTGTCTGCATTTCCTTTAACATGCCCATGGTCATGGTTGAAGTGAATAATGATATATTTTTGTTGTTGTTTGAGAGATGCCCTTGAAAGCCATTCTGAGACCGGGGTCCAGAAATCTAATCTTTGTTTGATTCTTGTTTAGTGGGGATTCAAATCCCAACTTAATTTAATCTTTTGACTTATCCTGCAGGTTCTGCCTGATTATATTCCACTGCCACCAGTAAGAGGGTTGTGGGAACTGAATTTCACTATTAGCATTTTGAGAAACAGGAACAGAACAGAAAGTATCGAGGCACTGACATTAGTCAACGAAACCCACCACATTTTAATAAGTTACAGCAGGAATCTCCAGAAAACCTTGAACTTGACACAAATATAGAATGTGACATGCTAAGCTCATAGACACCTTAAAATAGTGGTTCCCAACCTGTATGTAGGTCATGACCTCTTTGGGGAGACTGCAAGTCAGATATTCTGCATACCAGATATTTACATGATGATTTATAAGTTCTAAAAGTACAGTTATGAAGTAGCAATAAAATAATTTTATGATTGCGGGGTAGTCACCACAACATGAAGTGTTAAAGGGTTGCAGTATTAGGAAGGTTGATGACCATTGCCCTAAAACAGCCATGCCCTATAACAGACAGGTGGCTTCATTAATAATTTTGCACATCTATTTGTATGATCATTGTTATTCGGGCTTTATGATATGCAAAAATGTTGGGTCTATATAGAAAGAATGTATAAGCTGCATCTCTGGGATTAGCTGGTCTCAGTCTTCATCCCCAATTCCACCTCTTCCTAGAAAGATGCCCTCAATGGGTTCCCAGCCTTGCTTCAGGTGGCTTTCCTCATTCCTTGCTGAGTTGTTTCTTGGATTTTTGTAGTTTAAGGTCAGCCATACATGGGAAGTCTCCAGGAAACTGTATAGTATATGCAACTTACACATAAAATATCACCTATGATACAAACCAAAAGGGCAAGAGAGTGGACAAGAAGAAAGGGAACGACACTTCATCCCAAGAACCATGACCTCCCTGTTGCTTTGCCTTCCTCTGACTTCATCTTCTGTAAGGAAAGAAGAGCATCTTCTACAGAGAGGGAAGTACCACCTAAGATCCAGTCAACCAGAGCATGTGTGAAGAGACTGATATTCAGTATCAACCATTGGAATAAAGAAGTGTCAGATTTCCACCCAGCAGATGGACTTAGAGGGTAGGGAGACAGCTATGTAAGCATTAGGGGTCTCCCTGTAAACCATGCTGACATTTTTGGGTTGATTACAGTGAGAAGGTAATTTATTATCATGCTACTGGCTCATGCACAGCCTTTGTGGAAAAGATGCAGGCAAGGTCTAGTGCAAGCAGCTGCATACCTTGTTTTAGATGACATGCAGAAGTAGCCAAGGGCTGGGTTGGTGTCCATGGCTCATGGACCTCCCTATAACCTCTATGGGTTAGTCCCATGCTACAGAGATGAAATCCCCACAGCCACCAGGGAAGCATCCCTGAAGCCGGTTTTCTACTTGGATTCTAGATTTACCTGGGCATCCCAGTGGGGCAGGATGTTGATATCTTGGCTTCAAGGCAACGTGGAGCTGGGTGCCTATGGGAATTTTAACTGCTTCTTGGTGAGAAAAACCTCTGTCCCCTAAATAAGAAAATTCCTTCAATATAGAATGGCTTCATATAAAAGAAAAATTAAAATGACTAAGGCAGAGTACACACTACTAAAAGCTGATGTCTTATATGATGACTTAAAGTATAAAATGGTTTATTCCTTATCTGAAGGCAAGTTTGAGATATGCTGCAAGAGGCTTACAATCATTCACATCCTCTGAATATACAACAAAAAATAATAAATCACTAACTTCTGGTAATTTATCCAAAGGAGGATATCAGAGCAGCACACATGTATGTACAAGGTTATTAACTAAAGCTTTATATATTAATCAAAAATGACAATACTCTAAATTCCATAACAATTAAAGGATGATTTAACAATGGTAAATTTATTATTTTAAGCATCACTTGAACTATCTTGTTAAGAAAAAAAAACGAGAACTCTTAAAATTAGCATTTCTAATGTAATCGTGAGCTTGTGGCTGTTTAAAGAGGTTTACATTACCCATCTTACCAGATCGTCAAAACAACTCCACAGAACACAAAAGGGAAGGACCATCTCTACAAGGAATGTAAGTCAATTGCCCCTGAGGAAGAGAAACAGGAGCTAGAAGAGAAGGCAGCAGAAGTTTCTGGTTGACAGCCGAGAACAGTTTCAAGGCGGTAGGGTCCTCTGTCTCGTGACTCCCCCCAAAGTAAAGCTTCCTTTCAGGGACCCTGATGTCTGGTTTGAAGAAGGACTTTTCTTCATACAGGCTAAACAGACAACACTGGAGCTGCAGGCATCCCTCTGAGGAAGAGCACTTGGCTCTTGTGCAGAAGCCCTTGGGTTTGGTTCCAACTGCTGTAAAAATAAGTTTTAAAAAAGTGACTATTTTAAGGTAAAGTCTCACAACTTATTCATTACTTTCTACAAAAGTTTATGATTGCTGACCTTTAAAAAATACGCTCCATAGGGCTGGGCAGATGGTTCAGTTATAAGGCACTTGCTGGGCAAGCGTGATACCTGAGTTCAGATCCTCTGAATCAAGGAAAAAGGTAGGCATGGAAGCAGATACCTGTAATTTCAGCATTGTGGGAGCTCATTGGCCAGTCAGTCTAGACAACTGGTGAGCTACAGATTCAATGAGAGATTCTGTCTTTTAAAATAAAATCTGGAGAGCAACAGAGAAAGGCATCAGACTTTTAAGCTCTTTTGACTCAGATCCTCTTTATGCCTCAGGATCTCTATATCATACTTAGTCACATCATCTCCTCATGTTTTCCAGGTACTTCTCGACAGAGATAATGTGGTGTTTTCAAAAAAAAAAAAAATGACCCCTCAGAGGGAGTAGCACTATTAGGCTGTGTGACTTTGTTGGAGGAAGTGTGTCACTATGAAGGTGGGCTTTGAAGTGCCATATATATACTTAAACCACGCCCAGTGAAACAGACTGCTTCCTGTTACCTGAGAATCAAGATGTAGGACCCTCAGCTACTTCTCCAACACCATGTCTGCCTGCATGGCACCATCTCACAACATGGTGATTATTAACTAAACCTCTGAAACTGTAAGCTACCACAGTGTTTTCCCTTTGTTAGAGTTGCCATGGCCATGCTGTCTCTTCCTAGCAATAAAAACCCTAGCTAAGACAACGACTGTGACAGTTTTGGGAAATATCATCAAGTGACTGCTAGAATGTTCTCAGTGGAATTTGATTGATGTTTTTATCCTGATGATTTATGGTGGTGATGAGTACTGAGGGAAAAGACCCAAGAGAAAAAAACAATGTTTCACCACAGCACATCCATTTGTTTCTACTTTTATCAGGTTGTCTGCTCCGACTATTTATCTAGGTCACCTGGCTGAGGTCGCATTTGTCATACTTTTTCACTGTACAAATGCTCTTTACTTCTTGTCCTTAGTGTACAGTTCAGAAAGAAGTGTCAATGAACACTCTTTGCCTAAGAAGGGGATAGTTGTGGTCTATCCCCTTGAGATTTTGTATCTATATGCATTATAGAGTGTTTATCTGGGTAGGATATCTGTCTATTCTTCCATATTTATTTGCTCTCATAGTTTAATTTCTAGTGCTTTGACAAAACATCATGACCAAAGCAACTAATAAAAGAAATTTAATAGGCTTATGGTCTCAGAGGGTCATATTCCATGATGATGGAGCAAAGGAGAGCTCACATCACAATCTGCAATTAGAGACAGAGAAAGAGAGAGATACACACTGGAAATAGTTTCAATCCTTTGAAATGTCAAAGGCTGCCCCAAGTGGCACTCCATTTCCAATAAGATCATACATCATAAACCTTCCCAAACAGTTCTACCAACTGGAAACCATTCAAATATGTTAGCCTGTGGAGGCCATTCTCATTCAGAACACCACGTTTACTTGCTCATTCAATCATTTATTTAAAACTAAAAATCCTAATATTTTTATTCTATATTTCAGGCCAATATCACACTCTAGATTTTTTAGTTCTTATTGTTTGCTTTTGAACTTTAATAAAGACTCTCAATAGAACCATGTACAACCCCATACAAAATCCTTTGAAGACACGCAGAAGTGAGCACCTAACAAACAACCATTAGGCCCAGGCTATGTACTCCCATGAGATGGTTGTCATTAGCAGGTAGTTATATGATTAGCCATCAACATTTTTGTTTCTTTAAACTTTGTTTCTTCTTTAACCAAAATCAAGCCTTTGATATCATCATGGAATCAATTTATCAAATGATGGATCTCAAGCCCCTTCATAGAAAACCTTACTGATCTGTCCATCTCTAGCGTCTATGCCTTCACTGATATGTCATTGACATCAGAGGTCCTCTTCTGCCTGTCACTCAGTGCTCCTGTCAGTTGCTTTTGTCCATTTCTCACCCTCCATGTGCTCCTCAAGAGTGCGCTTTTCCAGCACTGACCAAACCTTATTCACCTGAATAATGCATAACTGAAAAGAGCCCAAGGCACAAATCTGATCCTCCTCCAGCTCCATCAGAGTTCACATACAAAGATATGTCTCCGCCATCACTTTCTTCTGACTCCTATGACTCAGAGGCAATCTTCTGCTAACTCCCTCATCATTTGTTTCTCTTTCTATCTTTTCTGCCTTCTTTTGGTCTCAACCTGTAAAGAATCCACACCACCACACCCACTTCACCACCATCATCAACATATTCTAGCATTTTTGATTCCTTAAATCTATGCCAAGGTCTATTCAATACAGTATAATGGTTCCTTCCATCACAACATTGACCCTAAGAAGCTGATTTCTTTTTATTTCTAACTGGTAAGGACAAAGCCAGGTAGAAACAATAGCAAAGAACTGCAGAAAATTTTACATCTACTCGCCACCTGAAAGACCATTTTCTCTGCCCTTTGTTCATTTTCTTCTGAGAAAAATATGAAACACATATGTTTCACTTACCTCTCTTCATTCCACACCACTAACACACTAATACATGCTTCTCCTTCAAAAAGTCAATGTTGAACTAAAATTAAAAATAATCACATTAAATTGTCAAACCCCTATAGAGAGATGGCCTAAGAGTCTGCAAGAAAACAAATAAAGCTTATAAACAAAAACATGGATTATCCAGGGTCCCTGGGCAGTAAGCTGGCCCAGAAAAACAGTTAAGCTTAGTACACACACTGGCAAATATTTCCACAAATGTTATCCCCTGTGTATCAGTGTGGAAGGTCAAAGGAGAGGAGAAATACATCTCTAGCCTCAGGTGACTGTAAAATTACAAAATCCAGGGATTTGGTACTGGCCTCTAAAGTTTGGCTTCTTTTCCTTTCCTTCTTTCTTTCTTATTTTTAATTTTCACAGACAAAAGAAACCATCTACCTAGCAAGGTAAATGGCATATGGGTTGCTTATGTTCTCTCTAGTCCCGGTCAAATTGAGTTAAAAAATAATTAGATAATCAGGTGGATCTCTGGTTGTTCTCTGCTAATTCTAACTCATGCTTTCCCAGTGTAGCTGTGCAGCGAAAGAGGTTCCCAGTGAAAACAAGTTTAAAACTATTAACAGAGGAAATTACGGCTTTGTTAGCTAACTCCAGGTAGAGTGGGTCTGCTGTGGCACTGAGGCTCAAGGTTGCGGGCAGCCACTCATGATCCCCACATAGCCCTTCCTTCTCCCCAGCAGTTGACTGTTCCATGCCAGGCGACATTGCTAACTTGCTCTTGACACCTTACTCTATTTGTGGCCTTAATTGAGGAACCCAAACAAACAAATTAATCACTCTGGCCCATAAAAGTGACAGAATTCATATGGCAGCATTCTTCATTCCTCCAATTTGTTTTCCTGAAATCCCCACAGCGATTTATTTGCTGAATATGCGAGTTTTCCCCCCTTATGAAAATTACAAATTGTTGCCAAGGTTAAGGAGTTAATATTCTCATTCAATATTTATTTTATGGGGAGATGGAGGAAGCGCAACTTTCTCTACTCTCGTTTCCACTGCTAAGTCGGGTTTCTTAATCAAAATGACAAGGACAGTGTCCTTCGGATGATCCCCTGAATCATCGAGACTAAAATATGAGCTTTATTAATCAACAGGCCCTGATTAATTATTATAAAGAACGGCTTCTACAGTTCTGTACATTTTAATAATTCCTGCAGAAGGCTAACAATGTCCCAAGAGAACTAGAGTCTTTGGGGTTTGAATTTTTTCTCAGCAATGTCACAATAAATAGTCAAGAGCAGCAGCAAGCTTCCTCTCGCCCACTCTGCTTCAAGCCAGCAAGCCAGAGACAGCCTTCTTCTCGTTTCCATCTATAATTCATCATTTGCATACAAAGTGAGGAGCCAAGAACGAGCCGTTTCATCAGTTTTCAAAATACCAAGGGATGATGAGGATGTTTTATCGACAGTCATGTGATCTGGTTCACACAATCAGGCTATTTCTGAAGAAAACAGCCTGACAAGATCTACTGATAAAAGTTATCATGTTCAAGATGGATGAGAGCAGGCTGTGGTCCTGCCTAGGAACTGTGACTATGAACACTCTGACCTTGTTCTTGTGCCAAGCCCATCTCCAGCCCCTTTTGGCACTGGGACAGGATTCTGTCCTAGTGAACTGGCCAGCATGTACGTGTTTTTGAGGCCTCTGGGACAACATTCTTAGTACATCACTCAGCAACTGATGCTCTCTTACCCCAACTACACTTGGGTGGAACCAGGTGTGTTGTGAAGGCAAAGCTGGTGACATCATTTCTTAAAAAAAATATGTCCTGTCCATTGACTAACAAGTTGACCTCAATTTAAACACATAATATTTTTAAAGATTATAAGAGATAAGAATTAACCATTCAAAGTATGTATGTGTAACATGCAATAACAACATAGTGACAAAAATGTATGTGCACAAATGTACATGCATCTAGATAATATATTAATAGATATCTTTTATACACACATAGAGTGGGGAAGGGCCAGAGATGCAGGCATTCTGCAGAGATGTCGGGAACTCCATTGCAGAGCACTACAATAAACACGATTCTACAACACTTATCCCACATCTGGTTCCAGGGCAACTTCTTGGAACTCAAAAAGACATCAAGAACGGGAAGATTACATTGACATAACTTGTGTCTATCATTCATTTGACATAAGAAATCCAAAAATTTGTAAATAAAATACAGATATGTGTAATTGAAAACACAGATAATGGCATAGAAATGGTTTTCTTTAGAGCCTGCCAGTAGACATTTGTGAGCTGATAAACAAGATGGCTCCACCTCTCTCCAGGAACTCTAGCTCACTTATTTCTGCTCTTATACATTTACCCAGGCTTTCCAGCCTGTAGTTCTTTCTGGAAGTCTTCTGTGGCTGCTTGACATCCAACAACCATATCCAGAAAAATAAAAACTCAGCCTGGAAAGCAGAAGAAAGAAAAAAAGACAACAAATCTTAGTCAGTTGTCACATTTTTCTCTCTAGATACTCTACCAGCCACATGTATCTCACCAACCAGAAGGCATTACATGGTCACCGCTAACTACACACATGGCTGTGAAGTGTGACCTTTAACGGGGCT
Source organism: Sigmodon hispidus (assembly GCA_004025045.1). Taxonomy (NCBI): domain Eukaryota; kingdom Metazoa; phylum Chordata; class Mammalia; order Rodentia; family Cricetidae; genus Sigmodon; species Sigmodon hispidus. The sequence goes on from PVIH01000055.1 coordinate 348,164, forward strand.
CATGGTTACTCTGAAAAAAAATGTAAAACTAAATATTTGAAATAAGGCAGTGGGCAGTCTCCACATCAAATCTTACAAGAGAAATTGACTAAGAAATTATCTGAGATTGTAGGCTTCTTCTCACACCTATGATGTTATGGCTGGTCCAGCTGTCCAGCTGTTCTGCCACACCCCTTCTAAAGCAGGAGATAAAATGTGCAGACAGACACACAGCACATGGACTTAGGAGCCATCCACAGCCTTTCATTTCTATGGTGGAGCTCACTGAAAAATATGATGGCCTGTATACTTAGAAATGGCAGTGTGGATTATATTGGAGCTTCCCATCTCAATAAAATGCTTTTGGGAATTTGTTGATATGATACCTCTGGAAACCTTACAGATGACTCTGTAGAAAAATCTTATGGAGAACCCTTGGCTGTGGGCTGGAGGAATGGCTAAGCTGTTAGAAGCATTTGCTGCTCTTTCAGAGGATTGAAAGTTTACTCCCAGCACTCACATCAGGTGTCTCATAACCATCTGTAACTCAAGCATCAGGAGCTCCAACACCTCTGGCTTCCGTGAGCATCTATGCTTACGTGCATATGCACACAGAGACACAAAAATCTACACATAAGTAAAAACAACAAAATAAATCATAAAAATAACCCTTGGCCTGTCTATTCCTAAAATACACAACAGAAGGATAAATGGAATCCTGGCTGTGACACTTCCATAGGTCAACTCTGCTTGACTTTCCAAATCAGGGAATCTATTTTGGTGTCAGGGTCCATATAATGCAGGCATCAGACTTCCTAGAAACCCCTAGAGTGCCTTTGAGGGCAGCCATTGTTAGCCTTAACACTTCCTGTCGTGCAGTTGAGCAGTAACATCTTCAGGCTCTGGAATCCAAGGCTCCCTCACCCCCTTGCATGTTTGCCCTGTGGAAGGTTCAAGTTCTCATCACAGATAACGAGGAAATGAGATTATGATGTTAGCTTTCTCTAGAGATAACAGCAGTCCAGGTCATAAAACTACCATATGGCAGATTTGGCAGGCTCTGCCGAGCACCGTGGACTAATTATCACATAGACAGACTCTGGTCCCCATTTGCCAGCGCCTCAGGCCCCCTGTGGCAGGGCCTGGCAACCTGGCAGAGGAGAGAGGCTGTATTGTGTTTGGCAAGGACATGATGTGACCTTACTGTGGCCAGTTATATCGTCTCTCTTAACATTTCGCTCATGATTAAGCTTATCATTTCAAATAAACACAAAATGTCAGGTCTCTGGGTCTGCTTAAGTTAGAGAGCCAAAATAGACCTCTGTTTGATTTAAAGGGGGTCTGGGCCAAGAGAGTGATCTGATCAGTTCCCCCATATGACTTTTATTAGAACCATGGACAAGCAGGGGGAGGCCAGCATCCTTGTTATTCCGATTGCTTGGCCACCACCAGCCAAACTGTGTACAGCCTGAGACTCTCCTCGAATCTCTGGCGTTTTGACTCAGGGCAGTGGTCTTGAGGTTGGCCCTCCTGCTTGGTAGCTGTGAGTCTTGGATTAAGCCACTTACAGCTTTCTTGATTCTGTATGGGAAAGAGGAAGCACACCCTGGGACTTTCCTTCTGAAGAAACTCCCTGATAAGATGGACCTAAGGGTCTGTCAAAGTCTTACTGACCAGGCCTTAAGTCAGTCCTGTCCTGCCACAGAGCACTTACTGTCCTTCCATACTGGACACGGGTTAAAGGAATGCCCCTCACTCCCTGTGTGCCTTGGCTCTTCTGGAAAGCACCAGTGGGTGAAGAGGGACATGCTGTGAAGACATAGCCGTAGAGAAGATGCAGTCAGCTGGTTTTTGCACCCGGAAGGCTGGATACCTTCACTGGTTCTGCCTTCATCCTGTCACTGCTTTGCAATTACAGCGTGCATAATTGAATGAGTCAGTATTCCACAGGCGCAGATTCTAGGCAACTGTGAGGCTTAACTCGGAGCACAAGTTAGCATCGTGGTTTCTTGGAGCCCATTTGTCCGTGGATTTATTTAATAAACATTAAGATGCTTGGTCTGCTTCCTGTCCACTCACCAGCTCATCATTCAGACATTTCTCTCCCCCTTTCTCTGTCCGCAAGCCAAATGGACTTTGTGTTTTGGGCAAACTACAGTCCTAGCTCTACTTTCTTCTGAGTTTTGTGGGTTCCCTAACAGAGCAAGGCTCCTCCTCACTCCATTCAGATAGTATTTCCTACTTAATGTTTACTTATCTATATAAACAAAAGTTTCCTGTCTTGACTGCCTGTTCCCCATCCTGGAATGTGCTTTCCAAATAATTGACTCGGAGGTTTAACATTACTTATAAATGCTTAGGCATTAGCTCAGGCTTATTACTAGCTAACTCTTAATCTTTAAATTCACTCATAGTTCTATTTATGTTTAGCCATGTGGTTTGGTACCTTTTCTCAGTAAGGCATCTCATTCTGCTTCTTCTGTATCTGACTTTTGACTCCTGACTTGGCCCTTACTCTTCCCAGAATTCTCCTAGTCTAGCTTCTCTGCCTATACTTCCTGCCCAATTACTGACCAATCAGCATTTTATTAATCCAATTCCAATGACAAATCTTTATCACATACAAGAGCATTATCCCACAACATATTTATATCCAAAGGATCTTTCCCCAGAAGACAAACTATGCCTCCAAAAGTAGAAGACACAAGTGGCAAACATCAGAGACTGTGACCACTAAATTCACTGTACTGTGATTTGATACCCACCCTCTTTCTGGCTAGACACAAGCTTCATCAAAGTCTTAGCTCTAGATTGATCAATGCAATTCTCACTAACCAGCCCAGTGTCTTACACAAAGTGGCATTCAATAAGTATTTGTTTATTGATAAATTGAGCACTTAAGAGTGTTGCCAGAAGGGTCTCTCTTGAGACACTGACAGAAAGGTTCCCGGCTCACAGGTAAGGTGACAATGAAGACTCGGAATGATAAATGTTATCACGCATTGGAGATGCTGCCATGATGTAACATAGGCAAGTTTTTCTGCCTTTTACCAAGTGTCTGTAACTTCCATGAATGTTCCACGTGGAAAGTCAGATGCATGCTAAGATTAAAACAAAACAAAAACCAGTTTGCAATTGATTGAAGACATAAAACAGATAATTCACTGAAAACCAAAATGCTTGATTTTCAGAAATCTCGCAGAGTTATTAGGATGCTAACAATCAGTGCTAAGGCTTGGAGGGCAACTGCAGTTTATGAGTTCACCAAAGCGGGGGGAGAGCAAAAATTGTGTAACCTTGTTCTCAGCCAGGAAGAAGACTTTTAAGTCTTGACAATGATGGGAATTTTTTTAATAAAACTAAAGCCTTGGGCTGCTATCCAAGAAAAAGGTTTACCCTTTGTTCCTCAAGTGCAGCAGCCTTGGATGAGAGAATCTGGGTGCAGAGATGTCACCAAGTAAGCTCAGGAAAATCTCTGTCAAGAGGATGTAACTCACTTCTTCCCAGTTCTCACACCTAGTGAGATACGACTGCAAGATAGTCCCCAGGAAACAGTTTCTGAGGAGTCCTAGCAAGTGCTGGAAGACATTCCTACAAAAGCAGCCCTTAGGACAGACAGACAGTGACACAGAGTTCTCATCATATCAGTGTGGCCAAGTATTCTCAATTTTCCAAGAAGCATGGATATATACAAAGACACAAGAAACAAATAAAGAATACAGTGATGCCAGGTATGCAAAGGAGATTAAAAATCATGACCTTCAAGCAATAGATGGACCAACTTCCCTGCAGTGAAGGTCACTGGGGTCCAAGGATGGCATGAATCCTAGAAGTCTCTCTCTTGCACTTGGATAACTTTCTCATCATATTCTAATTCTCTGAAGATCACAGAGCCAAGAAAAGATGGACACTGTAAACTGCATATTATTGAGACACAACCTGGAAGTAGTCAAAATGATAAAACCAAAAATTTTCAGCCATCAGTGAAAATAAAGATCATTGGGTTAAAAATATCATTTATATTTGTGGAAAAAATAGGTCTACATTTATGCGACAGGATTCTATCAACTTTGGGGTCTGTGGTAATAGGGTCACTATCAACACTAGAGAAGGGAGTTCTGTGAGCACTGAGAACACATATGTAAACTGGACCATGAAAGGTAAGACGACTGCAGGTGAGAGGAAATAAATTACAGAGCACAGGAAAAGACATGGGCCTAAGCAAGGAGGTCTGAGAAGCTGAGACAGAGGATATTCCTAACTAATAAAGCAGGTTAGGAAAATGCATGCAATCCTAAATTTAAAAGGTACTATTTTCTCCAGCACCCTGGTGTTCACCAAAGGCTGTAGCCTTTGGATATGAAAGTGTTTAAAGTAGAAACAAAAGTGTTAGACTTGATGTTTTAGAAATCTGAATCATCCTTAACCAGAGAGCTTGTGAAAAAGTCGTAATGTCCACACCCCCACTGCAGGTTTCTGATTCCATTAATCTAAGGTGTGACCTGAGTGACTGACATTGCAGCCATTCCTGAGAACCAACAGAAGCAGGCAGAGCCCGCAAGAAAAGGTTACAGACAGGTGACAGGAGAGGCTTGGAGGTTATGTATCCTAGAGAGACTGCATACAAGAAGTACGTGGTGATTGGCATGTGTCAAAGAGGAGACGTAATGGAAGAAGATCTTCAAAGAACTTTCCACTCACCTTTTGATGTCTTTGATGTTCATTCTTTCTTCAGAGAAAAACTAAAAACATGTTTTGTCTGTGGTTTAGCTCCTAGTGGGTGTTTTTTTTGGGGGGGCAGCAGAAGACAATCTCTGGGATCATTTATTAGGAGCCCTCCACCTTGTGTTTTGAACCAGGATCTCTCACTAGCATAGGAATCACCATTTGGGCTAGCTTAGCTAGGGAGTGAGCCAGGGGTATCCACCTACCAGTCCCTGAATCCTCTGCACCAACTGAAATTAAGAGCATTTAATAACACAGCTGGCTTTAAAGTGTTCCAGGGATTGAAGCAAGGTCTTTGCTTGTGTGGAAACCCCTTTACTAGCTGGGCTACCCACCCCCAGCTTCTCAGTCTCTTCTGAACTCCTCATGGGTTTGAATTCTTACAGCATCCAGTTTGTTATCTTATTAGGTAGACATTTTATTATTTAAGATTTACAAATTTTATTTTCTGTCTATGAGCATTTTGCCTGCATGTATGTATATGTGCCCTGTGTGTCTGGCTCTCACTAAGGTCAGAAGAGAGAATAGGATCCCCTGAAAATGGACATATAGATGATTATGATCCAGTATGCTCCAGTCTCTGCAAGAACAGCACTTACCTCCATATAGTAGACTTTTTTTAATGAAAATAGCTGTGAGCCCAAACAATTACCACCAAATGCAGCAAAAAGGAACATTCATGGAAACCTTAGGGAAACCGAGAGCTGATGTGTCTCTCTTTGGCCATAGACAGATTAACAGTATCAAAGAGAGTGTGATAATTGAGTTGGAGCCTTTCTTAGCCCTGAACCTAAAAGCATCTTGCACTCGGTAGTCTTTTATTGAAAAAGCTGAAATGTTGTGTGCATCATGAGAAAGAAAGCCTCTGTCTCTCATAACACTATGCCTACCACTCACTTACTGCAACCCAAAATATCAAAAAAACATAATTTATGCTTACTAAAGAATAAGATCTTCCTTCGAAGTAGGAGGAGAACATCAGTCTGACTACCAAGAGTTCAAGATGCAAGGCTGAAGGGGTTAAAACCCTGTGCATACTGAAGGAAGCTCATACATTTGTGCACCATGGTCCAAAGGGGCACAGACTGACCCATGTGTCTTCATTCCTCTGTTCTCGGGCCTGGGAGTCAACAGAGCAAGAATTCATCAGCATGTTGTAACTGATCTCCAGATAAGAGAAAATACTGTGGTCAGGGAACTTCTGGAGAATTTGGGGAGACCTTAGTCCCACTTAGGAATTTTAAGAGGGAAATGAGAGGGAAACTCAACCAACTTCCACCAGCATGAATTTTGCTTGTTCAGTTTTTAGCTAAGAAAGTTGAAATGTAACAAGTTGTTCTGTTTTGAAGTGTTAGAAGCAGCAACAGGGTGTGAAGCCAAGCACCACCATGGCAGCAGTGCGCAAAATAGGAGGGGGAAAGAGAAATGGTCCAAATGTCCATTTTAAGAGACTAATTTAGGAAGAGGTAAGCTATTATGCACATGTTAAAGTAACAACATTCATTGCTATTTCTTATATTGCAAGATGTCCAAGGTGTAAATCTCAGCCTCATTCATGTCTCGGAAAACTTATTTAACCTCGGGCTTTCTGCTTCTCTGTTTGTAAAAGAACAGCATGTATATATCTGTCTCACAGGCTCGTCTGTGATAGCAAATGAACTAATACATAAAAGGGGTTTAAAACGGTGTGGAGTGTGGTGTCTATCACACAAGACATTTGTTCATTAATGTTATTCTATGCTTTAAAAAAATCAGTACCAAATTGTGTGCTTCCATATCTCTTTGTCATACAAAATTATATAAAGCTTATGTTACTTAAAAAGTTACAGTATCTCTCCCAAAATAGATACAAAATTTAACACTGGAGAACTTGCCAGAGTTGGGCTACAAGCTACAGACTGAGAGGAGAAAGTGGTCACTCTATTATTTTGTTCCTATATTGTTTTAAAATTAAAATACAATATACTTATATGTTTTTGTTATTTCAGAAATGACAAACACATAGATAGTAATACTGTGCAATATATATATATTCTAATTCACTCTGCGTCAGATAGACATGATACTTTTTAACAAAACAAACATGATGAAAACTGTTGTTTTCCTTAGGTATGAGGAGCACTTGTGGTACTGAGAAAGCCTGAAAAGTATTCAAGCCACACTCAGAAACCAGAGCCTCATCATGGGATCAGACCACAGCCTACAAAGGAGAAAGGTTCCCAGGTATTTCAATTTAAAAGAATGCACCAAAATGGAGCCAACTGGACACCATTTAAATTGCAATAACAAAAGTGAAATGTTTCAGATTATTTGATATTTACAGTAGTTTAGTTTTAAAGTAAAAGCTTATTTTATTAACATGTTGAGCATATTATTTAATAAATCCAATCTATTGTATAAATTTTTACTTATATAATTTTTATACAGAAGATATTATATTCATATAAAATTAAATATTTATAGTTTGAATTAACAATATATTAGTTCTTTCATTTAATAAATATTATTTTAAGGCATTAAACATGGTTAATTTAATCTATAAAATATTTGTTAAACTTAGACTGCTATTTATCACTATGACACTGGCACAGTGATTTTAAGGTGACCTGTTTCTTTTCCTTTTTTTTTTTTTCTTTTCTTTTTCTTTTTTATTTTCTGTTTGTTTTTCTGTTTGTTTGTTTGGTTGGTTGGTTTGTTTTATTTTTTTTTTTGAGATAAGGTTTCTCTGTGCATTCCTGGCTATCCTGGAACTTAATCTGTAGACAAGGATGGCCTCAAACTCAAAGATCTGCCTGCCCCTGCCTCCCAAGTACTGGGATTAAAGATGAGCACCGCCACCCAGCTTCTGTTTCTTTAATTGTAAGTTGGGTAGCATTGCAAATAGAATGATCTGAGCAGCTTCAGTGTGCAGCAGGGCCCAGAAGCACATCGTGATAAACTAATCCTATTATCAGCATCATTTTGCATTCACCTCCCAAGGGACACTTTCTCTACAAAGTCCCATCCAGCCTTTCTAACAGGGAGAAAGTGCTCCAGATCTGAGGGTCTTTCTCCTGAATGGCATACCCTGAATTCCTACAAGAATCTTCAGTCTCACTGAGGTTCCTACTTTTTAAAAATTAGTGAACTGCAAGCAAAAGACCTACCATGTAGCCAGCATGAAAGTCAGTAACTCAGACAAAAGCGTTTTCCTACATAAAAATGCCCCCCATTTCCCCACAACACCAAATCACCACACTGCTTTTACTCCAAAAAGATTCCTAGTAACTGTCCAGTGTTTTGTGATGAATAGAGGTGACCAAGAAGCCATGATTCAGTGTCAGTTTATGAGAATCTGCCATGCTAAGTTGACCAAGTCATGGTGGAGATGTCCAGCCAGAATAAAATTAACACTGACAGGTGCTGGAATTTTAAAAACCAAATCAGGAAAAACCACATAAAACTACAGTATAATGTAAAACATTCTCAAGAGCTGGCAGAGAAGTGGACTGCGCGACCCATGGGGTCCCTGTTCCAGCTCTAATTGCTATTATTCTCTGGGATGTGATATCTTAATCAGAAACAATAGCTTGTTTAATTGACTAAGATTCAGGGAGGGATGCCACCTCTCAAAGATATCAGAACAGCACTCATGGTAGATGAGCAGTGGGGTGAATTTAAGGGGCTCCTTAGACAGTGTGACCCAGTAGATTGTGGGATTGCTGTGCATTAGAGGTACTTCCTCATTTGGAGGATTTAAGATCCTTCAAATGATAGTCCTTCCCCAGAGATGGCACTCTGCAGATCTGCAGAATTCTGTGGGGGGGGGGGGTGGTGGTGTAAATGCTGCACATGTGTTATGGTATGTGCACAACCCTGCATGTATAAGTGGAGGACAGAGAAACACAGTGGTATTTTCCTCTGCTGCTCTGTCTTTGAGACAGGATTTCTCACTGAACATGGAACTAGTCTGGTAGCCTGCAAGCCCAGCCACCTGTCTTCACCCTGACAGTGCTGGCATTGCAGGTGCCTGCCAGCACTATTTTTCACACAGATGCTAGGGATTTGAACTCAGAACTCGGGTCTTAGAACTTGTGCAGAAGGCCCTCCAATGCGTTTAGCCATCTTTTACTTGTAAAATTGGATGTTCTGTTTTGCAAAACTAAAAGTGATGGTTATTATATCTCATGTATATAATGTCTCAGAGATTCTTTCAAAGTACATTCACATATTTTATCTTTATATCTGGAGTGATAAGCATCACAAAACAGTTTATTATCATCTGAAATGTTCAGACCTGGTCACTAAGATAGAGATGATCTGTTTTCCACAATTCACCAGCACACAGCAAAAAATCCAGAATATGTTTTGAGAAGAACTGCATCTCCAAAACAATTTTCCTCCAGGACCCTAATGTCCCCACCACCTGTCTGTAAGGAATATTCTAAGTAAACAAAGCAGCATATTTGTTTTTATTTAGGCCCATTGTTGGCTTGGAATCCCACGAAAGAGGGAAAATCTCTTCCCTTGAAACTGTGTTGTGAGGAAAATAGGTTTGTTTGGCTTGAATGCACATTCCCTTAAGGTAAAGCTGGCTGGTTAATGAGCCTGAAGATTCACCTGCCTCTACCTCTCTGGCTCTAAGATTACTGGTTCTTCATCTCACGTGAAGTGGACACTTAGGACTGAACTCGAGGACTTTGGTTTGCACAGTAGCCGCTTCCCTGGCTGACCTCTCTTCCCAGCCCACATCTCCATCCCTCTTTTCTCTTGAGTAGTAGAGTTGTTTTTAAAGCCTTTGCAAGCACTTCAGGCCCTGCTGTTCCCAGTGGGCCTTCTGTACCCTTCTCACCACCTTCCAGACAACTTCACCATACTCCTCAAAACTATGCAATTTGGATAACTCAGGCAACCAACCACAAACTCAAACCTAGGTCCAGAGGACCTAAAATCAAAAGTAGTCATTTTCTTTTGTTTTGTTTGACACAGGGTTTCCAGCTCAGGCTGGACTAGAACTCCTAGTGCAAGACAGTCTCCTGCCTTAGCCTCCTGAGAACTGGACTTACAGACATGTGTCACAGATGCTTGGTTTTCAAACACTTATCATGCAACTACAGGGTTCCAAGTCACTGTGGCGCATGGCTATGGGCAAGCAATGTCACTGCAGACTCCATTGAAAGGGGAAAATCATTTAAAAATAAATAGATGGTAGAAAGTGCCCTCAAGCTCTTGGGAAGAAGGTTGGTGTGCAAATGCAGGGTATTAATGTTACATCGTTGTTGCCTGCCAGTGAAATCCCTGCTGACATATGATGACGACTGGATACAACCATTTCCGCTGGAGAAAATCTTTAGGAAACAGATTCTATCCCTAAAGTTCACTCTGTGTGAAAAGTACAAACTTAGTGAATGCTGAAAGGTGTCAAAGGATTAACTGGTGCAGAGAGGAACTTGGGAGGGTGATTAACACATCGAGAATGGGACACCATCTTCTGCAACAGGAGGTCAAAAGCATCATTAATTGCATGAGTGGAACTGTTGGAACTGCTTGGTATTGTTTTCAAAAGGCATTATAGTGTGTGTGTGTGTGTGTGTGTGTGTGTGTGTGTGTGTGTGTTGTAAATACATGAGTAAGTGGGATGCACATGCAGAGGCCAGAGCAGGACATTAGGTTAGGGTTAGAGTTAGGGTCTATCACTCTATCACTCCCCTCTTTATTGCTTTGAGGCAGGGTCTCTTGCTGAATTGTAAGCTTACTCTTTGGCTCTGCTGCCTGGTCAAAGAGCTCTTAGGGTCAATCTGTCCCCACAGATTGAGACTCACAGTGTCTGCCCACACACTATTGGAGTTATAGACATGCTCACCTATCTTTTCCCATGGGTTCTGGAAATGAAGAGAAAGTAATATTTCCCACTGAACCATCTCCCTATTTCCCAGGACATTTAAAAATTTCTAATGATAAACTTGTTTCATTGTTTTTAATTGGGTAATTTCTACTTATGTGTTAAGGCATTTATTTGGGCATGTCTAAGTTTTATTTTATTTTACTGAAAAATTTCTGATACTCCTAACATGGTGAAAACCATTTTAATGAACAAATTGTATATTCCAAGCCCACTAATACAATTTTCTCAATGTATATATTTTACTCAGTTCTGTATTTATCATGACATTATAAGCAAATTATTTTACCTATTATATGTGTGAGTCACCTTTCTGATGTTGCAGCAAAATGTTTGAGACAAATAAATTGACGAGGTGGGAAGATTTAGTTCAGCTCATGCTCAGAAATTTCAACCCATTGCCATCTGGCCTTATGGTATCACTATGTGTTGGGGTCCACGGTAAAAGAAAGCTGTTCACCTCAGGGTTACATAGAAAGAGATAGGAAAAGGCTAGAGTCCCAGATCCTTCCAGTGACCTTTAACTTCCATTAGGCCTTATCTTTTAAGAGTTTGGACACCTTCCATTAGTGACCCTGGCTGCCAATCAAGCTTTTTGCACATGGTCCTTTGTAGGGTGTGTAAGATCTAAAGCATAGTATGATAAGAAAATAGAAATGTGCTATGTTTACTTTCTTTGCACAGAGGTGGACAGTAAAATATGATGGGCAGAGACCTGGAGGGTACAGCATGGACTCAGCACTCCTAATTTAAATTCAGAAACACAAAGCAGATGTAAACTGAAACCAGAAAGGTCCATAGAATGGATTGCTCCAGCTAGAGCAGATGCCCCGCCTATGGGGCCAGGGTGGATCCAGCTGCCCCTCATTTCCACCAATAACAGAGATCTGGTGGAGTCTTGCCTTTTGTGTTTTAGAGGTGGGAATCTTTGGATTTTCCATGCAAATGGTAAGTCTGTGAATGCAACTGCAGCTCTCAAGCTCAGCCTGTTGGCCCTGGGGCTGTGTTTTCTCCAAGAAGGGTTTATTGTGAAGACAAGGAGGTGGTTTGGTCTATTCTGTGGTTCCAAGACTGGATGCTGGAAGCTTTCACAAGGCTCCTGGGTGAGCGAGAGTGAGGTGACAGCATCTTTATAGGACCATCCTGACTGTAAGTCACTTACCCTGGGAAACCCTAATCTCAGCCATGTAGGGACAGTTGGTCACTTGTCTCTGCAGAAAACCAACTTCTGGCATGTGTAAAAGTTGTGGGTCACACTGCTCGACCCTCAGCATGTGTCCTTCCAGGGGAATTCCGTCTCTTTTCCAGGTGCTGATGTGCTAAAGCTTGGTTGTCTCCACTTCAAAAACCAGACTGCCTCAGGTGCCAGGATGTGAGACTCCCTAAGGCAGCTGTCTCCCCACCCCCTAGCCAGCTTTCTAGAACTCTCTGAAAGAAGGCAAAGGCACCAAAAAGCAATGATATCCCTGGGATGGATTCTGGCCATTATTTGTCAGTAAATCCTAATTCAAATCCAGATGGGAGCTGGCCATTATCTGGGACTCACACAGTCCCAGGTACACAGCTAATGAGCAGGTTGCTAGCTCCATCTTTCTCAAGAGCCCTCAGAGACTTAACCGCGCCATTTCATAAAATATGCAGATGGTAGTGTAGGGAGAAGAGGAAAGGCTTTGAAAATGATTCACACAACCTAAAAATGATGTTGAAAAGGGAGGAATTAAATATTCACAAAGTGAGAGAAATTAAGGCATATTAACTGTTAGAATGTGGAAATGAAATGACTAACGGGTATGGCGTTGATGAGTATGGCATGATTACAGATCTGTCAAAAGTTGCCAATTCTGACTCTGTGGGATGCAGAGGTGCTAGTCAGCTGGTAAGGGCAAAAAAATTAGGTATGGGACAAGCCGCACGGTACTGACAGATCAGAGTCAAAGGGAGGAAGACGGTAGTGATTAACACCAGGCTCTGTTCAGTGAGGAGCTTGAACTCTGAAATCACAAAATGAATGCTAATTACCAGCACGGAACAGACCAGGAGTTGACTGGACCCTCAAAGCAGAATGTGACTATTAAGTTCCTAATGAGGAAGGCAAAAAAAGCCTAAAGGCTGGAGAGGCTAAATCCGGTGAGGTCATTGCAATTCTCTGTATGCAGAAGCAAGGATTGGAAAGCCAAATTGTGGCCCATCCAAACTGGAATTAGCAGTAATTATTATATAATATGTAGTGATGGGATTTAAATGGCTTACACATTTTCTCTGCTGAGATCATTTAGACGTGATTCATACAAATGATTAAATTAATAGATCTTCCTTTTTTCAGACTGCCAGGCAGCTTAAACTAGATTTTTCAACAGAGTTGGATCCTAGGAAAACCACATGGTTATGGAGATTTGGAGAGATACCAGTAGAATCTGCAGCCTTCAGGATGAGAGATTCACCAATATTCAAGGGCTTCGTTCCTGCTCTTTGTCTTTCATTGGCTCTTTCATTTTCTTACTTTTAAATGTGGGGTATTCTAAAATGGGATTTTAGTCGATGGATCAACAAATGTCCTCAAAATAAACATAAAAGCCAAAGGAAAAAAAATCACAGTGAGAATATTTTTTCACCCTATAAAGAAGAAAAAGAAGAAGAAGGGGTGGGGGAAGAGAGAGGGGGAAGGAAAAAAAAGGAAGGAAGAAAGAAAGAGAAAGCAACCCATATGCATAGAAATACCTTCTACAGCATAATACAGAGGAGATACTGAGAAGTTTACATTTTAGTGGCAATCAAAAACCTCTTGAGAGCTGATAGAGTTTGCAGGCAAGCACGGTGGGGGCTTCCAACTGGAAATAGAGAAGGAAAGACTTCTAAGAGCCAGGCCAAGGCCCAGTGCCAACCTTGTAAACATCCACTCCTTCTACTTCTGCAGAAGCAGTCACTTTGGTGGGATGTGAAAATGCTGTGTGTTTTCTTCCCTCAACAGAAGGAGGAGGCGGTTCTTAGGGACAAGAGGAACTAATTGTCAGAGCCAGTGCACACTCCAAGTGGATACTTCCGGTCTCCTCAGCCACACTGTGGGACTAAGAACACAGCAGGAGACTAAGACAGGCATGTAGCAATTAACACCACCTTGGTGGTTCCTTGGCTTCTTGTAAAGAAAATATTAATCACCACAGCTGTGACTGGCTCGAACTCTCCTGTTTTATGGCTTTGACATATCTGTGGTGAATAATGCCATCTATGAAGATAAGCTCATATACAAATGCTTTTATCATATGGTTGCTTCTCTAGAAGATATCATAAAACTGATGAAAATGTGTTGTCCTAAAGCACAATGTAACCCTATCTCTGGACTCCACTTGAACACCTACTATCAGACAGAATCCCTATGTGCTTTTTCCTTTAGCCTTATACCCACTCCATGGTAGGATCTCTATTTAAAATGCAAAAATATGGTGTTTAAAGAGTGAAGTCAAGCTGCCAGAACACAGGCTCATCCCAGACCATGGATTCAGCAGGAACTCTGAGTATCATGGTGGCACTGGTTCCCATGGTGCCCTCACTCTTCTTGGTCTCAAGATTGCCTTAATAATTGACTCATTTCGAGAGGCCACTCTGACCTTGTCTCCTCTGCTTTCTCATGTCGACCAGCCTTCTTTTGCACCCTTCCAACCCTTGGTTTGAGCATTCAGTACAAGTTCATATTCTTGGCAAATCACACTCCATGCTAAAGTGGGAGTGAGCATCTCTGGAGGCAAATTATGTCGGGAAACTCCTTGACTTACAGTGGTCATATTTTCTCCATTGTACTTAGAATACATTTTCTTCCCACATCCTGAATGATTCTAAACATCTTATGTTTCTGATCCTGTATCTTATCTCCCTACCTAGACACTTTATGTTGGATTTCTCTATCACTTGAGAACAAAAGGTTTGAGGAGGAAGAGGGTTATTTTGACTCAAAATTTATGAGGAAATCCATTGTGGTAGGAAGAGCAGGGCAGGGAAGAACAGCTCATATCATGGAGGCCAGAAAGCAGAGTACGTGTGTTTGTGCTGTCACTGACTGTAATCCTCTTCTATTCTATCTGGATGTGGAGCCTAGGGAATGATGACACCCATACTTTAGTTAGTCACCTCTGGAATTATCCTAAGGTAACAATTAAGTACAACTAGAAGTGTGTTTCAGGAATCTCCTAGGTGTTTCCCAAATCAGTCAAATTGACAGCCAAGGTTAACCAACACCATCTTTTATAAATTCATTAAAGAAAAGGTCTGTGTTCCCAAAAGCTGGTCATCTAGGCAACATGAAACCTTTCACCATGCTAAGATATCTACACCTCTAACACAGCTTTACCACAGTGCGATTCCCAACCTCACACCACAGATTTTTCTCCTGTTCTTCAGCTCCTCTCTGATGGCTCAGCATTACATATATGGAAAGATCTTGAAATTAGGTGAATGAAATAGGTAAGGTATTGTTTTTTTCTTTTTTTGGTGGTAAGAGCCAGAGGTCAGGGAAGACCAGAGAAAACTGTGTCTTGTTGTGGGATGACCTTTGTGTAAACTGTGAAAATGTATCTCTGATTGGTTTGATAAAGAGCTGAACAGTCAATAGCCAGGCAGAAGAGGAGAGGCAGGACTTCCTGAAAAAAATAGGAACTCTGGGGAAAGAGACCTGTGATTTACCACCCAGACTCAGAGGGAGTTGGAAGTATAGTATGGGGTAAAAGTAACAAGCCATGTGGAAGAACAGAGAATAATATAAGTAAATTAAGTTTTAAGAGCTAGTTGAGAACAAGCCTAAGCTCAGGCCAAGCTTTTATAACTAATAAAAAATCTCTCTGTCATTACTTGAGAGTTGGCAATCCAAAGAAAGACCTGTTACAGTATCTTCTGGATACAACGGGACTGTTCCATTCCTGAGTTCATAGCAGTGGAGTTTGCCTGCACAAAACCATGCTGGGCAACACTGCAACTTGGAAGAGAGACAAATTTATTAGCTGTCACTTATAACTAAGGAGAAACAAACAGTCAACAGCTTCTGGGGTGGGGAGGAGAATCCGTTTTATTTAAGGGAATAGCTCTTTGTAGGTTGCTCACTCATGATGTGGTAGATGGCTCCACACTTAGGAATTTGCAAACAGCACAAAATGGAGTCAATGGGATATTTTTAACAGGAAAGAGAAAGGAGGAGACACAAAATTGTAGGGGAGGGCATTTGGGGGGAGTTGAGAAGAAATGAGGGAAATGTGATCACAATACATTGTACGGAATTCTCAGAAAATTAACAATTTTTAAAGTTGAACATATCAATCTCTAGTCTGTTTTGAATTTTATATTTCTGTGACATTAAATACCTTCATGGTAGTTGGCACGGTTTCTAGTCATTTATCTCACTGGGGTGTGTTATCACAGCATCCGACCTTCACAATGCATCCCACTCCTCAGGGTGACAGGCCCCAATCTCTCAAGGCTCAGCACACAGCGCATACTCAACAAATATGTGTTGAAAGAACTGAGATGGAGGGAGGCCACTGAAGTGTCGGCCTTGGCCAGAATTCTTCTTAGGAGACATTGTCTGTCACTTCACTCAACAAAGAACTTTTTCCTGCTGACATTCATACTCATAGGCAATAACCAAACATGATTACATCATGAGCAACCCGGGAGAGGAAGAGTTGAGTGTACGTCCTCTGAGAGTTACCTTACAGTAGGAAAACTGACTCCCCTAGGCAAAGGGAGCCTTCCCTCTACCTCTGGCTGCCTGAACCCTATTTTATGGTCTCTTAAGACCTTCTAAGCTTATATTAATTGCCTGTGTGCATGGCTGACTCCCTCGTTGTGCTCCCCAGGGCAAGGACTTGGCTATCTGGTATTCAGATCCCTTCATCATCCAGCACAGAGCATGAGAACCCTAGATACTTAGCAAATGGCTGTTGATAAACAATTTCATTCAATAGCGACTTAGTAATTGAATATCTATAGGGATCAGTAAGTTGAGGAGTTAATAATAAAATCAGGAAAAGTAAATATCAAAACAGCTATTCTCATATTTCTTCTTAAATATGGTGATCATAATATTGGTGTTACTCAAGGTGACTTTAAAGAATACAGAAACTAATATCTTTTTATTTACTCATTTATTCTATGTTTACATGCTCGCTGGCTTTGAGTCAGGTCTACTTAAGTAACTCAGGCTTTCTCTGTACTTGCTTTTAGCCAAAAGTGAACTTGAACTCTTGATCCTCCTGCCCCAGCCTCCGAACATGGCATTAACTAATTTTTAAAAGTCATTCACAGATCAACAAAGGAGCATATGTTATGAAAAATTAATCTGTATAACTAATACTTTACACCATTGATAAGACAAAGTAGGGTAGCTTTGGTTCAATAAAATAATGAGTAAGTATAATTTGGAATAGGATTATAGAATATGTTTGGATAAGATTAAAAATCAGAAAACTGACATATGATGAGTGAATTTGAGATTTATATGTATACAATAAACAGGGGATATCCCATTGCTAAGATTTCATGAACATTTGGCATGCTCCAGTTAAATATTGTCAGTTGTCAACAGGAACCCAACAAGCAAAGGGTTATCTCACTTTACAGGTTAAGAAACTGAAAACTACTGAAGGGAACTCTTTGCCCAGTGGTGAGGATCTATTGAGCATGAACCAGGGTGCAAACCCAGGAGTAGTTTGCAGTGTTAATCACAGCTCTAGTCCAGCTCCATAAAAGATGAGCCCATGGGACACAAGAAAGGAATGAGGGGACTTTATGGCAGGTCCTTTGAATATGGCGCTATCCCTTTGATTCACTTCATTTCTTCAGCAGAAGTTTCCATTGGAGGGAGCATCCTTCCATCTATTGCTTGAGGCTAATGAAAACAGGAGTGTCCCATCTTCCTCCACTGTTATGGGGGGGGAGGTTGTATCTTAGTTTACCTTCAATGTCAGCCAGTGAATCCAGTTGTTCCAAGGTGACCCAACTCACCATGAATCATTCAGGACACCCATGTAGTGGCAACATCATGTAGGAAGTACCATATAGTGAGTTCACACACTAGTACCTTTGAATACTCCAGAGACCCAGGAATCTCTACCATTGAGTTAACATTTGCCATTCTAAACATTATGTTGAGACAGAATAATATTAAATTGCTCATGATAGCCTTGCACCAGAACCAGGCTTGAACCCTTTCTCTGCACCTTCACAAATATATATATGGTTATATAAATCTACAAACATGCTCTCACACGTATATGAACACTCATACATATATGCACTCACCTCCTACACACACACACACACACACACACACACACACACACACACACACACACACAATCTAAGGAATTCTCTATGACAGATGCTGTTCCCATTACCCTGGCAGAAACAAAGATACTCTGGCCCCTGGCTCTTATTACTGAGTTGACCAAAGCCTAGAGACTGGCTCTGTGTTATCATGGATGTAAAAATCCCAACCATCCATGACAGAACTTTCTAGAAGCTAGAAAAGTGGAGAGTTGTTCTTTCAGTCTTGGGAACCTGCAAAGTAAAGCAGGATGAGTAAGAGAGAGGAGTGAAGAACTTATAAGCTATTAGCAAGTAATTCTTCCTCAGGCCCTTCCTTCCACTTCATCTTCCTGATAGCCCACACATGTGACCCTGTGGCACTCCAGTGCGGGATTCACACAGGCCACAGGGAGTCCCACAGTCAAGCTGAGTGCTCATTTGGAACCATGCAATCGTCCAGCACCTCGATCCTGTCACGAGCCTCTGACAGAGGCAGTGCACAAAGCTTGGTCACAGTTCTGTCAAGCAAACTCAGAGATGACACTTTATCTTCCAAATGTCCCCTTGACAACCATCTTGTTGGTATAGTTACCCAATTTCTTTTTTTTAACACTTTTGCCTGTATTTATTTATTTGTGTGTATGTGTGGTGTGTAGGCTTGTGTCTGTGTATGGGCACACATGGGACGCAGTGTACATGTGGAAGTCAGAGGACCACCCCTAGGAATGGCTTCTGTCCTTCCACCATGTATGGTCTAGGGATAGAATTCAGCTCATCTACACTGGGAGCTAGCATTTTTACCCCAATGGGTTGTCTTGCTAGCCCATCCCTAATTTTTCCAGGTAAGAACACAGAAGTCAACATGGATGATGCACTCAGAGTCTCCAGACTCCAGACTAACATGCATGTTTCCTTGAGCTTATACTCATTCAATTTGGAGTCACCCTTTAAATAGAGTTCCAGAAGTACAGGAATAAAGTTTGCTAAGGAAATGAATACTTATTTAGAATGAGAAATTAAGTCATTACAAATCGCTGGTTTTAAAAAACTAACATCACAAAACTCAGAAAAATAACTTCATATTTTATTAGCTGCCTGACATTTCTAAAATATATTTTGTTTCTTACTCTTTGATCACCTTTTTATTACAAGAATTTATTTTTAAAATTACTTGTTTAGAAAAATAGAAGATAATTTAGTCTTTTTTCTACTGTGATTGACCAATACTTTAAAAACTTATTGACAATTTACAAATACTCAAATGGTGTTTAAAACACATTATTGATTACAGCATTTGCTTTTTAGAATATTTGTAGTATTTGAGGAAGACTTTACCAGTTTTCATGCATAAGCTATAGGGTTGGGGGTCAATTTCAAGCTTTCTCATGTAGCGATTGACCTAAACAATCTTGTAAATTAAAGCTCCTAGCTGCCCGTTTGTCACCAACACACTTAATAATATATTATGTTATCTTCATTATTACAAAATTCCAGATCAAATAAGCAAGATATCCATCCAATCAGTAAGATTGTGACTGTTAAAAATAATTTCCATAAAAAGAAAAATAATGCATGACATATTTGTAATTGTGTATGCAGCATTAATGAGGACATTCTTGAGTGCTGAATACCAAGTTTCTCCAGGTGCTGAAGAGAATCAAGTCTTTCTCTTCTTCCTCAGGGCCAGGCAAACTTCCAGATTTTTTTTTCTAGTTTCAACCACAGTTTTCTTCCGATGGCTGTTGGGCATCTCAGGTTTTGTTCATTTTGTGGTGCTGACTTTCACCCTGAGCTTGCCCACCATGGCAACGGTTCATCTGCACGGTGGGTGTAGCATCTTCTCAGACATCACTCCCAGACCAAGATGCTAACAGGACTTTTACCATAAGTGCCAATGACAGAGGACCACATCAATTCGTCATATTAACCCCCATCTCAACTCACCCTTGACTCACCTTTTCCAAAACCAAATTTAAAATGCCAATAGCCATTCAAATAACACCTAATTCCAAAGGAAGGGTGAAGGGTGATGGAGAGGGAGTTGAAGCCCTTCGAGACAAGATCTTACCCAATTGTCCTTAAAACATTTCACTTAGCAGATGTTATCTAGGCAGATAACCATGACAACACACTGGCAGAATCCCTGGGTGGGGGGATGCTTTGTTCTGGTTTAACTCCACAGTATCCACAGAGGCTCCTGTATTTGAACATTTGATTCCCAGCTGGTAATGCTCTTTGAGGCTCCCATTTGGCCTCACTTCTGTCCCTTCTCTGTTTTCTGACATGAGATGTACAAAGCTTCCACAGCATGCACCCACTGCCACACATAGCCTTCTCTGCCCTGGTGAACTATGCCCTCTCAAACCATGAGCATAAATCTTCCTGCCTCTAAACTGCTTCTCACCAGGTGTTTGATAACTTCACTTTCTGAAGGTATGCAGCTGCAGAGTCCAGCAGTTGCAGCCAGAAACCAAATCTGGGAATTCTCTTTTCCTTCACTCTGCCTGCAGACCCTACACTCCAAGAAGCATCTGCAGAGCCTGGGGACACCTACTTGCTCTATATTAGCCACAATTAATAATCAGAAGCAGAGTCACAGCCACTTAACGTATATCAACCACTCTTCTGGGAGAGGGCTGTCATCCTCTGGTTTGCTTTTCCCGAGATAGGAAAATTGATAGGTCACCAGTGTCTGTGAATAGCATTCAGAAGGTACCATATTTATTTTAGCTGCAGCTTCAAGTCAGTGGCTATCTGCACCAGGAAGAGCTTCACTCTATAAAATACATTTGCTCTTCATTTTTCAAACATTCCTGAAGGAAGCATATGGTAATCTATTTAGCTTTGCATTCCATAGAGATACTTATTCCCTCCACAGATCCTCATGTTATTTTATTATAAAATTCATGTCTTTTTTATACCCCTGCATATTTGCCCTTCTTTTCAGTTAAAAATACCTGAGGCCATGAGACTACCCTGTTTACCATCAGATTCATGAGTCATACCAGAAAGTCATTAAATAAAACAGAAATACTATTCACTGGGGCCCTGATGAGGACCTATCTGCAGATTCCATCCTCTCTGAGGTCTCTAAGATGAGCCATTCTGAATGTGTTTTTATTTCCTATTAGGGCTCATTCTAACACGGGCTTTTCCTTCCATCTTCTCATTTGTTTCCTACTGGAATCGAACCCTTGAATTATTTCTCTTGACTGTCTAGTTTTAAAGGCTATATTTCAAAATCTGATTATTTTTCCAGAACTGAATTTGTCTTCTCTTTTCGCACATTCCCTGTAGTAATGTTATTCAATATACTGATTTGAGATCTTAAATATTCCTAAACTCACTGTCCTTCCCTGCTACCCAGGTGATCTCAGGATGGAAAATGAAATGAGCATGCAGGCCTCTGAAGATACAGTGGTTAGAGATATCTGAGTAGTACCCAGGGTGGCTGTTTACGTTGCTTGGAACTAAAATGGAGAGAGTATGGTCTCCTGATCTGTGGAAAAACTGGAGCTTCTCTTTTTACAAAGAGCAATATTCTTTTATCTTCTTACCTGGGTACAAACATGAAATGTCAGCCCACACTTTCATCCAAACAGCAGCATTGTCTCCATGGTCTCAGATCTGTTGGGTATTCCCTTCAGAAAACACATCATTTAAATGGTCTCTGTTTGGTTTTTAAGATATTTTTAACACTCTGGAAGTTTTTCTCTAAGACAAACATTTTTCATTGATTTCCCAATTACATGTGATCATAAACTTTTGGCTAATGGCACTATGGTTTTAAATTATTAGTGCCACCTGGACACAGTCTGGAATGATCTGGAAATGGAGTCTCAGGGAGGGATTGTCTAGATCAGGCTGGCCTGTAGGCATATCTGTGGAGGGTTGTCTTGCTTACATTAATTGAGGCGAGAGGGCCCAGCCCACTGTGGGTGGTACCACTCCCCAGAAGGGGGATTGTGAACTGTAGAGGACTAAGGAATATGAGCAGAGCACTAGTGTGCATTCATTCATTGCCCTCTGCTCTTGAATGTGGATGTCCTGTGACTAGTTGCTTCAAGGCTGTTCTACCTTGACATCCTCTCTGTGATGCTATGACAGACTGTACCTGGACTTGTGGGTCAGGTCACAGCAACAGGAAAAGGAAACTAAAGCAGGTGTCAACATAAATTGCCTCTGATTTTCATAACAGATTATACCTTCAGCAGATAAGGTTTGTAGAGTAACGCTGTCTCTTAGTACAGAAGGAGGTCCATCTTGGTATGCTTAAGACCAGGTCTTTAGGATGGTGCTGTAGGATGGACTGAAACAAATTGGGTTGCTACAGGAGAAAAGAATCTTTAGGAACAGAGAGAATCTGCTGGAGGGATTCTATTGGCTCGATAAAACAGAAGGTCTGGGAGCTGCAAGAACAGAGAACAAAAGAGAGGAATGAACTGAAGCTGGTACGATGCACAGGGACCAGCTCTCTGGATGCCTGGAAGCCAGAAGATGGATATGTATTTCATTCTAGTCAGTGGGAAGTAGGTCTCACCAAATGCCCCATTTTCATGGTGAGATAAAAATGAGATCCTGGTTTCCAGGACAGAAAATGGATTGTTTCCTGGTTGTTTAATAATAGGAGATGACATGTAAATAAGTGACAAAGGCTGAGAAAAGGCCTTACAGTCAGAACACACACATCTAGAGTCCAAGTTCAACAGTCCTGGGAGCAGAGTCTGTGCAGTGTAAGCAAATGTGGTCTCCCAGCTAGATACAATGAAAGGACCCTCAGAGAGGCAGCGTGGCCTCAGATCCACTGTCCTTATCTCCTCTCTTTGATACACTGACAAAAATGGTGGCTAGTCATAGTAAATGAACAAAAGGAAGAGGATTGCCTTCTCAGCACAAGCATTTTCTCAGAATAAGTTCGCCTTACCCCGGTCATACTTCCAGATATTTGCTGCTTACCTAACAGGCTAGAGCCAGCTTGTGGTCTTCTTCAAGAAGGCTTTTAAAATTCCGAGTTGAAGTCTTCAGAACTAGAGGTCAAGATTTGTGACCAGTATCATGCCCCTGGCCTGGGAATCTGGGAATGCTCCTGTGAGGTGTGGCTGAGGGAGGAAAGCTTCACTAGCACGAGCTAATTCTTCGCAGGAAAAATGTCTTCTTGGGGCTGGCTTTGAGAAACAGCAATGGTTTAAAAGTTGTTTATTTTCCCAGACTTTTTGTCTGGTCTCTCTTAGACCTGAAAAAGTGACATTTCTAGAATTGGAGACACATACCCACAAAACTGCCTCTTCTCTTTGACTTAGTCAATCTAGATAGTCTTGTTCTTAATCTCTGTCACCTGTCTCTGTCCATCTCTCTTCTGCTGCATACCTCTTCTCTTCTAGCCCTTCAATCTCACCTTTCCATCTTTCCCTCTCAAGAAAAGTAATTACAGTAGATGCTCCACAGGTGCATGTTAGGTAAAGTGGGTTTGGGACCATCATCATTGCTGGATCTCTCTGCCTCCCTGAATCAGCGTGTAGTTGTTTTAATGAGAAATGTCCCCCAGAAGCTCAGGTATTTGAACAGCTGGTTCCCAGCTGATGGCACTGTTTGGGAAGGTTGAGAGGTGTGGCCTTGCTAGAGGAAGTATGTCACTAGGGGTGAGCTTTGAATAGTTATGGCTTCATCACACTTCCATGTCACTCTCTCCACTTTGGGTTTATGGTTAGAGATGTGATTTTTCAACTTCCTGATCTAGCTGCCTGATGCAAGTCCTCTCCCACCAATATGGATTCTCCCTTTAGATCCATAAGCCAAAATAAACTCTTTTTCATATATTCCTTCTGGTCATGGAGTTTTATCACAGCAGCAGAAACTAATGCACTGTTACTTCCTAAGATGGGGTGTGTTGGTATATTCAGTAAAAATAGCCTGAAATATCAGAGGACAGAGCCAAACCAGGAAAGCCAGGAAGTGATGATTCATGCCTTTCATCACAACACTTGGGAGGCAGAGATCCTCTCTATCTCTGTAAGTTCAAGACCAAACAGCCAGGAAGTGGTGGAACATGCCTTTAATCCTAGCTCTAGAATGAGATAGCCAGGTGGAGGGGGAGAAGGAAGGAGTTCTGTAGTGGGATTATGTTGTTGTATTGTAAATAATTGTCCTGCCTGCTGGTTTAGTAAAAATGCTGATTGGCAGAAGGCAGACAGGAAGTGTGGGCGGGGCTACTACACTAAGAAAACTATGGGAACAAGAAGAACAGAGCAGAGATGTAAGAAGATGCAGAGGAAAGAAGTTGAAATGATGCTGAGAAAAAGTACCAAGCTCCATGGCTGAACAAGATAAGAATCATGGGTTAAGTTCAGATGAAGGAGTTAGCAAGTTATATGCTTGGGCCCTAGGTTAATCAGCATAAAATTAATGTGAGCATCTATGTGATTCTGTGGGGCAGTGAGTCAGAACCTCAGGGAAAGGCTGAAAGGCCAGCCTAGAAACCTCCTACAACAGAGTTCAGCTTCCCCTGACACTTCCCTAGTCCACAGATGAGAGAGAGAGAGAGAGCGATCAAGAGAGAGAGAGAGAGAGAGAGAGAGAGAGAGAGAGAGAGAGAGACTAGAGCAGGAGGATTTGTGGAGGCAGGCCTAGGAATTTGGCTGGGTGAGAAGTGGCTGTGATTTGCTTTTCTACCTCTGATATTTCAACTTTTCCCCCAATATCCGGTTTCAGGTTTTTATTTTAATACCAAATAGAATTTCTCCAATAATGAGAGTCTCAGAGTTTTAGTATTTGATCTTTTGTGTATGTATGTATGTATGTATGTATGTATGTATATATGTGTCTGTCTATCTGTCTCTGTCTCTGTGTGTGTGTGGAGGGTGTGTGTGAAAGGTGTGTGAGTATATGCTTGGTGTAGATGCACAAATGTATATTTTATGTGAGAGTGTATGTTTGAATGAGTGTGTATGTTTTGTGCAGATATGAGGGTATTGTACACCTCTGCACGGGAATGTGCATACCCAGAGGCCACAGAAGGATGTTTGCTGTCCTGCACTGACATTGAATCCAAAGCTAGACTGGCAACCAATAAGCCTTGGTGATGCTCCCACCTCCCTCCCCTGCTTCCTCAGCTCTGGGTTCCAGGCTCACAGGGCCACATGGGGCCACACAGGGCTACATGGGGCTTTTTATGTGGCTGCTGAGAATTTTAACTAAGTTTCTTTTGCAGCAAGCAGTCTGACTCACTGAGCCATCCCACAAACTGTATTTTAAATGTTTGTGTCTTTATTTTTTTGATGAGTTGGAGGGCATGTGGAAGCAGCATAGATCCTCATGCGTGAAGCTGCCTCTCTAGTTTCCAGTCCCAGACTCGCTAGTTATTAGAAGCAAGTTTCTAATCTCTGGGTTCTTTCTCACTTACACAATGAATGATAATATCAATTCTTACCTCATAAAAATGCTAATATGTGTAAATGCCTAGACCATTGCCTGGCACATGAGAGTCATCAGTTAATGCTGGCTGCTAGAATTAGCTGCTCTTTCAATGACCATTTAAGGGAAACAAGAACAAAATTTGACCCTCTCCCCCAGGATAAATTTAAGTCCCATTTTTAACCCTTCTTTCCAGAAAAACCACTAAATACATGTATATAAGCTTATTTTGTACATTTGTGTGTGTGGGTATCCTGCTGTATATGTGTCCGTATGTGTATGTGTGCCCTGATAGTTGTATGTATCATAAATGTGTTTGTCTTTCTGTGCATCTGTGTGTGTGTGTGTGTGTGTGTGTGTGTGTGTGTAACCATTTGTGTTTGTGTCTGCGTGTATCCATGTGTTTGACTCTGTGTGTCTGTGTGTGACCATGCACATGTCCGTGTGTGTGTGTGTGTGTGTGTGTGTGTGTGTGTGTGTGTGTGTCCTGCTCTATACCAGGCATGCTATAAGAAGAAGACATGAGTGTGGATACAGTAAAGGCTCCTGTTTTTGTACAAAGAATAAGAAAGATGTAACAAGTTTAAGAAAAGATACTTGGGTTGTGATACACACAAAACCCCTAATGTAGGATCTTGTAATAGAAAAGTAGAGATATTATATTGAAGCCATGGTTCTCTGGAAAGGTGACATTTCAACTGTACTGACACTTCAAGTTTACTATAACAAAGGAATTATCTCATCGAGAGTCAAGAGAATGTGGCACCAGACAGATGGGATGAATACAATTTATCGGGTAATTATCTGCATAATGTCTGCCTCAGTCATCTAGACCACACATCAGGGAACTGTATCACATGGGGAAAAACCTTACCAGCATCCTACTTCCATAAATAAAGCTTTATTAGAACACAACATGGTCATTCAGTTGCTTACTACCTAAAATGTTGTTACCCACTAGCAAAGTTCAGTAATTAAGACAGAATCAGTGGACCCATCGGGCTGAAGTACTCACTGCCAGATAAGGCCCTTCCAAAAAAGCCTTGGCCATGCCAGCTTTATGTCTGAAGGCCCTGAGGGGGAGGACCTTGTGTGTCTTCCTTTTTTCTCTGTTTCCTACAGCTTTTGTTTATGACATAGCAGGCTGTTAAAACTGGCAGGCAAGGGTATCTATAAGACACTGTGAACTTGTGTTGATGGAATTTTGCTTGATTTTGTTTTTTATAAACAAGAAATCTCTTAAAGTAAACTTTCCAGAACATACAGATGCATGAATCACTGATTCCCACTTGCATAGAGCAACCTGGATCCCATCATGGCCATCCAGATAAGAGATACTCTCTGTCCCACCATATGAATTACAATGTTAAAGTCTTAAGGTGCAAGGTATTAAGGCTGGTTCTGTACTATGAACTGCACAGTGGTTCTGGGTAATGTCGCCCAGTGTGGCAAAGGTGGAGGGAGAGAAACTAAAGCCCCCTTGAGGCCGTGGAGGTGGTCTTTCTACAGGGCACAGCCCTCATTCACAGCAGAAGCCTCAGTTTCTTATAAACCAGGGGCCTTAACCTTAGCATCAAAAGCCCCATGGTCCAGAGAAATCCTCATGGTAGAAACTATCTGACACTATGTTATCTTCAGTAGTATCTTGTGATGGTTAGTTAACTTACACCACCTAGAATCACATGGGAAAAATCTCAGAGAGCAATTGTCTACATTGGACAGGCCCATGGGTTTGTCTGGGAGAGAGGACTATATATACTGGATGGGTTCGTGGGTATGTCTGGGAGAGATAATTGTCTATACTGGATGGGCCCGTGGATATGTCTGGGAGGGAGCATCTTTCTTGCCTAAGTCAATTGATTTAACTCACTGTGAGCAGCACCATTCCCTACACATGGCATTCTGAACTCTGTGAAAGTAAAGACATTGTTCTGAATAAGATAGAGAGAGAGAGAGAGAGAGAGAGAGAGAGAGAGAGAGAGAGAGAGAGAACATTTCTTTCTTTCTGTTCTTGACTGTAGATATGGTGGGGCCAGTTTTTGAAATCTTGCCTTGACTCCCCATGATGCTGGACTATAATGTGGAATTACTGGTTTAAACAAATGCTTTCCTTTTGTAAGTTGCTTACTGTCAGGGAACTGTACCATAGCAACAGAAATTAAACAACTACACTCTGCATTCCTATTTTGGATGCGACTGTTAAAACTATCTTCCCAGTGTTCCTCGGGATAATGGGAGAGTAGACACTACCCCATTGAGTTGACAAGTTCTGTATACTCTCCAAAGCTCTGGTTCCTCCTAGGAGAGCCTAGGTTGTCTGCAAAAGCTCTTGCAAATTTATACTAAGGAGTCAGTGATATGAACCAGCCAGCCCTTCAGTTCATATGGGTCACACATCCTGCATGTCACATATTTGCATTGAAATTCATAACAAGAGAAAAATTACAGTTACAAAGTAGCAAAGAAAATGATTTTATGTTTGGAGAAGGTCATCACAATATGAGAGACCATATTAAAGGGACATGGCATTAGGAAGGTTGAGAAGCACTGTCCCGTGTGCACTTTTATCTCCCGTTGAATGGGACTTGCACTCGGGGATGGAGTATGGGTTATCTCTGATAACGACACGGAAAACGAGATTTCCCATACAAGGAAAACTTTTGCAACATTGCAAACCCAGGTTGTCTTCTGTCCTTGGACTTGGGCTGCTACAGTGGCTGCTGTCTGAATAGTAGTCCCTTCTGGGTGTGAGAGCCTTCAGAGGGTGGTCATTCGGCACACATTGCTCATCCATCAAAGGAGACAGGAAGCCTGTGAATCCCCCATTTGCTGTAGACTAAAGCTGAGCTAGTCTGCCTGTGTATCACCCCTACTTGGTTAGATCCAGCACCAAGAGTATGAACACAGGTGGCTGAGAAGACAAGAAAACTCAGAGTAAGAGAAGGCCACGAAAAGCCAGGGAGGCCAGGGTCCACATGGGCCAATCCTTTCAATAATGGCAGAAAATGGCATTGATTCAAACTCATGGCATAGAAAACTTACAGCATTGTCACTTCAGCTTACTGGAGTACTAGATCTAAACAGTCATGGTTGTTTGTATGTTTTACATTCTCCCAAATCACTAGTGTTTTGCAAGGGGTCGGGGGACTGCCTAAGTTAGCCTGGAACTGTGGTTTAGGCCAACCTTGAACACTTGCTCCCCCTGCTTCATCTCCCAAGCACTGGGATTAGGGTGTGAGCACACATGTGAATCTCAGCACAGTTTTGACATTGTAGCATAGTATTTCTTACTGTATAATCAGACAACTTCAGCAATAATTTTTCCTAACAAACAAGGGCTCCTGAGTTATGAGACAGAAACTTACCAATGTATTGGCACATGTATGCATAAATATACGAACACACACATACATAAAGAATAGATATAGGACACAATACAAATACTCTTGATTCACATTTGAGTTTTCTATTGGAGTGATCAATATCTAAAAATAGAGAAAATGTCTTTTATGAAAAAATTTGAATGGCTTCTTTTCAAAACCTGAGGATTTGACATTACCACTAGACCTGTTCCTGAAGGGACAACAATGCCTTGGAGCTGGGTGAAAAGTGTACTCTCACCCCTCCCGCCCCCTCCCCCCAATCCCTGACTCAGCTCTTTCTCTTTCCACATTTGGGCATCTGCCTGGGATGTGCAGGCAGCTGTGAGTTCTCAGCTACTTCTACAGCTTTATTCTCATATTCATCCTCTTCCTCCAGCCCAGTCAAGTTTCTCTGAAATTTCAGATCATCTTGCCCAATGTGCATTATTTCCACAGCAATTTGTCTAACTAATTTTATGTAAAGTTCTTCTTTCTGCTGTTTTTCTCACTCACATATATAACACCTCAGACTTGGTAACATTTCCCCCAAATGTATGAAGTGAAACAAATATATGTGACCTAGAAAATACCAGGAATGAGGCTAAAAAGATGGCTCAGCAGTTAAGAGCACTCACTGGCTGCAAGGTGGGTTCCTTGAACTTACATGATGCATGATGGCTCACAACTGTCTGTAATTCCAGTTCCAGAGAATGTGATGCCCCCTCCTGACTTTCCCAGGTATTACATACACACATAGTGCACATACATACACACAATGTCTCCAATCTCTCTGGTAATGTTTTCAAACATAACTACGTAAAGAGGTAAAAACAATATTTTACTTTATTTCCTGAGAAATGGTCTGGCCTCTAACTCATTGTGAAGCCCGGGATGACTTTGAACTACTGAGTTTACTTCCAGAATAGCAGGAATGTGAATTTGCAAAACAAAGTCATCTATGAAACAAAATAGAGGACCTGGCATGGTGCCACACACCTGAGATCCCAAGACTCTGGAAGCTGAGGCAAGAGAATCATTGAAAGCTCTAAGCCAGCCTAGACTACATGAGGCCTTCCCTGAAGACTTTTATGTGTGTGTGTATGTATATATGTATATAGACATAAAATAAAAAAGCAAAATTTAGTTGCCAATGACAATAAATGTTTTCATAGAGAAGAAATCATTTTACATATTATAACCAGGTAAAGACTGCCCTTCCAATAGGGACTGTTCCATTTATAAATTGTGTGTGATGTTTCCTTGCTTGCTTTCTGTGATTCCACTGAAGGTTGTTGTTGTTGTTGTTCAAAGAGGTAACTTTGTCATATTGTCACCAATGTGCAAAAGTGAATTTAGAGAATATTAGTCTGCACTGGATTTATTCTGACAACAGCACGATTCCAAAACTTTTTGAAAGTTCATTCACTCACAAGAAAAAACATGTGGGCTTTTATAGAAATTTTTTTTGGGACTATAGGAAAAAACCCACTGCCACAGTCGTGTGAGAATTGAAGGAGTGAGAGATGAAAGTGGGGTTGCTTGAGAGAAGCGTCTGGTGGCTCTGACTCCATCAGATCTGGTCTATTATACTTCAGAATCATTGTGCAGAGTTCTTGCATTAGCAGCTCTCCAGCCTGGATGGACCAACACTGATGAGGCTGAGAGAACAGCCAGGAAGCAAGGAGTATGACCTTGAACTGAACAGTGCACAGCTGGATCTGAGACAGTGAGGTCGAGGTGATGCCCAGACAGCTGCAGTGTTTCCTTCCAACACTTTCCAGAGATGCTTTTTAGGCCATGTTGAGAAGAGCTTGTGTAACTCTGACGAAGTCCCAGCACAAGCTCATGTGTGCCACTGCCTTTTGACTTTGTGAGGACAAATCTTGCCCTCTTAGTAGACAGTGATCACCTGGCTGTAGAAAAGATTCCTTCAGAGCAGAGACACCAAGGATGCCCTGATGCAGTTTATAAAGAATATCAGTCATTTGTGGTGGCAAAGTGGAGCGCTTCCAAATGATCTGTTTCTAGCTGAGAGGATGTTTGCTTGTCTGTTTATTGCCTTACAGCTGATGTCTCCACAAGAGAGTAACCAACCATTAAGGTCAAGAAAAGAAAATGAATATTTTGAGATCCTCCATGCCCAGGTGTAGTAAGCCTTTCCCTAAATACCTTTGTGAGGAAAAAAACAGGCAGCGGGCAACGGCCAGAGAACAGTATCTTTCATGTTCCCAGTTTGCATTTACCAATTAAACCCTTTGTTTTGACTCACATGCAATTGTTAATAATTCAGGGAGATCCTATGTGCCCTTGACCCAGTTTCTCTGGGAGGAAACATCTTGCAAAGCCATGGTGCAGCATCACAGGCAGGACACTGACAATGATAAATACTCGTTACTTCTTCCTCTGCAAGCATCCTTCATGCTGCCCTTCAGTGGCCAGTCTCCCTCCTCTGGGAGACGTCCAGCTTCCCTACTGCTGTGTGAACTCTTCCTCAGAGATGAACAAATGTCTATTCACCCTACATAGAGCCCACCTCCCAAAACAAAAACTATGAAAGAAATTATTTCATCCAAGTACAGCCTGGTGATATCAGAGAATAGGGTTAGTTACATTAACACTGTGAGGGCTTACCCACAAGATCCTGCACTGCTTGCTTAGGCCTGACTACACTGCAGAAGGCACTGCCCCCCTTTTCCCAGCAACCACTAAGTCATTTATAGATCCTCATTGGAGCTGGGCCTTGCAAGTCCCTTCTTCCTGGTAACTGTTCCATGTCAATCAATCGCATGTCAATCAATTGCATGCCAATCCTTGTGCTCCATGACACAGTATCAGTGGCCCAGTCTTTTTCCAGA
The DNA here is from genome assembly GCA_004025045.1 of Sigmodon hispidus. Classification (NCBI taxonomy): domain Eukaryota; kingdom Metazoa; phylum Chordata; class Mammalia; order Rodentia; family Cricetidae; genus Sigmodon; species Sigmodon hispidus. The sequence continues at coordinate 379,666 of PVIH01000055.1, forward strand.
CACTTGTGGGTAATTATAGTGCTGAGAATACAAAGGAACAAGAGCTATGTTAAACCCCTCACATCTTCATACAGGTCTGGGTGGGAGGCCTGGCCTACCTCCACAAATGCCTCTATGGATGAGGGTAGGTGTGTCACCCTGTTTTTCCCACACCCACGTATGCCCTGGGGTGTAATAATCAAAGTCCAGATGCTTCTCACCTTCTTAGGGTCTGAGTCTTCCAGAAGAGGTGGTTTCCCACCAGGCCTTAGGTATGTTGAGAAGGTGAAACAAAGTTTTGTTTCTCTGAAGTTTGGTTTAATGGAATGGTGATCATTGATGCTTCCCCTGGCACTACCTTGTCCCTGGTCATGCATTCTGAGAAAGCCAATGTGTTATGGGTGTGCCTATGAGTGTTTGCCTCCTTCAGACCCAAGTCTAGCATATACTTTAACATACACAGCACAAGCAAAACCCAGGGATTTTACTAACATATCAACCCGGAGGCATCACTCACATTCTCTGGGAAAACCTCCTTCCCTTCATTACTTACGTCATTTTCATGAGAGACCTCTTCATATTCATATACTCACGTATACATATGTGCTGTGTTAATACTTTTCTTATGCTATTTCAGAAGCAATGCCCAGTTTATTTTGACAGTTATTTTTAGTCCTGTGCATACGTGCACACAGGTCCCTGGTGACAAGAGGCTTTGATTGCATCTGCTGTCCCCTTCTTTAGACAAGTAGTTTTCTTTGCATGAATTTTTCAGAGCCTAAAAGAATAGTAATAGACCGTGGTTAGAGATACTAGTGTTGGAGTAACTTCTACCCCACTGTGTTAGGACAAGGAAAAAGAAAAACACCAAGGAGTGGATGGATTTTTGTTAGCTTTCCCCATGAAGTGTATTTTCCCATTTTAAAGAAAGTTCATGTGCTGGGAAATGGTTCAGTGAGTAATGGCTGAGCCTTGAAAGTCTGCTGCCCTGGGATCGTATCTCCAGAATGGATGCCCTGCTCAAGAGTTTGCAATCCCGGTGTTGCTGTGGTGAGAGACAAGGCAGGGACAAGAGATCCCCAGAAGCCTGAAGGGGAGCTAACCTGGAGTATAAAGTAGAGGACAAGAGACTATGTCTTATGAAGGGAGACAAGGATGGACACCTGAGGTTGGCCTCTGATCTCTACATAGTGTTGTGTGTTGTAGGAGATTTCAGATCCTGTCTGGGCCAGAGGTCTGACTTGGCTATGCCAGCTGCTTTTACCTCCCCCCAAAATGACTCAGACACTTATATTAATTTTATCTTTTTGGCCTATGTCTCAGGCACATTGCTAGCTAACTCTTCCATCTTAATTCAACCTAGTTTTATTAATCTGTTTTGCCACGTGCCAGCGGCTCACCTGGGTCCCTTACATGGCTCTTCTGGATGGAGCCTGTCTGACTCCGCCCTCCTTCTACCTCTTTCTTCTCTGATTCCTCCAGCTACTTCTATGGTGTTCCACACAGGCCAAAACAGTTCCTTTATTTATAGAATGATATTTACGGCATATAGACAGCCATTCCCACCACAGTTGTGCCCACATTTATATACACATGCATACACACATTCATACCCATGCATGCATACACACACACACACACACACACACATTCACATACATTTGCATGCAGACACATTTTGTTTTAAACTGTCTCAATCTTACAATTTTACCAATAGGCTCAGGAGTCACATGTCAGAGTGAAAACATGCTAACTCAGAGAGACCAAGGAGCAACCAGCTGGCCTCCCTCTGTACCCAATAGCCCAGAAAAAGCTTCTCTTCCACTGTCCCAAACCAAAAAAGCCACCAAAGTCCAAGTCCCTCCTCATTACTTCCTGTGCCTTTCCCTATCAGTTTTCCTGGCTCCCTCTTACTCTTTATGACCACTTTCTGTCAACTGGTTTCAGGCTCTGCCTCTTGACCAAAGGTTGATTTTATTTAATTAACATAATCTCAAGGTTTACAGTATGACCTAATATCCTGTAATATACACACATGTAAAAACACTTGCATATACACACATGCATGATTACATACTTGAACATATAAAGCATGAATTCTAGTTGGCATTTAATAAAAACTCAGAGCTGGATATTGGAGAAAAACTTGAATATCAGAGAGAGAAAACATGCCACAGTCAATTCTCTCCCAGCCAACTCCTAAGGGTAAAAGCTATCTTCAAGAGTCCTCTGCCTAGCTGGTTGCTCCTACAGAATACCACACTGTCTGTCTATGCCTGTCTTAAACATCTTCTTGGTCCACGTGTTTCACTTCTGGGTTCAGCTCTGCATCATAATCCTAGAGTTAGGATTAAATCCTAGGGTTAGAGTTAAATCCTACTACTGTTTAGTTTTTAACTTTTGAACTTACAGAAACACAGAAAAATATCTGTCTCCTGAGTAATGCAATTAAAGGCATAGGTCACCACTTGGTCATTCCAGTTCTGGGATTAAAGCCATGAGTTGCTACTCTGGAACCCCCCTGGCTTGACTATGGGTGATTCTGTTCTTTGATATTCAAGGTTTATTTTATTAAACATAAAATATATCGCCACAAATATACACATTCACACACTTGTGCACACACACATACGCACAAACTTTTTAAAAGAGAAAATTCACAAATATAAGTATTGATATTTTTTGAAGATAGAAAGTGAAGGCTCATTTTTTCTTTTTAAACACTTCCATTTATTTTTAAAATTTTGTATGAGTATAACCTATATGTTGAGCATGTTCCTGCTCACCTAACCTGCCTTCTCTTTCCTCATTTCTCTGTCTCCCCATCAGCCCTTTTATCTTTCCAGAAGGCTTCACTATACTTTCATATCACAAATTCACACATGAACTTACGTATCTAGATAAATCTAGAAAGGACAAATAGAAGATGCCATGACTTTGTCTTTCTACATCTGTCTTAATTCATTTAACTCGATGATATTCTGTTGCCTCCATTCTTCTGCAGATGACATAGCTTTGGTATATTTTGTGGCTGGAATATTTCTTTTGTGCATTCACAAAAGAATATCTTTTTTTATACGTTCCTCTGCTGTTGGTCTCATAACTTAGCACTCATGAGCAGTCCTACCATGAACCTCAGGACCGTTTGATGCTCCCCTCCACAAGAAATAATCTCTCTTTAGTACCAGGGACCTTGGGGAGCTGTGACATTCCTGTCTTCCAGCACTAGAGCTGGTGGCAAGAATTGTACAGGTGGCAGAGAAAAGCCTTATACCAAAGACATTTTGATCACGTCAACCTGTGTGCCATGCCCTTGACTCACCCCTTCCCTCTTGCTGGCATTAGGGTAGGAGCCGCTATGGTCAGTCTCAAGGAAAACACAGAGCTCCAGATCTAAGCATCAGAGGCAGTCATGAAGAGAAACTGTTACTGGCCTGGAATATGGCGAGCAGAAGTAAGGCTTACGACACTGTTACTGGCCTGGAATATGGCGAGCAGAAGTAAGGCTTACGACACTGAATTTGGAACTGAACAACCTTCAGTGACAAAAGCAGTAATCGGAAACTTCTAGTGTCTAGAAATCTAGAAAAAAGTCACTGAATTAACCACTGATTCCAAAAGGTTCTTTCTTCACCAATACTTGTGCACATGTAAAGAGGCTATACATTTCAGAATTTCTAAAACATGTTTTATGTCCATCAACAGCTCGAACCTATTATTCTTCTCTCCAGTGCTTTTATCTTGATTTCCATTATTGTTAGTAATGTCAGCTGTATATAACTGTGTGTGTGTGACGTCAGTGTGAGCAATGGAGCACCACGTAAGTGTAGCAGTCATAGCTCAGAGAACTATCATGGGTGTTGATTCCCAGCCCATCTCTTTCTACCTTGTTGAATGTCTCGTTTCTGCTGCTATATACCATATATTACAAACAGCAAGCCCTTGAGCTTCTAGATAATTCTTTTCTCTCCACCTCCAACCTCTTGGCTTAGAGATGCATGTTACTGCATAGGACATTTTTTATGGATTCTGGAAATATGAACTCAGGTCATCAGGCTTAAATAGCAAGAATATTTACCCATTCATCAATCTCTGCTTCTACTCTTAACTCTCTCATCATTCTGGCTTCCGTGAGAATCCAAACCATGCATGACGCCCACATGAGAGGTGGAGTCCATGGCATAAGATGCTGTCATCTTCCCCACACTGTCTCCGTCAAGGTTGGGAGCAAGTCTTAGGCTTTCTGAAGGGTGATTCTTAGAGCTCAGTAGTGTTGACACCTTCCTCCTAATCTCCTCTAACTGTGGACCCAGCTCCCTGTGCAATAGGAGAGTACTATGCACATCCCTGGGCATTAGGAGAGTACTATGCACATCCTTGGGCATTAGGAGAATACTATGCACATGGCAATCATGGAACTTATTTCTGGAGCTGTTTGCAAGGAAGAATGAATGTCTTACTTGATTTGACTTAGTTTGACTAGTACCCAGCAGATGACAGGAGTTGAGCATCACATTTTATACAATTATGAATCTTCTATCAATTCACCTATCAGACAACAAAAAAAAAAGCATGTGGATACTCTTTAACAAAAAAGATCTTGACCCAGAAATAGAGAATGGCAAAGAAGCTCAGCTGTCATGGATTTTTAATTCCGCATAGGTTCATGGTAGCATCATTTTTGGGACACCAACAAGTCAGAAGCAAGCTAGCCAAGCAGCAAAAAATAAACAGGACACTCAGCCGTTTTGAAAAAAAATACATATTGACACCAGGAAACGTCAGAAACATGGCTGAAGGAGAAAAGCAAATTACACATTATGTTCTATTCAAGGGCACTTCCAGATAAAAGCAAACAGAACACTAAGCAATTCTATACCGCTCATGTAAGAATAACAAAACAATTATATGTATTTTCTCAGGGAGTTGAGCATAGTGGTAATTTATGTCATTATCAAAAATATTCAGTCACTTTGGGATGGGGGTATGGAGCAGTATGCTTACTGTAATCACCCAAAGCCTTGGGTTCAAGCTCTAGTACCACAAAATAAATAAATAAATAAAACATTTAGAAAAACATATTTTAAGATTTTAAATGTTTTCCTTAGAGGAAAAAGTGAAAAAAAAAAGAATGAAGTCAAAGGGGACATGACTAATATTCTTTTAAAAAAAAATTTATCTTTGTCTCTGTGTGTGTGAGAGCATGTGTGTGTGTACATGTTTATATATTTGTGTGCTGTGTGCATGCATATATGCATGTGTGTTCATGTGCATGAGTGAAGCCCTGTGTGTGTCATAGCATGTGTGGAAGTCAGAGGAAAACCTTGGCCATCAATCTTACCTCCCACCTAGTTAGATAGAGGGTCTATTTTTTGCTACAGTGAATGCCAAGCCTGTTGGGCCAAGAGAATGAGAGTACTCTGGAAAATTCTATCTCTTTCTTCCATTCCACCAGAGACACACTGTAACTGGTGGTGCATGAAACCACATCAGCTTCATATGGGGACCTGGGGACCTAAATGTAGATCCTTACTCTTGTGTATAAGCTCTTTTTCCATGAGACCACTTCCTCAGCCCTTGATTAATATTCTGATTATCCATTTCTATTCTTCTCAGAGTATTTAGTTTGCAAATATCCTACTTATTACTTTCATAGTTAAACATTTTTCTTTTATATGCCAAAAATCTAGACATGATGCTTCCGTGATGTGGTACCCCTTCCATGGCTCCAGGATACCTTGTGGACTGCCTCCACCCCGTTCTTCATCCAGAGCAGTAGAAATCACTTGCAAAGAATAGTTACTGTTTAGGCCAATCCTCTTCATTCTGGAACCATCTCTGTGTTTGTCAACTGCCAGCGCTGACATTCTCTCTCACTTCCCACAGTCTGGCATCAGAGAAGGAATCTGAAGCCAACTTGCTTCTCCCTCTGAAGAAACAGCTTTGCAGTCTGTACTGTGTTTTCAGGGAACTAATAAAATGTGCAAACCCCACCCCCAAATGCACGAATGTGTGTTAAAATGGGGGAAATCTGCCTCATAGCAGAAGTGAGCCATCAACATCCATCATGAGAGTCTCTGTCTAACACTCCTCAGTACTTGATGGAAGGGTATGAGAGGGCACCCAAGAAAACTTCCAGACTCTACCTCTTCTTTCTAAAATTTTAAGTTAAAACTAGGCAATATGAGTATAGATGCTTTGTAACTTAAAAAATAACAAATGCTGGCAGGTACTAAGCATCCCAATGTCTCCAGGAACCAAGACCTCCTACAATCATGCCTACTGCACAGGTGAGTAGACTGAGGTGAAAGGGTATAGAGCCATGATAGTTGTCTGGCTATGCTCACTTTCTTTCCAGCTCCCTGACACATCTCCTATCTATGTCTCAGCACATGTAAATCCTTAACAAACACTTCTCCAATTAATGAAAATTTTATGTATGATAGATTAAAGGGCACCACATAAAAATACCAATAGCCAAGTTACCTATTCAAGATATAATAGCAGTCAATGCCAATGCAGGGCTAGTCATGAAAATGATAACATTTTTCTGTCTTTCTATGTGCTTTCTCGTTTAGATGGAAGATTCTCTCTCTCTCTCTCTCTCTCTCTCTCTCTCTCTCTCTCTCTCTCTCTCTCACACACACACACACACACACACACACACACACACACACACACACACCAGTGTTGAGAGCCCGTCCACTGCCTGTGATAGAAAACCATTCCTTCAATTAGTAAGTAACGAGCTGACTCTGTTGGTTTGATTATCTGGATAAACCTGACCTCACCAGATGAGTTTCTGAGAAGGTGAAGTATTTGGAGGAGCAAGTCCTTGCTGATTCTAGAACCATCATATAATGTACTGACTCTAAGTCTCAAGGCAAAGCTGAGAGTGACCTCTGGATTCTGTGAGTGGTTTCTGGTAGGCATGTAGAAAAAACAAAACAAAAAACAGGAAGTATTGGTCATACACCCACAGGAAATGAACTATGCCAATCACCAGGGGACCAGAGATCAGATGGGAGTCCTAGCTTCCACCAACACCCAGTTGACATTCACAGAGACCCTGAGTGGAGAGCCCCCAGATAATCCATGTCCTGGTCCCTGGCCAACAGGAACTTCAAGTTACAACATTTTTACTGTTTTAAGCTACTGATTTAGTCTTCATTTGTCATATATGAATAGAAGACTAATTGGACAGTGATGCATCCTATAAGGTTATAACACTTAATAAAGATGAATTGTGCAACACTTGTAAGATTTTAGTACATGTTGCTGGCTTCGTTTTGAGCTCTGAAGCTGCACACTTGCTGTGCTGAGATATAAGTGTGATAAGTGTGATGGCTAGTGCTCCGACATCCATTGTGACCAGTGAGTTCAAGGATCACACTAGAGGTGATGAATGGAAGACTGGGATGTTCCTCAAGCCCTTGACAACCGTAGAATGCCTGGACCAACCCAGATCTGTGCACATAAGCAACACTTCTCAGGACTGAGCTGCCATCTGGAAGTTTTTCTACTAGTTCCCAACAAGGTTAATTCTAATATCAACATGTTTCAATCAAACAGGGCATAATTCAATTTACTGCTTCATCATAAGGGTCTCTGCTGCCATAGTTAGCGAGGGATATTCTTGAGAAGACTTCAAGTAGCATATACTTTGTATTTATTCATTTTGGGTGTTGTCTGAGACACTTTCCTATAGCCCAGGCTAGCCTTGGATTCCTGATCCTCCTGCATCCATTCCCCAGTTCTGGGATGATGATAGGCTGTATCATTGCATCCTGCTAAGTCAAGGCTGTTCTTCATCCTCCTGCTTCACATCCCAAGTGGTTGGTTTATAGGTGTGCATCATTCCTCTATGATAAGTAATGTACCCCTTTCTAAAGGGTGGAGGGATACTCCCTTGATGGCTGAGAATGTTGAAAGCAAGGTGAGATTTTTGCTTTTTATTAAATTCGATAGAAGTAAATAATGAATGAGAAAGAGAACTCGCACAAGCCTGAACTTGGAGCTGCCGATTCTGCAGGGCCCCACCCTGCTAGAGAAGCATCGTTCTTCAGCACCATTATCCCTCAGGTCAGAGGAGAAAGAGCATCCTCATCGATGGAGAATCAGCTGCTCTCTCCATCCCACCTCATCTCACTTCAGGGCTTCCTCTGTAGCCTCCCTTTTTCTAAAGAGAATTCCTATTTTATCATTAAAACTGCTGATCGTAACCCGGCTAATAGACGAATATTGCTCGCACACACAGAAAAGGAGCTAATGCGATCAAACACGGCACTAATATTAAATTACCGTAACTCATTTACCTCGCCTGGGCGTGCTGAGCCCCCTCCCCTCTGCGAGAGCTCCTGCACACACACAAAAATCTATAAACTCTTCCCCATAACACAAAAGCTTCCTCTGTGATGTGGATAAGAAACAGGACAGTCACTCTCTCCTGACATATTTGTTCTTTAAAAACAAATCAGTGGTACGGGGATTTGGCACCTGAATGCAGCGGCTGGGCTTGATGAGGCAAAGATTGTCTTCATTAAGGACATTAATATTCATAGGGAGTAGAAAATCTGACACAAGAGAGGACTCGCTAACCTTTTCTCATATTAGATTTTTACTTCTTAACACAATTACAGTCCGGCAATGACTTAATTAATGCCGCTTGTCGTCAGCCGCCTTTAAAGGGCTGTCAATTTGGTCCTGCTGAGGCTGTCAAGGAAACAGAAAGACAGTCATCTTGGTGAAAAAGACATAGGAAGAAATTCGAACACTTAATAATATTCAAAATGCTAAGCAAAGTCACGTATCAACTGGGGCTCAGGAAGGCTTTTGTCTTCTTTCTTCCTAGTGCTGCACTGAGGCTCAGGACTGGTGGGGTTGGGAATGACCACTGCACAATAGGATGGGGCAAAAATGCCGAGGAAGAACAACAGCATGCCCAAAGCCTGCAAGGCAGGGTGTCCTGACTGCTCTATGAAGTCACAGGCTGTGGAGTTGAGGATTCTAGGAACAGATTATCCAGAAACTTCTCTGCACAGGGGAGGATGCTAGTCTGCATGAGTCTGTCTTCAACTCGGCTGGTGCATACTGCAGACCAATGTATCTCCTGAGATACTTTTCCTCCTTTAATCCAGAGTGATTTAATAACATTGATTCAAGAATTTCCTGAGAGATCATGTTTCAGGATGCAGGATTTTCTGGAAGATTCAGAATGTTCTGGAATCCCATATCCTTGTGTCTTCACAGCCATGCTACACAGTTAGAACCCTGGAACATCCCTCCTGTTCTACTTGACTTATATCTGCTTGACTTCCTGCACGTTCTTGTCTATCCTACTGGCCCTTTGAAACACATGTAACTGACTTCACCACTCCCCAACCATTCTATGGGTCAGTCTCTGTGTCCAAATGTGATATTGGAAGCTTGAACAAGATGGTATTCCCTAAGACAAAGCACTGATTATTTCTTGGTTATGGTTCTTGCCATGTGTGAAATTCTGCTCCCAGCTCTTGGCCTACCTCAGTGCTTCTTGGTCTTGATGCTATTGACAGATGAGCCTGAATAGTTCTCAGTGATGGAAGCCATTCTCTACACCAGAGTACATTCAGTAGTATCCTTGAACTTTAGCTGTTAGATGCCAGTAAAACTCTCACACCCTCTCAATGAGATAATCAAAGGCATCTCTAAATGTTAGGGATATGACTTCGTGGGTAAAGTACTTACTACACAAGGTTGGAAACCTGAGCTCTGATGTCCAATTGTCACATAAAAAGTCAGGCATTGTGGCACACATGTGTAACTCCAGAACTTCGAGGGACAGTGTGATAGTCTGAGTGTGAAATATCCTTCACAGGCTCATGTATATGAACATAGCTGGAGTGCTGTTTGAGATTATGGGCGCTTTAGGAATGCACCCTTGCTGGCAGAAGTATGAGCCAGGAATTAGGATTTGAGGGTTTGGAGCCCTGCCTCCCTGTCTCTTCCTCTGCCCCTCCCTCCCTTCCTCCCCTCCTCCCCTCCTCCCTTCCTCCTTTCCTCCCTCCTTCCCTCCCTCTCAATTTTCCTCCCTGTCTCTCGGAAGCCTGTGTGTGGAAGAAATGGAGATTGGCTAGGTTCCTTCTCCTTCCACTGCAGCCATGCTTTCTCTGCTGTGTTAGACTCTAACTTCTTTGAAATATTAATTCATAATAAACCATTTTTTAATGAAACTGATCGTGTCTTAGTATTTTGTCACTGCAGAAAAGTTACCAATGCAGGTAGAGATAAGAAAATCTCAAGGGCTTACCCATGAGTCAGTCTAGCTAAAATAGTGGGTTCCATGTTAAATGAGAGACCCTGCCTCAAAAAGTGAAGTGAAGAGAAACAGAAACAGAGGAAAACACCCAACATTGAATTCTGACCTCTGCACCTGCATATGCACACACACACCGTACATATACCACTCACACAGTATTTTCAGACATTACAAGAAGTACCTTGAAGCAAAACCCACTCTGACCTGAAGACCTCTCTAAACATAGCCTTCACCTTCTTCACCTTCAGCATCCACTGTGGGGGCCTGTCCTGACCATTCTATATTGTTTCATATTCCTCTTGTGGCTTCCCATGCATTTCCTATACTGTACGTTGCTATAAAGTATGTGTTTATTTATCTTTTCACTAGCATGTGGTAACATGAGAGCAGAAGCCACTATAAGTACTATTTAAGTTCTGCAGGATTTCACAGCCCACTGTAAGGTGAGCTCCTATTTTTCTTCATCAGCAGTGAGTGTCTTAAATGTGGTCTCCTGAGATATAAAGTGAAGCTACTTTGTCATGTTGTCAGTAAGGGATCACTTGGCTTGACAGGTGCCTTCCGGGTGGCCATGTGGTTCTCATTTTTGTACTTAAAGGTTGTAGAAACTGTCTCATTTGTTGCACTCTGGATCTTGGCTATGGGTGGAGAAAATATGAGCAAGTTTGTAAGAGAGTGACCTTGGATTAATACCTTTGTGTTTGTTGGAGATACTACCAGCTGTGTCTTTCCAGTAAAACCACAGAGGAAAACTGGATATTTTGTTTTCCCTGGATGCTTTTAACATCTTATGATGTACAGGACAGCCCCTACCACAAAGAACAATCTATACTCAAATGCTCACAGAACAGTGATAGAGAAGCCCTGATGCATGCTGAGAGCTGGAAAGAGAATTTCAGAATATATCAAGAGCCTTAGACAAAAAGTAATCAAAGGAAAATATCCATGGAAACAGCATCACTTTTTCAAACTGGGAATCCCAGAGTAGAGTGCTGGGATTATGCTGGGCAGAGGTGAACTCAAATTGGGGGGAAAAAAAAGAGTTACACATTTGTACCTAGACCGATGGAGTGAAAATGAAATGCACTGGAGGGCACTACTTGGCCAGAGAAAAGATTTCTGGTACTTGCTTATTCAAATCAGGGAGCATGTGGGAGCTTAGGGAATCACCTCCAGAATAGTTTGTCATTAGAGTTCACTCCTGGACAAGAAAAGGCAAGAAGCCTAGGGCAAAGAAGTGTTTCCCAGCCCCTTTCTTCTGAGGTTCATTCTCTTCATCCTCTGTTTGACTGAGGTCTTCTTGTCTGAAGTCTCTCCGCACAGCCCAGACAGGAGCTCTCCAAAGAGAAGAGCTTCCCAATGATTCAGAGTCAACATACTCCCCTAAAGACCTATTGGAGGTACCTGTCTAGGGCACAGTATGCAATTTTAACCTGAGAGAACTTGGGTCTTGCTATTTCGATCTAAACAGTGGACTATAGTAATCACTGTTCACAGAGGAGATCAAGAAGAGATTGGACCACAAAACCCAAAGCTCAAGCCATATCTGGTGAAAGCAAGGAGTGTGCGCATCCTGGTGCGTTCTTGTAACAGTGGAACAAGGCCACAGAGGCTATGAGATCAGTTCTTGACAACACCGTGTAGAAAATGCACAAATGAAGGTAGGATTTGAGGCCAGCCTCTAGGCTCCCAAATCTATCCTTTCTCTCTACAAGTGGTTTTTAAAGCAAGGGCAACTTTATAAAATAGGCAGCCTCAGCAGCTCAGGAGCAGTTCCTGTGTGCCTGGGGCGGAGTGGGAATGGGGTCAGGGGAGTTTACAAAGACAAATGCTAGGGTTTTTTGTTCCTGAGTGTTTATGGGTCTTCAAATGATTAATTGAAACTAATGAGGAGCATGTAGTTATTTTTTTTCTAAATTGTACAATAACATTATGCCAGCAGTGCCTTTTAGAGTATGCAAATTGACCTGTCTCTGTTGTTTGAAAACAAAGGATTTTGTTGCAAGACCACTAGTAAGGACAATGCAGAACTTGGAGCTGCAGACTCACCTGTAAGGGTGGATTCTCTTTGTCATTGTTTTTTTCTCCAGCCATGAACTCACTAGTTGATATATGTTATACTGGTAAAGGTTGGTTAGTCCTAAATTACCAAAGCAAAGGCTTCATTGTACCTCCTGCTGTGGTTTTATGGGTCTTCCAAGGATTCACATGTTAGAAGCTCATAGGTAGAATGGCCTCTGTGTAGAAAAGCAGAATAGCTTGAGAGAGAGAGAGAGAGAGAGAGAGAACTCATTGGTTTTCCCTGACCTCATAAGGGACTGAAGTTCTTCTGAGGTGAGTTAGTACTCACAGGAGTGAGTTATAGAAGAGCAGTTCTCTGCTCCTCTTCCTCCTGTCTCCACAAGGGACCACTTCACCACTTCCTTCCAACACACTCCTGCTATGATGCCATTCGCCATGTTAACATGTAGCTAAGAGGCCTTCAACAGAGCCAATAACATTCTGTTTAGACTGTCAGCCTCCCAAACTAAATAAACCTTTTTATACATTGTCCAGCCTCAGGTTTTATAGCAACAGAAAAAAAGACTAATACCCTTTCCCTCTGAGCCCTGGGTTACTGGTTTTACAAGATTAAATAGAGAGACCCTGACATGATGAAGACCTGGGACCAAATTCTGTTCCTGCCACTGATTCTCAGCCTTGGAAAAGTGCCAACATCACATCTTAGATCAATTTTCTTCATCTGTAATTCTTTTATCTAGGTGCTTATCAAGAATTTATCATAGACCAGCATAAGTATATTACATGCACTCAGTGGGTTCACTTTCAAGAGTGAACATTGAGCCAGAAAGAGGGTACACGTTGCCTGGGATGAATGGTGAGGTGAATGTTGGAACAGACTCAGGCTGGCTGCCTTTGAACTTGTGCGCTGGTCATTATCCTGTGTGGATTCTGACACAGGATCTTGAGATGATGAAATAAGATCAGGTATGTAATCACTGAGTATAGTGTTAGTGTGCAATTAGTAATCATCAAATGCTCTCTTTTTATTGATATACATTGGTAGCCTCTGACCCTGACTTCTTGCTTTGGATTTATGATGACGCCCCTTGGTTGACTTTCTCCTTGGTCCCTTTCTGTCTGTTTCAAGCTTAGAGAAAAATCATTTTATACATTTTTGTTCAAGCGCCATTTTGGTGCCACATTTGGTCTCAACTTCTCATCTTCTCATATCTAGATATCAAGTAATTATTTTTATATACTTCTAACACGCATACTGGGATTTCAGTCTACACTGGAGGTCTGACACTCACAGCAGATCTTTCTCCACAGTACAATGTCTGTGGGTTTAGAGTGAGGCTTTTTGGATAATTACTTGTGTTGAATGAAGTCTGAAGTCAGTGAGAGCTTCTCACTAAACAGCACTGGAAGTTGATTTGGTTTGGAAGCATCTTTAGGGGTTCAAGTCATATTTTATCATCATCAATTATTCTAGATTAAACCATTTACTCTTAAAGCTATCGCTAGAAAAACAGCTTCGTGCTTCTCACATGGACCCCCCTGGTCCTGAGTTTAGGCCCAGCACAATGGTAGGAAAGGATACTGATTGCTTCCATTCAGGGCTAAATTACAACTCAGAGATTCTTCACCCATGGGTGGCCCAGCAGCTGCTCAGAAGGTGAAGTCCATTTATCACTGAATGAAGTCACTTATCTCTGAGAACTCTGTGTCTTTGGGGAGTCACAGCTGTCATGAGGAAAACTGAGAATACCTTTCAAAGAAAGCCTAATTTACTTAAAGAAAAGTGTATGTGTCTCCTCAACACTCTTTGTGTACTCTTCCACAGACAGCATGATGGAATGGACAATCCCAAGCCAAGACAGTTTTCTAAGACATCTGTCTGTAGATAACGGATCATGAAATACAAGTGTCTTCCAATGCTCAGAAAGAGGAATTACAAATACTTCCCCTGCCATGGGCTGGGGCAGAGATGGATGCTCACACCTGTCCTGAGAAAAACTCTTCTACACTTACAAAGAGAGACAGTCAGATTTAACCAGGAGCTATCTTTATCCTGAATTCTCCAGGCCTTCGCATCATGGAAGCTGAACGATTAGCAAAGGAAATGAGCAAAATAACACTCATTCTATCAAATGGGTTCAAGGCAAAATGGGGGAAAATTGATGCATTCAATGAAAAGCAGTCAGCTTCTCTGGGTATTGAAATGCACAACCATAAGCAGTTATTGGTATCAATGGACATTTATACAAAGTCAACTGTGATAATAGGTAATATTTAATCAACATTAAATGCATGCCAGGCAATGTTCTAAGTTACTTACCTATCTTACTCAGCTTCACACTAACAGCAGCTCAGTGGGGGAGAAAATAACTGTTTACATCCTATGGATCCTAAGGCTGAGATAAGATATGAATTTTATACAACATGGTAGCATTGGTGAGAAGAGCCATGATGTTGTGTGCCATGCTTTTGCACATGTACATGCAGTACATAGAGAGTGCGTGCACATTGCATATATGTGTTTTGTAAATATATGTGCCATGTGGACTGTGCACGTGTGTGGGGACCAGAGATTGACATCAGGCATCTTCCTCGTTCTTCCTACTGCATCCTATTTTTTGAGAGTCTCTAGCTAAGACTGGACCTTATCAATTCAGAAAGCAGTCTGACCAGTGAGGCTCCAGCAATCAGCTTGTCTTTGCTCACCGAGACCTGAGGTTTACTCAGTGTTTATGGGGGTTCTGAAGATCCAGACTTCATGCTTACACAGATGTCACTTTACCAACTAGCTATCTCTCTCTCCAGCTCCTCTTGATATTTTTATTGCTCTTAAAAATCACACTCTCTCTGTGTCTTATGCACACCCCTCTGCACACACATTTGCATCTGCCTTCACACTAACAGAGTATTATGTATGTTTGTGGCTGCTCTCTGAGATGCCTCAGGTCATGCTCTAAAGCAGTGGGAGGGAGTGTCACATGGTACATAGGGTTCATCTTCAGGGTGGGCTTAGTGTCAAGATAACTGGAAAGAAAACACACCACTGTGGTGGAGGCTTTCAACAGGCAAGTCAGAGCCCTGGTGTGGGGGTGGGTTTGGTGTCTCAGTGTGGGCTCCTCATCTAAATGCCTAAGGCAACCTCCATCTCAAAGCCTCTGTGATGCCCTGCAGTGCATTTAAGCCAAGTCCATTTGGGAAGCTACTTGGAAGCTTTTATGGAAGGGAGAAATTCAAACGAACTTTTCAATAAAAACTTGTGCTCACTCTCACATTGACTTTTAATGAACAGGTCGTATGTGGTTCTAAGCTTGTCTGCAGTTTTCTTTAGAACTCATTTCTCCCCTTCGGCTGTAATGAGAGGGGAAGAAAGAGGAGAGAGCCTCTCCCAGCCCCGCAATAGTTCATAAATATCTCTTTAAATATGAAACCATCTAAGCCCTTGGTGGCCATTACTTATTTATTAAGCTCCCTATGCAAACTTCTCTCCATATCATCTTCTTTCTCTGAACTCACACAATGCATTTTCCAAATGTCAGACATGGACCCGCTTTCTAATCAGAACCTATCATTTCCCCGTTTGCCTCTTTGCAATCACTTTTACATTGGCCCAACTTTGATATTAAAATTCAGTACAGTTTAATTTGCCATTGATTCTTGTAGACTGCCTTCCCTGGATTGTTAGATAAACTTGAGAAATACAGGAAAACCTGCAGACTTAAAACCATCTAAGGAGACAGGATCCAAACAGGTCACTTGTCACCCATCTAACAACATATGTATTTATTTTCTTTTTAAAAATCTGTATAGAATTGATTTAAAACATTCATTGTAGGGACTGAAGAGATGGTTCAGTGGTTGAAATCACTCACTACCTTTACAGAAGACCTAAGTTCACTTTCGAGTCCCTAGCAGCCTATGTATGACTCCAGCTTCATGGGATGGATCTACCTCCCCCTTCTGGCCTCCATGGGTACTGTACTCAAGTGTACATACCCATGCATATGGCATGCACACATAAATAGAAGATAAAATAAAACATTTTAACACAAAAATTCTATGCAGAAGAAAATAAACATTTCACCCCAGATATTGATTTCAAACAGTTAAATGCACTCCTAAATGACTTTTGCATTCTTGCTATTTCTCAAATGATGAAAAAGACAGTCCTCCTCTTATAAAAAAAATTAAGATTTTCATATATGAACAAAAATGCTACCTAAAAACCACAAAGAAAGTACAAAGTGTATGTATTTATTAAAACATAAATTGTGTTTTAAAAAGTTGGAAGAAAGAAAGAGAAAACTACATTCCCAGAATTTAGCTTGATCCACAGTTCAAATACCCCCTCCTTGTATCAGTTACACTGCAGGAAATTCTTACAGATTAGTGTTACTATGTTTATTCTGATTAGCATTCTTCATATTCTTAAGAATTAGTAAAAAAAAAAAAAGAATTAGTGATATTTATATTCTTGCTGAAGACCATTGAGTGAGATGGCTATTCCTCATTTACATTCAGATCCACTCCCCCACACAATACCAGTCATGTGTTAAAGTAACACAGATATGTAGAATTGAGACATGTGTCCAGTCCATTTTGGTGAATGATACATGTGATCATGTGGTCTTAGGGCTAGAGTCAGAGAGTGGGGAAGCAAGAAGCCTTCATGGCTATAGCTCACAGACCACAAAGAAGGTGTTTGCCATCTATTCCAGCCTTGGTGCTGACTCTTGGAATGGCCCATTTCCATGGGGCTTTTAACGTCTGTCTTCAAGTCTCCTGGGAGGTAAGTTTGAAGAATTTTGCCAAGAATGGAAAAGGAGAAAATAATTTATCTGGAATCATATGTTTAGTGAGAAATTGTATCGCTGTGAGAGAAGACCTGAGAAAGTGAACCCAAAGGAGGCCAGATTTACACCAGTTCATTGTCCAGCTCATTGGCTCCTCATACTTTGAGACTGTGTCGATGCAGAACAAAATGGTAGGGAGGGTGGTGGAAGAAAGCTGTCCATCCAGGGAGCAGAGCCAGGGGAGGGTCCCAGTATCTCCTTCAAGGGCGCACTCCAACGACACAGTTTCTTGATTTCCACCTAGCTTCACTTCCCTGAAGCTTCCACAAAGCCTTTTGATTCAGGAGCCTTAGGTAGACATTTAGGATCTGATACATAGCAGTCAGAGAATACAGAATCCCAGCCATACCACACTGTCATCCAGGTCTACTCATGGACATTTCCAGAAGGAGGCATCTCTCCACATGGTATTTACCCACAGTGCTTCAGGGTGACACACACCATTTCTTCCTCTATGGATGGTAGGTGGACATCATGTCTCCAGAGCAC
The DNA here is from genome assembly GCA_004025045.1 of Sigmodon hispidus. Classification (NCBI taxonomy): domain Eukaryota; kingdom Metazoa; phylum Chordata; class Mammalia; order Rodentia; family Cricetidae; genus Sigmodon; species Sigmodon hispidus. The sequence continues at coordinate 397,303 of PVIH01000055.1, forward strand.
TCTTTTGTCAGCTTTGAAACATAAGACCCAGAAACACACAGCATACAGACTTTCCTTGTCTGTTCTCCAAACAAGCTCTTCTCCACAGTTTTACCTGTTTCTGGAAACCACCCAGATAGAGTCTCTGACATTTATTATCTTTCAGTTCCAAAATACTATACTTGTAAAGACCATTTATTGATTTCTTACAAAGACCATCCTATTGATTTTATGAATCTTATTTAAGCTAGATATAAAATATTAGCAAACCTGCATGCTTATTTACAGAGTCACTCCACAAAGTATTTTTTCACAAATGTTATTTAATTCTGTTGGTGGTTTTGTGAGCATCACCACACATGATGCTGCTAATGTCCCATTTTTTTTTTAACAAGGTAGAGTTAAAAACTGGCATCAAATTCTCTTTTCTATCACCCTAGTTACCCTGGGGTACTGAAGTAGCTTATGTCATGAATGGTGACTTGTGCTTCAACATTCTCTTTTGCTGTCTTCTTATTTTTTGAAACTGGCTCTCACACTCTATCCCACATTGGATTCAAACTCACAGAGTAATACTCTTGCTTCCGCCTCGGTGTTCCTAGTGTGGGCCAATATACCTGGTAGCTCATGATTCCAGTTTGATTAAAAATGCATCTTGTTCAAGGTATCTGCAGCAATGCCAAGGAGCCGTTCTTTCTTCTTTTGACAAAACAGATGCCTCTAACTCATCTTGGGTGATTCCCCCAGAAGCACAGCTTAGAGGCCGGCATGCCACATGCAGAGGGTCTCCACAGAGCACCCTGAGAGGGTGTTCCATTTTCACTGAGAACAACTGCTCATTTCCTTGGAAGAAGAGAGGCCTCAGGGTTAGATGGGACCAAACTGCTCAGGCTTTAATGGTTTTTTTTGCAAAATTATCTTGTTGACAAGTGCAGCATTGTAAATTTGAATCCATTAGTTACAAGGATCCATAAATATTTGAATAATGGCCTTTTTAGAGTGTTACCAGTCTATCAGGCTTATCGCTTGCCCACTTTTTCTTCCTCTTTTTTCCGTTTTTTCTATTGTTGAAAAGGAAAGGGTCTAAACTAGATCTTGCAGATGCTCTCAAGGCATGGGTATTTTTATCTTTGTTTTCAAAATGGAAAGGTTTTTTGAAGAAGGTGTTTCACAAAGCCATGATTGTGTCTGCACAAAGCAGAGTGGGCAGTGTTCACTGAGACCCTTCTCCTGTGTACTGTGGCACCTGGCCAGTGGAGCCAGCCTTCCTTGCTACAGATCCAAGAAAAGCCGAGAGATGAGACTGGTCAGAAACATCAAGCACATATGATAGAGTCACAGCCAGGGGGAGGTTTGTGGAGGCAGCACTGTCTCTTTTCTCTCATTTTTTTGTTCAAAATTGAAGCATCTGAGTTCTGACTAACAGGGCCATGAGGCCGCTCTAAGATGTACTGCTTTCTAGCTTCATGCTAAATGCATGCTAGCTTCATGTCTGAAATGAAATGCTACACTGCATGCTAGCTTCCTGCATATCTGAAGTTGCACTACTGTGTAGGCAAGCCATCAGATCTGATACTGATCTCAGCATGTAACAGCACCCTAGTCAGAGAGCCACCATAGCTTAGATTATAGCCATGCATGGTTCCCACATGTCCCTCCTTGGGGCACCAGCCAGAGCCGCTCTTCACTTGCTGCTATTGTTCTTCAACATCTCTTATGCTCTGAGGCTGTGATCACGCTGAAATCTCTCCCGGATGGTGAGAGCACCATGGCCACTGACAAGGCACTGAGCACGTATCTCAGACATCTTTCTGTCTTCTGCTTGACTGACAGTGGGAGAACATGGAGCGGGGCTCCCCCAACAACTGCAAGCAGCAGTACTCTGGCTGACAACCTCCGTCTTATTCAAATCTACCATATTGCTGCTAATAATAGAAAGTCAGTCTGTCTGTCTACCATTGTGTGTGTGTGTGTGTGTGTGTGTGTGTGTATCCATCCATCATCCATCCATCTATCCATCCATTTCATCCATCCATCCATCTATCCATTTCATCCATCCATCCATCCATCATTATTTTATATCCTACAGCAGGTTAAACATCTCACAATAGAGCTACACCGGGCAGCCCCCTCCAAACACAAGCACACCCTCTCTGCAAGTGATACTTATTATATGAATTTTATTTAGTATTATAATAAAATTTGGAGTCAGATATTGGGGAAAGCTGAAATATCAGAGAGACAGTGGACAAGTCACTAACAATTCTCACCCAATCAACTCCTTAGACTGAACAAAGTAAATCCTATCTCCACCAGTCAGACTGACAGGGTGCGCAGGCAAACGGGAAGAAGAACTTCTGCCTTCTCCGCCATCTTTCTTTCCCTGCCCAGCTATTTCACTTCCTGGTTCAACTTTTCTAGAGGTAGGATTAAAGGTGTGAGCCTTAAACTCACAGCCGGGTCTCTACCTCTGGAGTGATGGGATAAAAGGTGTGGGTTACCCCTCCCTGACCTTCATGGCTTGGTTGTGGATCACTTGTCTTCTGATATTCCAGAGTATTTTTATTAAATATACAACATATCACCTCAGACACATCAGTGTTGCTTTCTCCCCTGTGGAAGGATTTTAGGGCAACTTTTAGTTTGAGTCAAGTTTGAGTCTGCAAAATGTTCTACCAATATCGAGCCTACTAATTCTTACCACCCTGTAGAATTTACATAATTATCTCTTCTGACACAAGGGATATGTCTCTACCTTCACTGTAGCTGCCACAGAAATGAAAAACAAATTTAACTTTCATTTATAGCAATTGGGCATGCCCAAGTCCTAAGCATGAGCCAGCCTGCCTGCCTTCTTTCCTTCTTTCCTTCCTTCCTTCCCTCCTTCCTTCTGGCCTTTGTTTTTTTGTTTTTTGTTTTGTATTTTGAGATAAAGTATCATTTAATGGAACAGTCTTTAATATAGAATAACTTTTAAAAACTAAATGTATTTATTGTTCATTCTGGTCACAGTTTCCCCTCCCTGGCTCCTCCCTCTACTCTCACTCTGCCCTCCCCCCAACTCCTTGGTGCTTCGTTTCTGTTTAACAGTAGGAACAGGGACTATCTCAGACACTTTTACTGGTTTGGGGGATCCTACTGGTCATACTGGATCACCTCACCTAGCCTTAATACATGGGGAGGTGCCTATACTTACTGCAACTTTATAACATCATGTTTTATTGATCCTCAAGGAATACTTGCTTTTTAAACAAGGCCTCTGTAGCCCAAGCTGGTTTTAAACTCGTTATGTATCCAAGAAAGGCCTTGAACTTCTGATCTTCCTGCCACAAGTTCCCAATGCTGGGATCATAAGTGTGTGCTGCCATGACCAGGTTATACAGCACTGAGCCTCAAAACCAGGGCTTCTGGCATGCTAAGCAGACACCAGCCACTCCAGCCCACCTCCAGCCATAACCATCATTTTTTTTTAAATCCAAGGTGTACATTTTTTATTTCCCACTCTTCTTTATTCTCCACCTCTGTTTTCCCCAGCATATTATGTCTCCTTCTATTTAAAGTCATTCGAAATATTTCACACAGGAAGCCAGGTATAAACATTTTATACTTGTTTTAAAGTTGACTTCAAACATAATTATTTGATCAAAGCCGAACCTCTCTAGGAATGTTAAATATTCCTGTTTCTTTTTAACTCTTTTCAATGATTCCCTCTGATGTTGAAAAAAAAACATGAAAGTTGAATTAAGAAATTAAAGTTTCCTGAAATTTCCTAGTTTCCAGTATCATATGTTAACGTGAGTACAGGTACAGTAGATAGAGAATCAAGGAGAACACAGAAGGAGTCCAGGCTTCTCTCATCTACCTAGGCAGGCCTGGGTCATGTGACACCCTGCTCAAAAGACAAGGGAGGGAGGGAGGGAGGAATTTATGGAGACTTTGGTAATGATGGATTTATTGTTTGAAATATTCCTTTGAAACCAGAAATGGTCATTTTTAAGAGAAAACTTTTTTAGTATTAAGGGTGTAAGGAGAAGGTTCTTTGGTTTACCAGATGGACGTCTCTCAGATGCCTTCTTGAGAATCTCCACCTCTCCTGCTTCAAGCTGATGGCCTGGGTCATTCAGTCACTGGAAGGGTGTCACTTTAAAAATCACACCACATGCCTTCCTGAAAAATTTTCCAGTCTGTCAATTACTGAGGAGATAAAAACTAAGTCCAGAACAAAGGGTGAATCAGAGACTGCTTTAGAAATTTGGAGTTTCTGGCCCTGCTTTGACAGATTTGAGAGGAGAGGTAAACATTTCCTGTAAATACCATCCCTGGGACAGATTCTCACTCTCTTATGCCCCCATCAAACAGAAATCTATATTGTGCCTTGAGTTGAGCCCCAGAGAAATTATCAATATTCACACATCTGGCGCAAATCTGTTGGAAGGAGAGTGGGGGAAAGCATTATGCCATCTGTATTTTCTCAGTCATTCTGTATCACAGCTCTGGTCTCTTGAAGTCACTTTGTCACACAGTCTGGTGAATACAAAGTTATGTTCTTGGCTTTTTCTGAGGACACTATTCATAATGGGGGAGGAGGGAGATGATGTCACTGCCAAGGGGGGAAAAAAGCTTGCCTTTCCCAATCCCCCATCTTCTCTAGAGTATGGAAGAGCCAAATTTCATCAAGTTTGGCACAGTTGTAGGAATTAACATGACTGAAATGTATGCCAGATTTCAAAACAATCCCTAACAGTTTCTGCGAGCCCATGTAAGCAACTGAAAATTGACATGTTGTGTTGTGCCCAAGTCAGCCAACTGCTGTCACCGCATAATTAGATTTTCCTGCATGAGAGGAAAAGACTTTCCATTAAAAAAATTATGAAATAAGGCAGAACCGAACATAAACCGGGAGTGGGCCTCAGAGTCGCAGAGAAGTACCCTTCCGAGTGTGTGTGTGAGACCACCCTGCAGAGATTGCCATGACCCACACCCAGGAGACTCTGTGCTTGCTGTGTTTTAAATGTTCATTGCTGAGAGGAGCCATAGCACAGGCTAGAAGGAAGAGAACCCATTTGGCTGCCCAGAGAATGGTAGAAACTCCAAACCAAAAGGAGTTCGGGAGCAAATGATCATGACCTTGCAATAGCTTCCTTTTCATATGGAAGCAAAGATACAGCAGGCTATCGCCCCTTCTTCAATAGCACTACTGGATTTTCTTCACCACAGGGTCATTCATTAAAGACTACATCATCTAGCTTTTCTGTGCCTTGATGTGACCATGTAACCAGGATCCATCCAATGGGATCCATCCATCCTTTCTTTTCAAGGGCAGGAATTTAGGCATAGTCACATCCTTCTTTTATTGTAAGATTTATTATAGCCCACAGGAGAAAGTTGACTATGCAGAGAGCAACATGGTAAAGCCACAGCTCTGTTGCTTTGAGTCACTCTGCTGATATGGTCTGGCCCTTTAGACTTCTTGGAAGGAAACACCAGGCATTGCTTTGCTTCACCCTCCTAACCAACAGAGTCCATAGAAGTCCATGTCCTTGGTAGACATGGTTGTGCATCTGCTTTCCAGCCACTTGGGTAATTGCCCTTTTCCTATATCTGCAACAGGACTCAAAATAGTAATCATCCATCAGTCCAGTGGCCATAGTTTCCAAACGGAGGAACCACAGCTTAGAGAAGGGGTGACATTGCCCAAATCATACAGCTAACAGCTCCACTTACTCAAGGGGAATGAGATCCCAAAACACAAGCAATGCAAAAGATGCTCAACACTGACCTGTATCCACTGATGACAAAGTGTTGGAGTCAAGCTTTGTAAGGTGACAATGAATTTCATGGACAATGGCTTACAATTCTGTCTTCTCCTTGTTCCTCAGTGGTGAGCACCCAGTCTGGAGTGCTAAGCATTTCAGTCACTGTTTACTAGGTTTGCCCCAAGAAAATAATTTTAGAAATGGAACTTTCTTACACCAGGATTCTATACCCAGCAACTGGACACTTTAATTTAAACTAGCTGATTATAAATGAGGCCCAATTGGCTGATGGAACTGAAAACTTTACAAGCAGACCTAGTTCAATTCAGGTTTATTCTGGACTTGGGCAAACGTACCCAGAATGCCACTCTTGCCACCTCTCCCCTCTCCAAGCTTACATGTATGTCACCCAGGTTCTGCATAATAGCAAAGTGGCGGCCAGCCTCTCTAAGCATGAGTCCCATTCTGGTTAATTTCTATATGCCTTAGGTTGGTTGTTTTAAGGGCTCTGTTTTCAACTAATAACCATATCCTAGAAGGTTCCAGGCTCTGACTGGCCAGGCCAATGGCCCTAAGAGGGAAGGAAGGCTGTGATTCTCCAGACTGAAAACCTGCTGCTGTTGCAAGATGAACAGGAAGCTGGCACTGAATGAGCAGTGAGAGCAAGTGGTCAATGCAAGGCACCCCACATTCTCAGACTCCCCATTACCTGAGTCTTTGCTGCTCAGGCATCAACTCCCCTAACTTCATTAGAACAACCACTACATCCCTGCAGAATCCTCTGTGATTTGTAGCCCTAGACTCTTAATCATGTCAGCATACACACGCACGCACACATTTCCTAGTGTAGGACTGCTCCACAAGGCTGAAACAGAATCACCAGAGTTCTACAGCTCAGGTATGCCCAAAACTGACTGTGTCATTTCAGGCAGGAAATGTAGCTTTTTTTAGCCCTTGCCATCTTCATCTGATCTTGGGGTCATGATGGCTGCTTCAGTGCCCTTTAAGGTCTAGAGTCAATGTTAGTCATAAAGGGGATGCATATAGTGCATCAGTCATAAAGTACTGCTGTGGCTGCAGACACTGAGTGAGGACTTAAGCAGAAGCCATTGTTCTATTCAATCTCTATTCTTATTTTGAGATGGGATCTCACCATGCAGCCTTGACTGGCCTGGAAGTCACAGGTCCACCTGTCTCTGCCTCCCAAGTGCTGAGATTAAAGGCACATGCCAGGACATGTATTTTAAAATCCTTTCTCACTTTGATTTCCTACCTTACTTATCCCAAGAAAAAAGTCATTAAATGAATTTAATTCTCCCAGAGTTCCACATCTGATTGGGCCAACACAAGACGTGTTATACAATGTCATCAGATGACAAAGGCACATCAGGGCAGAAGGAACACTCAGATTCTTAAGAGAATGTCACCAGTCAATTTCAGAGAATTATTAAGAGAATGTCAGCAGTCGATTTGAGAGACTTTCAGAGCAGCTTGTATGGACCAAAGATGTTCTGCATGCTAATGATATCATCTGCTCTCCCATACATCGCCTCTAAAACCTACCAACAACATGACAGTTTCCTGATCCAGTGGGATTCCTTATGATTTCTCAGTTGCTTTGCTTCATACAACTGCATCCGGATGGGCAGGGGCTCAATTTGATTTTGCTGATCCAGCCTGCTGTGTCTGGTTCTACAGATTCAGCCACACTGGCTTCTTTACAACATCACAGTCCTGTGATGGAATTCCAGAGGGCAGCATGCTGGGCTAGTACTGAGTACAGGTTATATTACTGACCACAGTGGACAGTGTTGGTTCATTATGCACAGAATTAATTTGGATGAAGACTTAAATGCCTTGAAACAGCAGATATGGCCAGAATTTGTGGCTCCTTTTCATCTATGCCAGAGAATTTTTAACAAAGTAGCATAAAGCAACCAAATGGTAGAGATTGGAATCAAATTCAAGTGTGAGTATTCTGTAATTATTTGAAGAAATTTAGATTAGTTAGTTTTACCATATTATGATCAATACCCAAGGAAAACAACAGAAAGAGATAATTGTGTACTTTTGTCTCACAGTGGTAACAATTCTAAAATGCAACCCTAACTCCATTAATCTAGAGGTATAGGATCATGGTGGCAAGGGCAGGTGAAGGAGGTGGAGGAAAAGGAGGAGGAGAAAGAAGAAGAGGAGGAAGAAGGATTTCCTCCAAGGTGGACCAAGAGAGGCAGAGGAGGGAACTGTTAAACATTCTTGTCCCGTGAACTTACTTCTGATCAAGCTGGTCCTAGTTCCATCAGCTGAGGTCAGGGCATATTACGGATGAATCTTCCAAGAAGACACTTTCTCCCATCCATAACTAGACCACAGTGCCTCAGAATAGACTCAGGGTGGTAATTGCCTGATACACGTGTCTATCTTATTCTTAGAGCTCTAACAGACATCACCCCATCCATGCAGGGAAGATTTGCAGTCCAACAGGAGACCCAGGCTTCAGATGGCTAAGGCCTGGAAATATGCTCAGATGCATGGGATGAGAGTCCAGGAGGAGAGGGAATTTGAATCAGCAGACCAGGAAAGGAGTTTCTGAAGAGGCTTGAAGCGAGTGTGGAGACATAGCTGGAAAGACAGTTTAATCACAGTGTCTAACACATGTAAATTCCCCAAAGCAAGAGGAGACTGAGTGTTAGAGGGACAGAAATAAACCTGTTTATCTGGTTCAGACAAATCAAGGAATATAGAGGGTGCTGGAGGTGGAAAGGGGACATCATGTGGGCTTAGATGCCACAGACCGGGGTTTATATTGTATTATAATTGAAAGCAAAAGATGTTAGGAGTATGCTGAAGCCAGGATTGATCTAGTTTACATTTGATTTGAATAAGAGATGGTAAGACTCCATGGCCTTCCTTGTCCTATGCCTCCTGTAGATTGCTAAGGAAGGGAGGGGAAGCGGCCATGCACTGAGGGGAAGTGCTGACTGCAACCGTGGGCAGGGAGACTAGAGAGTTTTTGCAGTGTGCTTTGGAATAAGAGTTTGTGATTAATGTGTTATGAGATAGATGTTAGTAAGGACAGAATACCAGGGAAAGTTCAACAAATGTCCCTTATTGGGGTCACAAGTCATCAGTGAAAATTAAGTCTCCTTGATGATGAAATCAAATGCCTTTGTTTTGTCTTTTTCTGAGCAGTATAAATAGGGTCTTTTTTCCATTATTTCTTTATTAAAAATATATTCTTATTCATACAATATATTCTAATTACAGCTTCTCTTCCCCATCTCCCCTGAGCTCTTCCCCCCTCACATCTGAATATACCTTTCCTGCCTCTCATTAGAAAACAAACCGGCATCTAAAGAATAAAAATAAAATAAGACACAATAAAACAAAATCAAACAAACCAGAATAGAACAAAACAAACAAACACTGAAGGAAAAAGCATAGGGAGACGTTCATAGAGATGTAGATACACGTATGTTTATACACATAAGAACCATAAAAACATAAAACTAGAGAAATGACCTGACCAAAGAGAGAGATCTACTTTATTTTTCAATCACAGATATGTGTGTGTGTTTGTGTGGGAGTATATGTATGGAAGGATGGGCCTGTGGAGGCCAGAAAAGGGCATCAAGGCTCCTGGGGTTAGAGTCAGGCTGTTTCAAGTCACTCGATGTCAGCGCTGGGATCTGAACTCAGATCCTCTAGGAGAGCAGCAGACACTCTTAACAGATTAACCATGACCCTGGCCAATGAATAGAAGCCCTTTTTATTCTTCTCAAATTCATATAGAGGAGAATGATGCAAATATAATCAAAATGTTTTGATGTTGTACAAAGGTTGCATGAGATTGAGGAATGCATTCTTCCTAGCTCTTGCAATAGCTTTTAATCTGTAATTCCTAATTGTATTTTCTGATTAAAATATGGACACTCACCTATGAACTAAAATCTAGTCAGTCATGATAAGGAGAAATAAAGAAATTCCTATCAGCTGGGCTATCTCCCATTATCCATACAGACACTTAGCAGACAATACATCCTCCTAATACAACAAAATAAGTCACACCAATGTATTTCAAGGAAACTGAGATGGTGGGATAGCATCTTCATCATCGACCCGTTCATCTCCATGGCTCCCCAAACCTTGATTCAATCATCTCCCAATTCGCAAATTCTAAAATTGATCTTGGTTCTTAAGCCAGAAGAGCACATGTGAGTCTCAAACCTGTTCTGCATACCTGTGAGATTCAACACACCTAAACCAACCCCTGTCATCCAAGAACCAGCCAGCATCTTGTCAAAGCAAGAGGCCCACATCCCCTTCGCATCTAATAAATTACATCCTGAGACTCAGCTCCCTGTTGTCTGTCTTTTCCCCTGCATAAAGCTCCCCAAACAATAAATCATCTTCCTGTCTTGCCATTATGTAGAAACTCATCACTTCACACATCATAATTATAATCAATGAACAAAACTCAAGAAAGAGATTTTGAACAATGAAACAGTACTTTTCCCCTTGAACATCACTACAGCTTTGTGTGATCAAAGCTTATAATAATGTAGACGAGTAGCTCTGATAATATGAAGGTAGGTCTTTTACATTTTGAAGCAGTTTTTAACAGGTCCGACTATCTCCGGGGTGTGTGTGTGTGCAAAAAGCTCTCTTGCCTTTAAGACTTCTAAGTCTGATTTCTTAAGTGCGCAGACAGCTTTAATACCTAAATTGAAAAATGAGAAGAACATCCATGGGGAAAAGGGAAGCTCACTGCAGCCTCCCCGAAGTTCATCAAATGTTGTCACATATTTCTCTAACATTTTTGACTTGGTTAAGTGCAAATTTAGGTGAACACACTCTTTCCCAGGGTTCACAGCAACAGAAATATAATATATGTATTTCCAGATTAATGAGTGCAGTTCTCCAGTCTTGAGCGATCAAAGACAAATGATACTTCTTGGAGGCAGAGGACTGGACAAAATGACCCCTCATTTCCATTATTTCATGATTCAATTGTCGCTTACTTTTTTAACAGCCACTTCAAATTCCTTTGTAAGTGTAAATCCATTCTCTAAATATAAATCCTAGACAAGAGTACAGATTAATTTCTCCTATAACTGTGTAGAAATGTAGGCAATCAAACAAATGAGGAAAAAATCTCACCTTTAGTTTCACCAATTAAATTATTATAATTTATAATTACTATATCACTCAATAAATGAATGGATTATATTTCATATTATTGGTGAAACACAGCCACACAAATAAATCCTGATCTTTATTCCTTGTGCACTTTTGACGTCAGTGTCTCATTTGTCAATGATAGATTCAAATCTGGTTGTTTTATTTCTACTTAGTGAACTTGGTGTTATTTATTTTCATGGGGGAAGGGCGGATCTTGACTTGAGATTTCAGAAGTCTTCTACTATAGTAGCTGACCATGTTGGTCTTGAGCCTGTGGAAGCACATTGTAGTATGGAGGGCATGGAAGACTAGTCTGTAGTGATGTTAATCTTGATTGTCAATTTGACTGCACCTGGAATCAACCAAACCCAAGATGCTAGGTGCAGCTGGGTATGGGGGGGTTATAATCAGATTATCTGAAGCAAGAAGACCCATCTGAAATTTGGATCACACCTTCTGGTGACAGTCCACATAAAAGGCCATGGAAAAGAAAATTGGTTTTCACTTTCTTGCCCACACTCTTGTTAGCAAATTAATCTCTCATGTTGCTGGAGACAGTACTAAAAAGAGTTTCTTCAGGATTCCACTATCCTGAAGACCAATAACTCTCTCTAGAAGTTTACTGAGCCTCCTATATAATATTTGGACTGCTAAGACATCCAGACTAAAGGACTGAGCAACTACTGGATTAAGCAGCTATGGTTGGACAACCTGGAGCACACCCTGTAAGCCAGTCAAATATATACATACCGATATACATATATATATATATATATTCATTCTATTGTTCTGCTACTTTAAGAAACATGTACAACTCAGCTGCTTACCTTATGAGTACAAGAAAGAAAAAGAGGAGATCAGGTGCCAATGTCTCTTTCAAGGGCATGCCCCTAATACTCTCAGTACCTCCTACTGAGCCTCACCTCATGCAGCTGCTAGAGGCTGGTGACTAGAGCTAAGCATTTTACACATAGTCCCTTGGGAGTCGTCCCAGTTTCAAATTATAGCAGATGCCCAAATGCAGTTAAATTGGAAGACTAGATCCTAGCATTCTTTTTCACAATCAGGTAACCATGGCTAAGAACAATTCATTGCGTATTTTATAAAGACCTAGAACATAGTGGTCAAAAGTGCCTGACACAAACAATAAATGCTTAAGGAGCTGAAATGGTAATTGCTCTGACTTGAGCATCTCACAAACGATGATAATATAAGTGTACATAATCATGGTGTCACCATAATGAAAATCATATTGTGATACCTTTAAAAGAGGGCTACAAACACACACAACACAGTAATACTAATGTGGCAAAACATTAATTGTTGGATCTAAAAGGTGAGTGTTAGGAGCCCTCATTTCATCATTTAATGGGATGTATTTGTCCTCACTATCAGACTGATGAAGCTCTCCTCTGAGATACAGTCTAGATTTTGACTTCCATAGGGATGATCTTATCTTGTATTCTGAGTGTTCCCCTTTCTTTGTGCCCTAAAGAAACTTGATGATATTCAGAAACTGTAGTCTGAATCCTAATTGGTCTTAATAATTAAAACCTGGAACCAGATATCAGGGTAAGTGCTGAGATCAGTAATGCAAAAGGAGCTAAATGCTAGAGAGACTTCTTACCTCTATCAACTCCTCAGCCAAAACAGAGTGAGATTCTGTCTCTAGAAATCCTCAAACTGAATGGGTTGAGATCCTGTCTCCACCTGCCTCATATTCCATCTCCCTAGTGCTGAGATTAAAGAGGTGAGCCACCACCCTTGTCTGACTCTGTTTCTCTTTTAGATAGATTCAATCTCGTTTAGTCCAGGGTGGCCTTGAACTCCTAATCTTTCTGTTTCCTCCTCCAAGTTCTGGAATTAAGGGTGTATACCACAAGTGCCTGGTTTCTATGGTTAATGAGCAGCTAGCTCAGCACACTAATCACCAGGCAAGCCTTATTTGTTAGAGCACAAGAACATATCACTGCAAGAAACTAACAATGCATCAAAGATGCTGAGAACAAATGACTGTTGAATGCTCAACCCTCAATGAGACATCCATATTACCTCTTCCAGGTTCCAAGGAACATCACAGAGGAGGAACAGAAAGATAAGAGCCAGATGACAGGGAAAAGGGCAGAGATGTTGTGTTATAAATAGCATATGGCTGTTTCAATCATGAACACATCACAGAGATGACAACCTGAACCAGACCTGTACCAGGAAAAGACACAGAAGCAGAAGGCTCTGGTTTGGAGGCAGGAGAGAAGAGAATCAGCACAAAAAGAGGAGATGCGAGAGGGTAACAGAGGAGAATATGACCCAATGTATCATATACACCAATAAAACTGACAAAACTAAAAAAAAAAAAATAAATTAGTTAATCTTTTATTGTAATGATCTATTGTGCCCAAAACTCCTGAACAGGCAATAAAATCAGACATACTTCTAAATCATGGCATGGCACAGTGAACTACTCTTGGTTAACTGAAGTGGTAGAGGAATACAAACTATCTTAGTTACCTTTCTATTACTATGAAGAGACACTATGACCAAGGCAAGTTAAAAAAGACAGCATTTAATTTGGGGATCATGGTTTCAGAGGGTGTAGAATCCATGGATATTGTGGTGAAGCATGGCAGCAGGCAGGCAGGCATCATGCTGAAGCAGTAGCTGAGAGTTTACATTTGATTCCCAAGGGAGAGAAGTGGGGCTGGGGAGAGGGCTAAATAGGAACCACCCAGTGGCACACCTCCTCCAACAAAGCCACTCCTCCTAATCCTTCCCAAACAGTGCACCAAATGGAGACAAGGCGTTCAAACACAGGAGCTTCTGGGGAACATTCTTATTCCAACCCTCACAAAAAGAAAGTAAAATATCATAAGGAGATGGTCAGTTGGGCAGGAGGACACATGGGACCTATAAAGAATGTGGGGCAAAGAGATGGTTATTCTGCAGCAGCCAGAGTGAGGTCCTTGCCACAGTGAACTCATTAGAAATAAAGGAAGACATTCGGTTCTGTTGTATGCTTTTTAAAGAGGGTGTCATGAGAACTTCGTATGAGAAATTACTCAAATGACTTAAGCATTATCATGGCTGCCATCTTAGTATATTGTTAACACGCAGACATGTGGAAGAAGCCAGGGTTTGTGCAGGAGTCAAAAAATGTAGATACTATTTAAAAACAACAACAAACATTCAGTTCTCCAGGCATTGAAGATCAGGAGACAGATGTCCTCCAAAATGTCACTATGACCAGGGGAAAGAGGCAAGTGAAAAGACATTGCATAGGCAGGAGTAAGGGAAGAAGTGATATCCTGGGGCAGCATCTTCAAAGAATCCCTTCTGCATAGCTACACCATAAATGAAGCTTGGTACAACATAGAACGTGGGCCCAATGCAGTAGCATTATGTTGATCTCACCAGTATCATCTGAGCGCACAGTGACCACATAGGAGAGGTAGCTGTCCACATACTTGAGATTCCCTCTTCACCGCTGTCTATCACAGACTCACCATCTATCAGCATAACCTCTGTGTCTCCTCATACAATTCCTTCTACCTCCTAGGAAAAAGGAAGCTCTTGAGAATAGAACTTTTAGTCAGGCAGTGGTGGCATAGGCCTTTAATCTCAACACTCGGGAGTCAGAGGCAGTCTTACCAGTATGCCTCAAAAAAATGAACACAGAGTAGGACTTTCCTCTCTGGCTGTGTCTGTGTGTGGTCTCTTCAAGGCTTGGAAGAATTCTTAAGAAGAACTACATTCTCAAGAAAGTGCTTGTCTTTGCCTAGTTCACACCTGAAGGGCAAAGGCAGAAACCAAGGGTGAAATGGGCAATTACATTAAAAGGTGATCTTGCGAGTTAGTTATTAGAGCAGAAAATCTAGATGCAGCCTGGAACATTCACCTGAAGCAAAGCTATTGTCAAGTCCAAATGATATTTGGTCTTATAAGATTCAAAGATTATCTTTGAAGGCTTATTTATTAAATAGTTGGTACCAACAGACACACAAGTCCAAGCTACAGGTTCAAAAAAAATGCACTATTTTTTACTTCAATCTCCAGTAAACATGAACTTTTTTCCATTGTTTGTTGAAATGCTCTTGCTATATAGACCTGGCTGTCCTGGTACTTGCTTCATAGCCTCAAACATGGGTAATCCTCCTGCCTCAGTCTTTCAAGTGCTGAGATTGCAGGTGTACACCACTATATCTGGAAAACAGATAGTTTATACAAAGGAAGGTATTAAAGTTGTTGAATATGAATATCTTCTTGCTAATTCTACACATCTTTAATATCACTTAGGTGGGGACCTGCTGAAGATGAGGTGCATATGTCACATAGGAGTTATCATAGTCATATCAACTCTGTTGGAATTATTTAAAACATCAGAAGAGATTGGGGGCTATATTAGGGGGAAAATAGCCTTGGGAAAGATGTCAGTGGCCTATTCCCCAGTTCCATCAAAGGTTCACAAGCTCTCATCTCTTAGCCACAGCCCAGACCAATCCAATGCAAACACCTCCATGACAAAAAAAAAAAAAAAAAAAAATCAAAACTGTGTCAGGTATACATGGTGGTGCTGACTTCTCAATAGGGGGGAGAAAGGGACCTAAATTAGACTTCTATAAAAAGAATATTACATATTTATTTCCACAATAACACCCAGGAAAAAGCGTGAGTCAAGAAGCAAGCAATTGGGTGGATAAATAAAGCTTGTCTTTGTTCTCATCAATTAGGTTATTACATCAGTTGGAAAACCAGTGAATTATAATACAGATGTTTAATGAAACACTGCTGAGCCTATAAGTCAAACCACTATTTTGTGGTGTGATTTTGGCTGCATAGTTTTGTGTGTGTTAAACCGTATTTATTAGCTGATACCCATTATTATTTTGAGCAAGGTATAATTCAGTTGTCAAGCTCTATCGCAAGCAGGGAGATTTAATCAGTAAGAGCCGCTTTGCTACCGAGTATAAAACAATGTGGGTTTCTTGAGCAGTCACAGCAGTGTGAAAAAATGGGATTAATTAGTATTGTACAAGAACAGGCAGCATGCTCATTAAAACCTTGTGAGGTGGTTCTTGATCAACTGCCACTTGATAGGGCCGCCTTAATGTGACATGACAAAGACTTTATTTCCAAATTCTTCCTGATGCTATCTCACTTTCAAGTCACCTGAAATGACCTGCCTTGGTGTTGGGAACACAAAGATCAAGATGAGTGCAAGGGACCAGGGAGCCACAGGGACTGGGAAGCAGAGCTGGGATGGGGGAGCTTCAAAGACTGTGTCTTCAGAACCCTCCCTCAAGCATAGATCAATAGCTGTAAATGAGACAGCACCGGAGGTGGCCGATTTGCATTTGCACTCAGCAGGCTGGGCGGAAAGTGATCTGACAGTTGGCAACCCACCTTAATGAAGGTCTCACATGCAAAGCCAGTGTGCTCCATTCTGGGTGTGGGTGCTGCCTGGAAACCACACAGGATGCTAGGCTGTCCCTGGAGAGAAGGAAGGAGGCAGGAACAGGAGCTCCTCTTCGGAGGAGATTCTGTGAGCAATCAATACTTGGTCTAAGGATGTCCAGATGGTGTTCCTTAGCTGCTAAAATGAACTTGCTTGGCTTATGAGAAGTATCAGTGGGAAAGCCACTTGCAGACAAGCCTGAGGATCTGAGTTTGATCCCTGGGACCCAGAGCCCCTGTGAGGAAAGGAGCTGGCTCCTGCAAGGTGTCCTCTGACTTCCACATACACTGTGAATGTTGTGACACTCTTTGACCTGAGGGCATGCACATGCAATAAATAGTAATAATAATAATAATAATTAATTCTTACATGAATGTTCTAAATGGATAGTAATTACTTTGCTTAGAAAAACAGATCTCAAAATAGTAATCTCTCAGGAAGAAATTAGCTTTGAGTGGAAGTATTTTCTGTGTTCTCTTGTTTTTATCTTTGGGCATCTGACTTTTATCAGGACAGTTTAGATCTCTTCTCCACTCTGAAGCTGTTTACATGGTGAGGTACTCTCAAATGAATGTCTACACAAATGCTCTCTCAATAGCTGGCCAAACCCAGTTTCCTCAAAGGCTCTTCTCTCACCCACAGTCCCCTGCCCAGCATGTCACTTTGCTTTGCTGGCTAAAGTCACCACGGACTACGGAGACTGCACATACAACTGCCTGGGGGAGGAGGCTCCAGGATTAGAAGATGCTACCTATGACTCTCAAAGTCCCCCAAGCCCCGCCCCCAACTATCTTATGAAAAAAGAGATATCCAAGCTTTTTATGTCTCGGCAATATATTAAATCAATGCTTTCTACCATGAAGCTCAAAGACTTAGTTCACAATTATAGGTTGTTTGCAATTAAACCCCGGGTCATTCCACTGCAGTCTGCACACTGAAGGCACCCAGCCAAAGTCTGGCTACCTGGGCAGGCCAGACAGGATTAAGCGCTCTGCTTTAGTAAGAGACGTGTTGTAAGACTGTTCAGTTAAACCCTAACATCTCATTGTGATGATCCGAGGCGCATGATGAAATGCAATATGACAGCCATTGAATTAACAGAAAATAGAATTCATCTCTCAAAATTTCACACAAAATAAAGTCATGGAGACAGACAAAAATAAAGGGAGAGAGACAGACAACGAAGTACCTTCAATACTTCAGCCCCATGCTGGAATGATGCTGCCTGTCTCCGGTTACCTGGTTACCTGTGGTCTTTGTTTGAACAAAGTCCCGACCATTTTTTGTGCTTCTCCATTATGCAAAGTGGTGAATTTGTTCCCATTTTGTTTCTTTGATTTTAGCAAGTGAATTGCAAAGAGGTAATGTGCTGTAAGTGGGGCTTTGAGCATTTCCATTTATGCATGACACAGTAATAGGAAATTTTCTGCCCCTCTTAGCTTGATGAGAACCTTCCTCAAAGACCCTACAAGCCCTTCGGTGGTAGCCACCTTCTTGATTTATAATCTAACAGTGGCGGAAGAGGTTAGCTGGGTAATTTAAGTCACTAGATTTTGCTAATGAACTGGGACCAGGAAGAAAGTACCTTACATTGTAAAGTCTCCATTTCACCTTCCCCTGTGCCCCACATACTTTATCTCTAAAGTTTTACATTATTTATATAAAAGGGGAAATGGTTTTTTTTCCCAGGAAAATGAGTTAACAAAGCAGCTTCGCCTGGAGTGTCCCCTGCAAGCCAAGGGAAGTCAGAACCTCTCAGGGTAACAATGAGAAGATTGGCAGCTGTGGCCAATAGAAATGCAGAATGTTCAGTTACATTTCCATATCAGATGAGCAATCCATAATGCCATCCCACCCCTAAAATATATACTTTCAGTGATATGTATTGAGTTTCTATAATTCAAGTGTGACTGGATAACTGGCATCCTAAGCTTAAGGGGAGATGGAAAGCAGGCAGATTTGACCCAAGATGCCAGGAAAAAATTCAGGAGAAAATTCAGCAAAATTTGGAATAATGACTGCAGAGAGAAGCCTCTGCATTCTACTTGTCCATCATTGTCTTTCTGCGCAGCATCTGTAGGGCTTCACTGGGCTCTGAATTCAACTATTGGTCAATGTTCCTCCACATTAATAAACAAGCTCTAAAAGGCTTTTCTTCACAGTAGCCACAAGGAAACCACTTCATGTTATGTAAAGAAAATACACGCAGTGCCAAACCCGAGACCTTTCTGAAGACATTACCGTCATAGATGTCAAAGACTTTTTTTGTTTTTCCAGAGGCAGACTGCACCTTCAATAACCCTGATTGCATGGGCATATCCAACAAAACAGAAAACAGGTGTGTAAACAAATACTCCTACAGGCTAGCCACAGCAGTATTCACAGTTGTGGTCCCAAGTCTTGTGAACTGAAACATTCTCTCCAGGAGTGAGATAATTTATAGACTTAGAAAGCTCAGGAAATCACAAGACCCCCCAAGTGCCCCTGCATGGTTGTAGCAACAATAAACAATTTCTGGGCAGAGGAGACTCTTCAATGGAACTGCCTGTAAGTTGGACCAGGAGCTTCAGGGATAGTTTTTGTAAGTAATTTGTGCTGGGTGGACTTTTGGTGATCAGCTGACACTGAGCCGACTGTACTCCTCTAAGTGACCACAATCCACCTCTAGTTTACTAAATCAGGCTAGAGCAAGGATATTTCTTTGGTCTATTGTCAATGTCCCCTTTGGTTTGATTAACATTTGTGTACATCTTGTCAGGAACTCTTAGAATAGCTGACACACAGGATCTGTACCAGCTTTATGACATGGGCAATTCCTTAATCCATGAGCACCAGTCTCTGAGCTTCTAGAACATGGATGCAGGCTTAGTATCCCTTATTCAAAATGCATGTAGTCAATAGTGTTTCAAAGTTCAAACTTTTTAAAATTTTGGATATATGTGTAGACATAATGGAGATGGTAGTCACATTTAAACAATCCATTTGCATTTCTCACTTGCCTCCTGTGTATATAGTAGCTAGGTGACAGTTTGATACAATATTATTAACCATTTTGTGTGGAAACAAAGTCTCACATTGTTTAAGCGTCTACTGATAGTGTCCTTGGGTTACTCAGAAGTCTCTGGTCTGAGAGCTTATAAGATTTTGAATATTCAGGCTGGGAATGCAGAAGATTTGAAATGTCTATGTGCAAAGGCCACGGGGGGATCTGTTAGCTAGCTGAAGCCATATGAAGAACAGCTAGTGCTATGCAGAATGGTGGAAGGTGATGGTGGGGACAGGCAGTGGTGCTGAGGCCCAGTCAAGAGCGATCATTCACACATTCCTGACATGTCAGCATACCATGTCTTCACCACAGAAATCCACCAAGTTCTTAGAACTAAAATTGCACCTATCTTATGATTCAGTAATCCCATTCCTTAAACATTATCCTGAAGAAATTAAAACATACTTAGAAACCCACTGTTTGAGAACATTCCCTGTGGCTTTATTTACACTAGGAAAAGAATGGAAAGGGACAGGTTCCTATCGGGGCTAGTAGACACAAATGATTTGTTCATAAAATGGCGCAATAGTCAGCAATGGCAACACATAAGTAACTGCTATGCAAACCAATGCAAGTGCATTTGAAAACTCTGTCTGGTCAAAGGTTGGAACTCTTGAAGAGGTCATCTTACCCAACTCTAATTTTATGAATGTCAAAACAGACAAGCATGCAGACTTGAGTCTGAACTGAGTTCTTATCTGATTAGAAACTGGTGGCTAGATGCCAAATCTCTAAGAGCCAAAAGTAGGCTCTGGATGCACTATTCTTTTTCCTCTTCTCTTCAAATAATCTGGTAAAAACAAAGACCCTTTCTCTTTCACAGAGCCTACCCCACCCCACTCCAAGGCTGTACTTGCCTCTTAGGTACCAGTTTCCAGAATCTTCCCGTTCTATGGTGGATGGAGTGCTGCCCATGTACAGATGTGCATTTTCCCAAAACTCACTGAACAAAATGCCCTGGACTCATGCCTTCAACTCCATGTAGGTCCTGAAAACTTGTGGAATAGCTGACTTACTGAGCCAATAAATGCTACCTAATGTGATTTTGCCTTCACATAAATGATATGCTATCTATTTTTAATTATAACAAAGAAATTATTATTATTGCACATGGTCAAACAAATTCAAGCAATATATCGTTACATCTCCTTTCTGATTTGCTCATTCTCCTACCAATCTACCCACACTTTCCCACAAAGAGAATTTCATTTTCCAGGGCAGTATCGTGAGCCTAGAAATGCTCCAGTGCATAGGAAATACTGTTAAAGCTCCTGGGGCCTGGGACAGCAGTTGGAGAAACACGTATCATCTATGTCAGGCTACTGTAGTGCTGTGTACAAGGGCCAGCCCCCTTAAACCTTGGTACTTTTGATTGGCAACTTTTCATGCCTTCCTTGGGGAATCATAGTCCTTACCAGCACTCTGTGCTAATGGGAGACTGAAAATGCTTTGGGTCTTAAGTCTACTTAGCTAATAATTTGAAACATTTGTGGAGGCTGATGTACTGCTTTGAGGACTACTTCACGGCTCTACATTGGTTACATTTTTTATTGCTGTGACCAAACCCCTGATGTGAAGCATCTTAAGGAACAGGGCGTTTATATTGCCTTAAGGCTTTGGGGAAGGGAGGACTATACTTTCCCTTGCTTGGAAAGAAATCATTGGGCTGATCAAGTAGTACCTACAGTCAGGAAGTGGAGAGCAGACAGAAAGTGGAGCTCATGTATAAACTCTCAAGGCCTGCCCCCAGAGACTTACTTCCTCTAGGTAGGTTTCCTCCTCCTCCTCCTCCTCCTCCTCCTCCTCTTCCTCCTCTTACTCCTCCTCTTCCCTCCTTCACCCTTCTCTTCACCCTCCTCCTTCCCCTCCTTCTCCTGGCTCTCCCACCTTTTAAAACAGCTTCATCAATTTGGGACTAAGTGTTCAAACTCATTTTGGAGGGCAGTCCATATTCAAGCCACAGTCACCGCTTTTGCTTATAGACATACTCGCTTCACTTTGCATCCACATTGAGGAACATGCTATTGAGCCAGTTGTTCAAAGCTTCAGAGCAAGACCGGAGTTGTAGGGAGTCTGAGGAGTGGGGGAAGTTCTCAGGGTCCCAGCCTGTGCTGGTGGGATCAGGAGCTGCACACCTTCCTAAGGGGACCCCTAGAGAGGCACGGAGCTACACTTCCACACAACAAATTACTTCACCATTTCTTAAAAACCCACCAAATCCCCGACGTTTGCTTTTTAAATATTATGTGTGTGTCCCATAGTAGCCTGAGGAGGTAAGAAGAAAATGACCTCCGGGAGTCAGTAGCAGGGTTCGTTTTGCTCAAGCTGACAGGCTCCCTGGAAAGAGCTTTTGCATGCCTAACCATCTCAGCAACCTGGAGCCTTCAAGTTTTGAGGCTGCGATGAACCCGGCAGACATGCTCAGCTTGAATGTCCTAGGATTTAATTACCTACTTTTCTTTCTTCTGAACTGGAGAAGGTTGAAATCACTTTCACTAATGAAGCTAATGTGATTGTGTGGGAGATTTTCTATAATGTCGGTGGTGTCTGGTGTTGTCATGTGCTCGGGAATGGCAAGAAAGAGTGGATAGGTACTGACCACAGTTGTGAGTACCTTTAAGCCTGTGGGGCTAATAAGTCTGGCTCTTTCCTGACATTGTTGGGTGACACCTGGTCAGAGATAAGACGCACTTTAGGTTCACTGATTTGATCACTCCCATAATTATGAGAAATATTATTTCCGTGTGCATTTTCCAAAGGTGCCCACTGCAACTCATCAAGGAAGCTGGCAGGATGAGATCTGACCCTAGACAATGGGAAAGGGGAAAGGATCCAGCTAGTGCCAGAGCCCAGTTCATGGACTCTGGATTCTTTATTCAACCCAAGCCTCTTTCCTCTGTCCCAAACATGATTGAGAACATCAATAAAAGTGGGAAAAAGAGTAGCAAAGCTCCAGAACAGCATCCAAGATGAGTGAAATCTAGAATGGAAAAAGTGTAAGTTAAGCAAGACTTTCATATCACCCCAAAATAGGAATTATTTCTAAGTCTGAATAGATAGGAGAGAATGTCATTTCATAAGGAAGTCTCAAATTATCTGGGATGGATTCCTGGAAATGTCAATAAAAAAAATTAAATTCTCACAAGGGAACTTCATTCCAATTAAAAGAGCTTCAATTCATTCGCTGTCAAGCATTATCTTTTTACAGATACCCTGATCTGTTCAAATTGATCAGAACATGATGAATATTTAAAAAAAAAAGACTCTTCCTAAGAAAGGGAACAGTGAGTGATGAGTGGTGGAATTTGGGGCTCAGTGACAGTTCTGCAAGGAATATTCCAAATTTTCCTGGTAAACAGAGTCAGGCACCACTTCTCTAATACAGCCTGATCTATATTTTATATTCCTAGAGATTGACAGGGAAGTAACAGGGCAAGAAGTAAGAAAGGCTAAATATTTCCAAAGGAGTATCTGGTCTGCAGCCATGGACCAGCCTCATTGCTGTGTTCTGTCCTCAGTGAGCAAGGACAGAAAAACTTTCCTGAGCTCTGTACCCTGATGAGGTCTGGAAAGGAGCCCGGAGCCTTGAAAGATGTTCCCACAGGGCACCAGCACTGGCAGCATCCTCCTGGAGCTGAAGGGATCTCAGAGCCCTCTCCAGAAAAAGGGATTTAGAACAGGAGGAGGAGATGCTCACCATGGTTCCTGGTGGCCTCTGTTACTATGACAACCATCCTCTTTGTTTCCCTGAATCCAAAGCTGCTGCCTCATTTAGTGAATGGCATTCAGGTGAGACAGCTGTGCGAAGACATTAGGAGAATGAGAACACAGAAAAACAAAACTGCCTTTTCATGGGCATGCAAGTACACACACACACACACACACACACACACACACACACACACACACACACGAGTCACCCAACTATACACATGTGCACGCATACATGAACACATATGCACACATATGAGGCACTGGGATGTTTTCAGCCCTCTAGCCATTCTCTCTTTAAGCAAGGCACAGCACTGCACCGGCTGTGACATCAATGCTTGGGGACCATAGCTTTCTTTAGACAGTCACTTGAGTGTTTCTGTATCACCTGTTTTCCTGGCGATGTCTCTTCATCCATGGAGTGTTCAGTTCCCCTATCAGGCTTCCCCAACCACTTTCTTCCATTCTCTTTCCAGATTCTTCTCTCAGCATCCTGTTTGTCTCTCTCATGGCCATGAGGACAATTCATAGTTATTTCATTGGTTATCTATTCCTTATTAAGTTTTTATGGACCTCCCCAACAAGATGACAAGCTCCACACGAGCAGGAAGGCTCCATGCTTCTGCAGTGTCATTAAAGGTAGCAAAAACATGACCTATAAGATGGAGACACTGAGTACTGGTTTTGCACCTTGGAATCTCTCTACTTTTTTTGACATAAACACAAAGATTGTGAAGCTAGCGAGCTAACTCAGTGGATAAAGTACCTTTCTCACAAGCATGAGAACCCTAGTTCAATTCCTAAAATCCATGTAGAAAGGCTGAGTATAACCTGACGTGGAATCAGAGACTGATGGTCCCTAAGAACCAATGGTCAGCAGTTTGGACAAACAAGGGAGAACCAGGAGCCAAGGCAAAACTTTATTACACAAAACAAATTGAATAGCATAAAGAATAATATCTGAAATTGACTTTTAGTGTTTTCAGACACACACACACACACACACACACACACACACACACACAAAACCATGGTCCAAGTCTCTCCCTGCATTGTGTGCCTCATTGCAGAATTATTTTACATCTTCATCTGCATGTAATGACCAGATAGTGCAGGGATGGGACAGTATCAGGATGTCCTTCAAGGAACTGGGACAGTTGAGTGCTTGGAACCAGGAAGATGCCACTCAGTCTGAGAAAGAGGAAAGGAGTCCCAGGAGGGAATGTCTATACCACAGAAGGGGCAGAGAGAAGGTGACTCAGATGAGATGGAAAGAAACAACGTAAAATGCATCTTTCCCTCTGCTCCCCAGCCTTTGGAGACCCCCTGGTCTTATTTGCTTTCACGATCTCCCAGTATAAAAGGCTGCCAATCAAGGGATTGTCTGGGGGATATCTACCTAGTACTCCTTACTGAGATATCATGCCAAATGTATTATGAACATGAAAGAACAACTGGATACACGTTGTAAACATTTTTTAATGTGCATTTGTGTTTTGCCATAGTTGTTGGGGGTCCACTGAAAATAGAGGTACAGTTAGTTGTGAGCTCAATGTGAGTGCTGGACATTGAGCTGGGGCCCTCTGGAAGAGTAATCAGTGCCTTATGGCATGGTATATGATGTAATCCCTGAGCTGATGAGGTCAGTTTCAAAGTTGTGCTGGTCATAGCATTGGTTCAAACCTCTAGTTCAAATGTCAGTCATACAAGATGGAGTCCAATTTCAAAATTTCATAATATTATCCTTTCTTGATTATTTTCCAAATGCTACTAGCCTTGGAACTAGCATATTTCCCATCCCAGCCCAATGCCATGGTATAAAGGATGGGTGCAAGGCACTGTAGAATGTTCTGGGCCCTGATGGGCTCAGTCACTGCAATTATCATAGGCTACTACTGGTCAGTCCATGGGTTGGTCCTTGATACCCCAGTGCTGGGATATGCTTTTGTTTCTTTTGAGAAGTTAAAATTCCATTCCATTTAAGATTTTCTTCAACACTCATCAGAGTGCATTTAGAGACCTTGCTCTGTGCTCTTCTGGTGCATGGGTGGTGGTGGTGGGAGGACCATGAAGCAAAGGAATTCCCTGGTAAAGCACACTTCCTGAAGAGCCTTTGCATGCACCAACCTTCCTATAAACATAGCTATTTGCATGGGTTTACAATACCCTCCCCAAGACCAGCCAGACCTAGGGAAGGCTTTGGCATTCCCATGGGTCTGACGCATTGGGGTCCTTGACACAGCTATGCACAAACTGTAAATGTTCATTGTAGGGGTTCACTTTCTCCACATCTCCTCCTATTTTGTTTCTTAAATGTTCCCTGATGCAGCCTGAGTCCTGGCCCAGCAGCAGCTCTGCATCTCAGAAACTGGACTGAGAAGAGAAAGAAACAAAAACACTGTGGACTCTGGCCTAGCTTCTCAGGGTCATCCTGCTCAAAACCTGGAAAAACTCCAAAGCTAGGGAGCTCCACCATGCAATGCACCTCTGCTGGCAAAGGACTCCATGATAAGGCAAGCTCTCTGCAGTTGAGAGGATTCTCAAGCTGTAATTTCTTGATAGGTTTGCCCAATGCACCCTAGTGTTCATCTCTCAGATCTTTCAGACTGGTGTTCAGAGCCCTGAGCCCTAAGGCCTGATTCTGAAAGCAGAATTATATTTTCTCTTATGGGGAGAATGGTGATCTGAGCAATCTCAGCTCATCACAAGCCCAAAATAAGCAGCTGCACTGGGCCTTTGGCCATGTACTGGCCTCGAAATCTTTCTCCAAACGTATCCTGGGCATTTAGATTTACAAATCCTCTTTGGGAAATCAGGGACAAGTCCTTTTTATAAACTCTATTTTCTCATGCTTTACACTCACCCACATTTCAAACAATAGTTTGGTTTTTTTTGTTTTTTGCTTTTTTTTTTTTTTAATAAGAAAAGACTGGTAAACTAGGCACCACAGACCATTTTAGTCAATAAAGTTTTATTAGTCCACATTCATACATATTTGTTCACACATCATCTATAACTGCTTTGGAGATCAGCATAGAATCAGAATGTTCCAAGCGACATCATGTAGATCAAAATGCCATTAGGTTTAGCATCTTCTCTGTGGATTGCATCAGAATGTCTGATGACCTTTATAAAGAAACAAGATGATTATAGTGACATGTTCTACTGAAGAAGTATAAGTATGGGGCTCATGGAAATGGCCTCATTCACTCTAAAAGCTGTGTTCTAAGGAACCAGCATGGAGAACAAAGCGCTTTAGGAAAACAGAACAATATGATGATTCTGCTAGGTTTTATTTGTTTATAGTTAAAAAAAAATGGCTTTTTAGACGTGACAAACAAGTTGCCAGGCTATTACATTAAGAGAACTTCAAACAGGGAAGGAAACAAACCCAAAACTTTCATCTTGTTCCTTGTGCAAGGTGCTAAAAGCATTTTTGAACCTTGTTTGTATTCTCATGAGCAGAGGGGGTGAGTTCTGCTGCGTTCAATAAACAGCCTGACAGAGAAGGAGCATGTGGTGTGGTCCTAGAGGCAGCATTGTATTTCCAGCCAAGGGTGAAACTGTGTATCCTCTCCTCCAGGAAGGATTGCTTTTGACCTGCCTGGGACACATTCACCTTCCCCAGAGATGAGTGAACAACCAGCCTCTTTTCTTACTTCCTGTCTTTGTGCTAAGTCTACACTTGAACATGGCTGGGCTGTCTTTCTAGGAAAAAAATTTAAAAAATGGCGGGTGCTATTTAAGAAACAGAGAGATGAAGACCAGGGAATGAAAGTGAGTAAGAGGACAGACAATGCTGACTACCCCAAGAAAGCTCTTGTCTGTGTGCGTATAAAGCATCATGTCCTTTTCTTTCCCAGAAGATGGTGTGCAGCTGGATGCAGAGCCCTGCTCCAGTGAGGACCATGCCACAGGAAAGCATTTAAAAGCACCTCACCTTTTGTGAGGTGTGTCATATCAATTCCCCTTTAACTTGTGATTCTCAACTACAGCTCTTTTAGATGGGACTCTGGTGCCTAGGCAGTGCAACTTTGCCCCTGTTAAAAAGCAACCCAGCTCCTATTTTAGATATGTTCATGAGATCTGTGGTGGTCATGGGTGGAGGAATTAGTTTTGCTTCTTCCGTGATTGCCTGGCTGCTATTCTTTGTAACATCACTCTGTATTCCTTTCTGTTCAATACTTCTCAAAGTACAGAGAGTTTAAAGAGGTGCAATAAATCCCGGATCGGGTTTTAATGACCACAGTAAGCCTACTTGTAATATGTCAGTGAGCTGAACCCGAAAGCCAATGGGGACCAGACCATTTCTGCCTTAGTAATTGTCTCCACAGAAAGATTTATAATGTCATTATCTGAATCTATAAGAAATAACTCATGGCGCTGAAATGCCCTAAAAAAATATTACAATTCTCTTAAAATCTAGTCATTCATAAATGCTAAATCATAAAACTTTTTTCAAGATGTTTTATGTTAAAAGTAAAACCTAGTAAAAATATAAATGCTCACTTCTTAATCAGACTCCTCACTCTTTATGTGTGTGTTTTTGGCTTTTCCATTTCCTGGGATATATTTACAAAGCTAACCTTGAGCTACCACATTCCTCTGGGATCCCAAGGAGCAATAGTATCTGAAAAGGCTGTTTCTTCTCACCTTCTCATCTCTGCACAGTTACCATAGAGCAAGGAGGAAAAGGCTAGTTAGCTTGCCAATAAAATTCACTTCAGCAATGAAAATCCCTTTTCCTAAGTTCTCCATGGGAAAAAAAACCCAAAAAAACCAAATAAACAAAAATCAATACATATTAAACTTCCTGCTAAATGCACCACAGGGCTCTTTTTAGCCATTTCTGTAAACTTCTTCCCTCTGTTTTTTTCTTAAAAACACAAAGACCAGCTACTCTTTCCAAATAGCAAGAAGCTTCCTCTTTCCTGCTTTGTCCAAGTTTCATAAACCCTGGGATTGCCACATCTTCCCGGCTGACTCCTACGCCATGAGGTTGAGTAACCTGCAGTCTTCTACAGCTAAAATCCTCTTGAGGATAGAGAGTCTACTCCACTTTTAACATGATCCCAAGATGTTTCTCATAATTTAAAAGACTTTTTTTGTTTTATTTGTTTGTTTCTCTTTCTAAACATGGTAATTTGCCATAAACTCAAACCTTGTACTGGGCTTTCCCATGAGTCTTCCCATCCTCCAGCCTCCCCAAAGCTGAGTACCCCACACACACCAGGTTTTCACATCTGGGATTGCAGTTGAGCCTTCCGGGAAAGGAGAATACAGAATTTTTTTGAAAGAGTTTGAGAAAGAAACTAATATCACCTTCCTCCTCCTCCTCTTCCTGCATCTTCTCAGTGACCTTCCTCCCCGCTCTTCCTCCTCCTCTCCCTCCTTTCTCTACCATTGTCAAAGCCACCTCACTGAGTTGACCACTCTCCCTCATTCCTTGACTGATACTTCTCATTTTCACAGCTTTACAAAGGTAACTTTGAGTACTATATTTTGGTCTATATAAAATTATAGTCATCATCCTTCCAAGAACTCAATCCAGTGAGCCGTAGACGCACCCATCATTCACTACAAATCAGAAACTTCATAAAAGAAGCAGTGAGTCTCTAATCCTTTTCTCTTGCCACCACATCTAATAGATCACCAAGAAACCTACATATAACTAGTTCAATATGATTATTTTCTACTGCCATTACCACTAACACCCATAGCACTGTCTCAACTTCAGGATGGCAGCTGCCTCCTAGTGATGGCCCCATGGAGATCTAATAGTTTGGACTAAGTTTCTAGTGAAGTATATAAATAGATTAATTTTATGAAGTGATAAGAGCTGTGCAGAACACACACTCAAACTGTGTCACGACACTTCCAGGAGGTGGAAGGAGCTGAGATCTTAGTGTAGAGAAGGAAGGTATCTGCAATCAAGCATCAAAAGCCCGAGATTGAGCAAAGTAGAAAGCTTCAGTGTTAGAAACAATATTCAGGTCTGGCATGGGCTAGAAGCAACAGGTTCCTAAGTGGGAGGTGCCAGAAGCCGAGAGAAGCAGAAGAGACAAAAGACAAAGACAAAGAAGATAAAAGCTGAGGTCAGGGGCTAGTCCACAGGCCATGTTTCATGCCAAGTTTGTTCCTGACTTTACACAAGGAGCCTCAGGAGATCTGGCCCTCAACATGGTGTTCAAAAGAGAAAACTGATTTAGGAGCAAAGGTGTCTACACTCAGAAAAGGAATAGATCACCCAAGGCCACATATGATGACTGAAGATATCCAAATAACTGGTACAAAACTACTCTGGGTGTCTTTGAGAGTGACTCCATATAATTGCCACTGATGTCAATGGCAATTTCCAGTAGAGGAAAAACACCTTCACCAATGTGATCTGTGAAGGCCACCAAGGGCACAGAAAACAACAGCAGGGAAAACATAACAATTCACTCTCTCCAAAGCATGGCTCCCATGTCTTGGCTTTTAGAGATCAGAACCCCAGATTTCCTGGGCTGTGAACTCAAGAATTCACACCTTCCACTCACCTCGTTCAAATTCCCATAGAACTGCACCATCAGCTTTTCTGGGGTCTCAGGCTATAGATGGCAAATGGTAAAACTTCCTGGCTTCTATAATTGTGTGAGCCAATTCCCACCATAAATAACT
The DNA here is from genome assembly GCA_004025045.1 of Sigmodon hispidus. Lineage (NCBI taxonomy): Eukaryota > Metazoa > Chordata > Mammalia > Rodentia > Cricetidae > Sigmodon > Sigmodon hispidus. Next base: position 427,085 of record PVIH01000055.1, read on the forward strand.
GCATCTCTGCATACAGCTCCATATTGGTTGTGTGACTTTTCACAGGGAGTCTATTTCTATTCTCCACTGATGGAGAGGGCAACAATAAACCACAAAGCAAATGATTCCAGCCAAGTCTGCTGTGGTGAACCAATGAATTGACTGGTGTTCCTTACAGGCACCTGTGGGCTGGGCATCTACTCCATTGACACACATACACACACATACACACACATATACATACACACATATACATATACATACACATACACACACACACATACACATGCATACACACACATACATACACACATACATACACATACATGTACACACACATACACATACACACACATATACACACACATACATACACACACAAACACACATATACAAACACATCATACACACACATGCACATACACACATGCATACACACACAAAGTAAATAAATTCATAATAATTTTTAAAAATAGTTCTACCTCTTGCATATTGCTTTCCACCACCCTTCACCTCTTTTTAATTATTTCATGTTCTAAATGTGTGCATGTATCCCATTTCTCCAACCACAGTGTAGAGTCCCTGAGGGAAAATACTGTCCTTATGTTTCTGGGGATCCTTGGAGATACTTGGCACCACACCAAGCCCACAATAGCTCAGTCAGTGCTAATCTACAATGAAAGTCCCAGAAGTGTTTCCCAGAACCAGGAAAGACACCCAGACTCCTACTGCCCAGTGAAATGGAATACAAAACTTCAAGAGGCTTTCAAAGGACACAATATTTTCATTTCTTTCTCAAAATCATCTTTCCTGAAGGGCCCACCATGTAGAAGCAGATACAGAATGGTCTCTGAAAGTCTAATGTACATAGAAGTGAAGGCTTTAGATTTCTACCCTGCTGAAGAACAGCCCAAAGATGCCTATCAAGAAAACAACCACAGGCTTTCTGTGGCCCCCAGATAAATAAGAGTTCACCCAAGAGAAGTTTAATAGTAGATTAGGGTTAGGGGTTAAGGCTGGAGACCGACAGACATTAGCACAGCATCTGCACTGATGGGGACCATCTGTCAGAAGCACGTGTTTTAGCTGAAGACTGGGCTGTGTTTGTTCTCTTCTTGCTATGTGTCTTCATTCTTGTGGGTTGGAAATTCTAATGACAGAAATTCTATTCCTTGGGATAGCAGGAAACAAAAGGAACCTGCCAACTTGAAGCACAGCCTGGGAAATACCACTCTCTGAAGGAAGCCTCCTGTCTGTTACATTGAAAGTCCATAAGAAGGACCATGGGGACCCATTAAGACATGGGATACAGAACTGGTAGCCACAAGGAAAATGTCAGCTATGACTTCATGTGTCTGTGTTAACACAGGCCCACATGTGTGTAGAGCCTACGTGACAGTCTGAGTGTCAGTCTTAAAACTCCATCTACTTGTTTTTTCTGAGACGTGATCTCTCACTGGCCTGGAATGTGCTGAATAGACTAGGCTGGCTGGACATCCAGTCCTAAGCATCTACCTGTCAACAAATCCCCTAGTACTGGGATCACAACTGTGCAGTGCATGCCCAACTTTTTATTACATGGATCTGAAGCTTCAGCTTGGGTCTTTGGGATTACAAAGCAAGAACTTTATTGACTGAGCCATGTTCCCAGACTGAGGTAGAACTACCAAAGGAAGATGATTGAGGGAGATATGTGGATGAAGCCACCGATCACTATCCTAGGGGTAGAAACTAGATCCTCTCTGTTAAACCTTCCAGATGCAGACTCTTAGAAGTATATTAGTCCAATATGATGTAAAGCTGGCATATAACATATGTCCACCCATTGCTAAGGGTCTCTTGAGGCTGAAATTGAAGCAGGTAAAACTCATCATAACCTGAAAACCACTGGTCTATGGTGTAGTAGACTTGAGATTAATATTCTAGTTCCATTCCCTCACCCATATAAATGAGGATTAGTAGCAACCCCTCAAGGAATTTGGAGAAGGGCAGACAAAAAAAACTCTATGGGTAAAATCAGTTGTCATCAAGACTGATGACCTGAGTTGAATACTCAGGCCCCACATGGAAGAAAGAGAGAACCAACCGACTCTCATAGACTGTCCTGTGGCCTCCACACACTCATTGTGGTACACAGCATAGTCATAGACATAAAAGAGATAAATAAAATGTAAAAGGAAAAAAGAGGTAACTAATTTATAGAAAATGTTTAAGGAATAAGGTACATAGATCATGGGTACAGTTTGGAGTCATCAACTATCAAGTTATTATTGTTGCTATTACAATTTGATGACAATGACCTGGGCAGTCATTCCCTGAAGAGTAGAGAGCTTGTTGATGCAGGGTTTTGTTTTTCACATTTGAGGCAGGGTTCTACTGTGAAGACCAGGCTGACCTGGAACTTCCTCTGCAGACCAGGCTGGTTTGAACTAGGGACTTCCCATCTCATTTTTTCAAGTGCTGGAACTTAAGATTTGGGCTACCACATCAGCTCCACATCTTGAATATTAGTTTAAATTATTTTAAGCATTAAAAAAAAAAACAATTATCCCCCACCATGTAGGTTCCTATAGTTCTTCAAAGACCCAAATCCCCAAATCTCACACTACACACAACTTGGGTATAAGAATGTTCTGCTTTTACTTTCCTGTATTTATTTACTTAGAAAAGGGAGAATGCATGTTTTTTTTTTTCTTCTCTCCTTCAAGTAGATTTTCAGCTGGAAGAATAGAACACTGTGCCTACCAAGCAGCCAACTGTGAGCCTGCTCCTCCTTAAAGCATCCATCCCTGTGTTTTCTGGCACAAATGGGCGGAGTGGTGAGTTGAGAGCATGAACGTTACACTAATTGATCAGTGTCAGATGCCAGAGGCTACAGAGGTTTCAGCTTTAAAAACTGTGTTCTAATCTTTCAGTGCAGGGAAAACCACATTGAGCTTACCAAGATCAAAGATTGGTGTTGATTGGTCCTAGGTAGTCTCCAACCTGTGTACTGTATAGTTACTGGTGGTGTAGATTATCTAAAAAGGGATAGAGAAAGAGATGCTTTGACTTTAATGCCCATGCCTGGTTTTGTTGCGATTTTCTTTGCTTTATGCATTTATTTCTTTTGTAAATTGTCTTCTCACTGTCATATAAGGACCACATCTGACTCAGGAGTCTTTCTCCATTTTCTCCTTGTGAACCAAGAGAATTGAACTTAGATTGTCGGACTTGGCAGCAGACACCTTTTCTTATTATCTTGTCAGCCCATTCTCTTTATTCTGTTTAACTGAATAAGGGATGTGCATGGGGGAGTGATCTCTCTCTCTCTCTCTCTCTCTCTCTCTCTCTCTCTCTCTCTGTGTATACACCTTATATGTATACATTATATGCATATTATATATGCATATTGGCTGTTGAACCAGAGCAGCAGCCACAGGCAATATGTAAACAAAGAGACATAGCTGGTAAAGGTAAAGCTTTATTTGTAAGAACATAGTAGCTGTCTCTGGCTCAAAACCCTGACTTTCTGACCCCAGGTTGAAGCAATAGCCCAATGAATGGCTTCTTTTCCACCTTGTCAGCTTTTGGTGTGTGTGTGTGTGTGTGTGTGTGTGTGTGTGTGTGTGTGTGTTTGTGTCCTCTCAAGCCATCTAGGACCCCTTCTTGCTGCAGACTCAAAAGGAGATGATAAATACATACAGGGCTGTTCATTTTACTATGATTCGACAGAATGATCGAGAAGCCCACTCATTTGAACAAAATGATTCCTGTGTTTTCACAGACTAAATAAGCCTGGTATGAACAGCACATTTGATTTAATTTTTCTCCTTCAAAAATAAAAAGCAGCCCTATTAAGAACCCCCATCACTCAAGGCTAAGGAGAAGCTCCTCCGAGTCGTCAGCCCTGCAGTAATTACTGGCAAAGAACCCCTGATGAGAGATTCTTGAGAAATGGAAAATGTACCCAAAGAACTAATAAAAACTCAGTCAATTGCAGTTAGATATCTCCAAATGGGATGCAGGAGGAGACAGGAGATCTGCAAGACTGCTTGGTGCACAGAGGAAAGTCGGAGGAGATGGACCTTGAAAGGCAAGTCCGTGGGAGACGTTCTAGGATCACAGTGAATGACTTCTAACGCCCATGAGAACATAGGCAGCACACTTTGCACTCTGAATTTTTTTTTTTAAAAAAAATGAAGTTGAAAGGGGGTCGGGTAGTGATTTGATCTGGGAGGAGTTAGGGGGAGGGGTTAGAAGAATATAATTAAATTCATTGTAGGAACTGAACAACATGTTGCATTTTAAAAAGTGAGAATGGAAAAGGGAAGAGTGGAAAGGAACACGGGGAAGGGTAGGGGAGTAGAAGAGGGGGAAGAGAGGGGGAAGAAGGGGAGGGAGGGAAAGAAAGGGTGCCACCGGTGGAGCGCAGGTACCATCACCCTGACCTAGAGGCATGACCTCTCAGCCAGCAGAGATCTGGAAATCGCCTGTTGGCCTTGGGGCCCCTGTGTCGGGCATGGCCAGAGGGCCAGGGTAAGATCAGGGCACACGTGCTCAGCTGCCCTTTCTTCTGCTTCTCTCTCGTGTTCTTCGATGGAGAACTTGACCGGCTGAGTGAAGCCCCATGGAAAAGAAAGGGGGAAAAATGAGAGGAAACAGTGGAAGGAGGAATATGTAGGGGAGTGAGGAAGGAGAAAGGAAGGATACCGAGGCAGCCATTCTGGGGCTGGGGAGAAGGGTGGGTTTCGACTCTGGCCACAGTCCAGCATCTAGCACAATGGCGGACATTTGCAGGTGCTCAGTCAACTGAACAGAGGAAGGAAGGCACCTGGCCAAGCAGCCCGTACAACAAAGAACAGTGGAGTCCCAGGGTGGGGAAGCAAGTTCTGTGGACCAAAAACAAGATGTACTACAGGGACAAATGTCCTTCTTTCTTCAGGAGAGACCTTGAGCTTTAGGGTGTCCTGGAATGATGGCTGGAGTGACACCATCCTCCACATCAGAAAAGAAAACCTCCAAGTGACATCATGATGCCACCTGACCTTCGGGGAAGGGTACAGTCTCTAAACTTTCTCTTTTGACTGATGTCACAGTCTATATTTCAACCAAACATGAGGAAGCCACTGAGTTTCTCAGAACAGCCGAGAGATAAGTTGTCACCACACCCATGGCATGCTTGGCCCCTCTGCAGTTAGTTGGGGACATATGTCTTGGTGGTGGCTGTAAAACCAGTCTAGGCAGGATTTGGTGTTCACAGGGCCTGGCTCTTGAGAAGTTGCTGCCCTCTCCATCAATGCTACTCCAATGCCCCAAGTTAGTCCAGGCTCTGGATACATAGCAAAGAAACAGAAGCAGATGTGATCCTGAGTTACATTGGGATGGTAGCTGCAGAAGAGACCCTCCCAATCCCGACCTGACGGAGATGCAGATGAAGAATTTCAGTTATTTTCTTGCTTGCCTGTCACATCAGACTTTGCCTTGGCACATCTAACCAGTATGTACAGACACCTCAGCCTGAGGCTGGATTCCACAGCCTAGGCAGTGTGAGCCAGAAAGAAGACCTCTCCAGCTTTTAGTTGTTTGGAGGCTCCTTTTCCAAAGGGAACCAGCCACTTTCCGAAGCCCTTGACTCTTTGTGATAGTGAAAGCGGTAGCTGAGGCATTGCAGAGTCAGCCCTCCCTGTAAGCTCAGGAAAGAATTGCTAGTTTGGGGTCACGGCTTCAGCGGTCTCAGTGGAGGTTGCCAGGGGAGTCTAAATATCATGGAAGAAGGGGAGGGAGAAAAGAGCAGAAAAGTTCTCAAAGGAAGCCAGGAAACACAGAGATAGAATGTTCAGGACAGGAAATAGTGCCCGGTGACCTTTTTCCTCCAGCTAGGCCTCCACTTACTGAAGTTTCTGGTCCTTTTCTAAATAGCAAAGCAGACTGAGGACCAAGTTCTCATACTTCAGCCTTTTGGGGGAACTTCACACCCAAGCCACAACACCTCCCAAGGAAACTCCTGGCGGAATTAAGAATCTGCATAATGTCCACAAAAGTCACATAATTTAATTTTATCTAGAAAGTTTAATTCATGCAGAATGAGTGCTCATCCAGTGAGGGAAGGAATGTGGCTTCAGCTTAGGGCTGAATGCTCCTGAAGGGGAGAGAATCTCTCTCAGGACTAGGAAGAAGGAAGCAGCCCCCATGTTGTTCTATCCTGGCTGCTAGAGGCACCGAGCTGAGGAGGCAGAGTAGTTCCCAGTGACAGGGGGTACAGTCTTAACCTCTGTGTGCAGCTGAGGCTCAAAACCACCATTCTAGAATGCCCCTTGAGACATTCATTTCTCTACATTAAAGAGAAGCATCCCCCCATGATTAGACAATGTTCTTATTTTTAAGGCTGTGTTAAGATTTAAGATTAAAAACAACAACAATACCAACTTAAACTCTAATGTCCCTATTTGTCCAAGCACAGCAGGTATTTCCATAATTCACATTTTTTTTACAGTTGCAAGTGTACTTAAACATCAGAGTGGTTGATTTGCAGAAATATCTTATCATCTCTCTATGCCTGTCCATGCTTAGCTGTGTGATCACGGGCAATTAGCTTCTCCTCTCTGGGCCTTGGATTCTTAGCTGAATGGAGATAATATGCCTTTCACAAGGCTGTTGTAAGGATGAGAGAATAATATAAGGAAAGAATGTGGCACTATGCTTACAGTGTGGGCGCTTTAGAAGAAGGAGCTGGCCCCATTTACTCCAGGCTCTCTTTGTTCTGCTGTGTGGTGTCTGGCACATTGTAAATCAATTAGTCGGTGTCATTGCTGGTTTTGTAAATGTTTGCAGAATAGCTGAAATAATTAGTGAATGAATAGAAGGGAATGAAAGGAAGAAAGGGAGATGGGAAGAAGGAAGGGATGGGAGTGGATTTCATTCATCCAACAAACAGATTGAAGTACTATTAAGACCCAGGCAATAGGAAAGGCGTGCATTGATAGCACTGGTTTAAAACCTCACTTCTGACGTTGACAACACAATAAGGGAGAGAAATGATGGACAAGGACACATAGAGATGAAAGTGTTTGCGTGCCCTGACATACATATCAAGAACACTACAGAGATGCCCTGTTAGACAACAATCCATGTACAAAGTACACAGAGCGGTCAAGGGAACTTCTCTAATGAGTGACAGCTGAATTAAGACCTGAAGCTTGAAAATAGTGGTATCTGTAGGGCCTGCTGGGATGCCTCAGTAGATGGAGGCATCTGTAGGAGCCACTGGGATGCCTCAGTAGGTGGAGGTATCTGCTGGCAGCTGATGATATAAATTTTATCCTCCTGACGCACATGGCCAAATAAAAGAACTAATTCAAGTAAATTGTCCTCTGACTTCCAGGTGTGCATGTGGTATGCGCATTAGTGTATGCACACACACCAAAATAATGAATAAATATAATTAACTCTTTTTTAAGTATAGCCATTATTAATAATAGCATACCATTAATATCAATAAAAAATCTAGGATGAAAATACTAGTATATAATTCAAAACTGATCCATGAAATTTGAGCCACATTAATAATTGCTTTGGACAAAAATTAGACTCAATAATATTCCAGCATTTGATGAACATTTGTTATCAATGTAAATGTATTCACTCAGTTGAATTTGAACAAATGTACAAGGCCATAAAGAGGAAATGATTCTTACAAACATCTACAGAATAAAAAATGGGTACAGGAGCCCGCCGTGCACTTCTCCATTTGTTTCTATTGCCCACCTTCTAAGAGTGTTTCGGTGGCATTGCCTTACCAGTGTTAAAGTCACTGCTTTTATTGGTAATGATGAAGGGGTGTCATACTTATTGTTCTATGCTGTTGCTAACCCTCTGTGCTAGAACATAAGCTCTTGAAGGCCAGTGCAATCTGCAGGTTGCCAAGTATCTCCAATGTTAGAGGACTTGGCCCCAGCTAGGCACTCACAGAATCGCTGTTGAATGAGTGAATTAGTGCATGGATAAATGTGTTTGCATTTCCCCAAACGTGTTTGCATTGCAGGCTTGTAATTTCACACTGGGTTCAGTCAATGTTTTTTAACACAGTGACACTTATAATCAAGGCTCAGAGTCTTACTTATGCTAACAAATGCTGATTCTCCCTAATAGACAGTATTACTTTTCCTAGCTCTGAGTATTAGTGTCTCATTCACTCTTTATGACATATATTTCTGAATAAATAAATGGAGTCCCATGAGGAGCAGTGCCTATTGTAAAACCGATCACTAGTGTTCTGATTTATTAGGGGATGGATTTGAGATCAGAGCCCATTTAGAAAGGAAAGGATGACGGAAACTCCACTGGTGGGGTGATGAATGAGAGCTGTCTCCCACAGCTCACTTTTCAAACATTTGGCCCCTGGTTCATGTTGTTGTTTGAGGTGGTCATGGTACCTTTAGGAGGTGCAGACTTGCTAGAGATAAAATGTCACCAGGGGCTAACTGGAGAGTTTATTGCTGGGCCCGTTTCTTGTTCTCTCTCTGTCTCTGTCTCTCTCTCTCTCTGCTTCCTATGTACATATAAAATACAATCAGACATCTTCCTGCTCCTGTCCACCCTTCATGATGGACTCTACCCCTTTGGAAGTATAAACCCGAAATACCCTTTTCTTCCTCAAGCTGCTTTTGGTCATTTGTAGCCAGAAGTTTCTGGCCTGGCCTAGCCCAGAGGTCTGGGCCCACAGCCCCACTGCTGCTTGGTCCCAAATAATCACACAGAGGCTTATATTAATTACAGACTGTTAGGCCTAAAGCTCAGCTCATACCAACCAGCTCTTACAACTTAACTCAACCCATTTATGCTCATCCATGTATTGCCACATGGCTCGTGGCTTTACCTATGTTCCATTACATCTTGCCTTCTGGGAAGCAGCCTGCAGCATCTCCTTGACTCCACCTTTCTTTGTCTTTTGTCTCTGCTTTGATTTCCCACCTGCCTTTAAGCTGCCCAAATAGGTTTTTTTATTAATAATAATAAAGCATATTCACAGCGTACAGAAAGACATCCCACATCATGATCATGTTGCATTATCACAACAGAGAAGAAAACTAAAACAGTAACACACAAATGATGATGAGTAGAGCCCATGCATACCTCCTCAGTCACACTTCACACACTCCCTGCATGCCATATGATACATTACCTACATGGTTAGTTGTTCACACCCTGTAACTCTAGGTCTTCTATTAGAAGAGGTCATCAGTCAGTGATAGTAAAGATATTGACGAATTTTGCTCCTCATCAGAAGGCACAGGGTCTCACTGGAAGAAACAGGGACAAATTTGACATCATAGACAAAACTAGGAATCATAAGGACTTTATCTGAGCAGGAGGGCAGGATACAATTATATTATTTATTTCATTAATTTTTGTTCAGTGGGTTTTGTGTGAGTCTATATGTGTTTAGTGGTCACAGCTGCACCGTGTTGTGTGTGTATATGGAAATTGGAGAATGACTAGAGATGGTTGGCCCTACCCTTCCATCATGTGGAACCTGAGTATTGAACTCAGGATTGTCAGGCTCAGTGGCAAGAGCCTTTACCTACTTGACCATATCACCATGTAGAAGAGGCAAGAGCTGTCAAAGCAATACAGACAGTCAGCAAGTCATGTAGAATAGACTCAGAGGGGAGAAGTCACACGTACTTAAAAGCAGGAAGTAGGAAGTTTAACGTAAGATCCACAAACGCTTCTGGAAGCAGACTATCATGTCCGTGGTGATGAGTAAAAGCTGAGGAGAAGGAGACTCAGAGACTAGAGACCTCCACCAAGTCTTCCCATTCCTTCTAATTCAGAGACTAGAGACCTCTACCAAGCCTTCCCGTTCCTTCTAAGTTTTCAGGATAATAATTTCACATACAAATGACAACAAAAACATACTGAGATCAGACCCCTTGCAACATTACAAGAGGAAAAAAAAGAGACCTACAAGGCAATAACATGCTGATCAAGATGAAAGTGGACGGGAAGATGAGCCCACAGACAGATCAAAACTGTAGCCTACTATGTTATACGATAAAATTATCCAAGATCTAGAAACACTGCATAAATCAGAATTAGATTCCTCCGAGGTGAGGGGAAAGGAACACAGTGCTTAGAAGTAAAAATGCACTGTTTCAACAAACTAAGGAAATGCACACAATTAAAATAATAACAAATAAAAGAATTAATATAACATATAATGCCTTAACATGAATAAACTATCTAAAAGTAAACATTTTTAAAAATTAAGGGGTTGGAGGTAGAGATCATTACAGAAAATCGCAACCAATCACAATCCAGAGCTGTGGCATCCAGTCACAATTGACATCTACCACACAACTCCCGGACCTAAGGTTCAGGGGTCATTGCAGGAGAGGGGTGGAAAGATTGTAAGATCCAGAAGAATAGGGAGTTTGATGAGATTGTGTCTCCCAAGACGGTTAAATGCTACATCTATAAAATATAAAACTGTCTAAAAATCATCTGAACAAGGATAATACCAACAGACATGCTATTGGTGGGGGAAGCTCACGAGGCCCCAACCCTAGACAAAAACTACAAACAACCAAGGAATTCTGAGAGCAGGAGAGACTGCATTCCCCAGGAAAGTACACACAATGTGTTATCCAATACGAAGTGGTCAGCACTGAAAATGCATACATGCAAATAACATTATACAGATTAGCATGTTATGTTTCTATATTTAAGAATATGTATGTAACTATGTAGACATATTTGCATATAACAATTAATGGGACAAGAGGCCATGGATTTAAAAGAGAGAAAAGAGAAGTATCTGGGAGAATTTGGGGAGAGGAAAGGGAAATATGTAATTGTGTTATAATCTCAACAAATAAATATTTTTAAAAGAAAATGGAAAACAACCCTAAGAGGTTGGGGCTAGAGAGATAACTCAACAGATGAGACTCTGGCTGCTCTTCAGAAAGACGGAGAACATGTCAGGAGGCTCCCAACTCCAGACTCTAGTGCCAGGAGGTCTGATGTCCTCTTCTGGCTTCCAAAGACACTGCACTCAGCCGTGACATATATGTACAAAGACCAACATATAAATAAATAAATAAATAAATAAATAAATAAATAAATATCCTTAAAATAAGACAAAATAAAAATTAAGAGAATCCCCAAAGCAGGTGAAAGTGTAAGATGCTGGCTGTAGTGATGAAAAAGGAAGGTACAAAGCTGGAGAGAAAACAAGTGTCTAAGGTAGAATCCAATACCAGTGACCAGAAGGAATTCCAGAGTGTACAAGTGAAGAAAACTTTCCTGAAGTTAAAAGACTAGAAGCCTCCAAATTTTGTGTGTTGAAAGGTAAGAGCACATACTTGAGAATAGTGACCTACAGTGACACTCTTCAGGCTACAGCAGAGTGGGGACCACTGGCTTTAACATCATTAATATACAGCCAAAGAAAATTTATTTAGGAAATGGTTACTAGCATTTGACTATATGTCAAAGGCAGTTTAATTTCAGGAGGAAGTAGAACCTCAGACATAACACGTTCAAGGAAAGAAACTATGAGCCAAGGCAGATACATACATATATACATATACATGAATACACAAATATACACATATGCATACATACACATAAGCATACACATACATGAGCACACATGTACACAGACACACAGAATCACATAATATACATATACACACACATTCACATAGTTACATAATACAAAACACACATAAACACATACTCACAGATACACATAATTGCATATACAAGCATCTACATACATATAAATAATTATGCATACAATAAAAATACACATATATGCACATAACCATTCAGTTACATACAAACACATATACCACATTCACACATGTGTATATACATGCACACTTACATACATAAAACTACACATGCACACATACATACATGCATACCCACGTACACACAAATTAACATATGCACATACGCACACCCTCTCCAAACACCTTGTACTTTTAAAATAAAGCAACACAGAAATTGCAAGCTGCACACCTGCAAGAAAAGATGTGTAGATGTAGTTAGATATGAAAAATGCAAGATTTAAAGAACACAAAGAGTATTACTTATACATAAGATAGTTATAACCCAGCAGCACTAATGTTTATGATGGACAAAAAAATTCTATTTTTTTCCCTTCTAGTCATCTAACTTCTGGATGAAACCCCCAATAAGATATAAAAGAAATCACAGCATGAAGTATAAAAGTAGAATGTAATTATATGATAGGTGCTTGTGTGCTGTAAGCTTGCACATATCTATCTCCTTAAAAATAGATCGCATAAAGAAAATCTCTGATTTCATCGAAAACAATAATTATGCCAGTTACACTAAGAAAAGGATTATAATATTGGAATCTTGAATACTTGGTAACTTGCAATCCAGTATTCTGCAAATTCACTGCTGACTGGAATATGCAGGTATTGTACATAATACAGGCAGTCTGTGCTCTGAGTAAATCTGCATATGCAAATATAATGCATAGGTTCTTTCTATTTATCCCTGGTCTCAGATCCCAGTGAATCTAGTTTAAAGAATCAACTATGGACAAATGATAGGAACCAGCGTTAAGATGGTTATGTATTGTTGTAATCTGCAATTGGCACTCAGAACACTGAGACTCAAGTCCTTTGGTTGTCCAGAACTGATGCTGCCTGGCATCTTAGTGGAGCTGACACTACACCATTAAAGATGACAAAAGGCTGCTGCTGAGGACGTTATTGCAAATATCTGTAGGACATATGGTCCTTCTCTCCCTTTATGACTCTTACCCTGCCTCGGCTGCAGCCCCATCTCTCATGTCCTTTGTGAAAACTCAAATCCTGTAACAGTGACTGCATTGGATTTAGCAAAGAAGGGAGATTCTGAAACGAAAAAAGGACCTTCACATATGACAAGTGAAAGTTCATTTCTCAGCACAAACTGAGGAATCTGTTTCCAAAGCCATTGATACAGGAGGAGAAACCAACACACGTCACTCAGTTCCTCTCGGTTCCTCCACTGTTCACAGACACCTGTTTTCTGTTGGTCACAGAGCACTGAGACAAGAGAAGACATGAGACATGTAGTCCACATCGTGGGGACTGCTGAAATCCATTAAAGTGTCTCATGTGTGGATCTCTTGCCCACCAAGAACACCCTAAGAAGAACATTCCTCATGGGAGAGCCATGAGATGTTTTGTGTATCTGTGGTCAAAAAGGCGGGAAGAAAAGCCACCTCACCCATCATGCTTTTCAGTACTGAACATTACAGAAGAAGGTTTGAAACATTGTGACTTACATGTTTGTTTGTTTGTTTGTTTGTTTGTTTGTTTTAACCAATGTGGACCTTACATACATGTCATCTATTAAAGTAGATTTTTAATACAGACAGGAGATTTTTTAATGTTTTATTATCAAATTAATTATGAACATAAGAAAGGTTTTTCATTATAACATGTAAATATATGTACATAACGTACTTTAAACATATCCACTTTTATTGCCCTCCCTTCCTTTCATACTGACCATCTTTTTCTTCACAGCCATGTCTTCTCTTGTGGGATATGCACCAGAGAAGATTGCTCAGACACCAGTGTAAGCCAATAGAAAGTCTTTATTAGCCAGTCAGTGGAGTGCTTGAGTATTTGGAATCCCAGTGTAGACCTGAGCCTTTCTCTAAGTGAGCTTTTAAGCACAAACACCATATCCTGTGTTGATACACTTCAGTTAGCCAGAACAGTTAGCCAGAAGCAGAACGAAAGAAGCCAAAAGGCAAGATTAGTACATTTAGAGACTTTCCCAAGACTGTGAACTTTGATGAATTAGGTCTTTGTTTTCATTTCACATAGGTGGTGCTGTCTATGTGCTGAGTTTTATGACCTAAATGGTACTTCCATCATGGAGCTAATTGTGCTGGGGTGGGGGGCTATTACAGTTCTCTCTCTCTCTCTCTCTCTCTCTCTCTCTCTCTCTCTCTCTCTCTCTCTGTGTGTGTGTGTGTGTGTGTGTGTGTGTGTGTGTGTGTGCGCGCGTGTGTATGTGTGTAGCAAATGAGTTTTATTGGGGTTTGTTGTAGAAGCATTGGTAGACCTTGCTCATAGCAATATAGGCAACTTACCAATGATTACATCACTCACCACTGAAGAAACTGTTTCTTCCTCTCCCATTAACAGTCATCTCCATGTAAGAGCAGGGAGGGTGTCACCATAAGCCTCTCCCGTACCCACAACAGTCCCATCTTGTGCAGATCTTATCAGAGCTGCTTTGAGTTCAAGAGTGCAACAGCCATGTTCTGTCCAGAAAACTCCATTCTACAGCTCTCTTCTAGGTCTCACACTCCTGCCCACCTGACTTTCATGATGCTCTTTAAGCCTTACAGGGGTGATGGAGATGTTTCAAATCATGGCTGAGCATTTACAGCAGTGAATCTCTGCAGTCACTGGTGACCACTGCAGAAAGAAAATTTTCTAAGCAGTAATCTTATCATGTGATCTTACTGAGGTTTTTGCACCAGCAGCACAGCTCTGCGCATAAGGGTCGCTCTGTAGAAGTCGGCTTGACAGGCAGATCATTTCTATTTAGCAAATTAGCAATGTTAATGTCTTCACCAGAGCTTACAACCTCCCTAGTCATAGATTTTGAGATGGTTTATAGTACCAGGTATGGATTCCCTGCTAGGAACAGATATAAAATCCAATAAGAATGCTCTTGGTTAATCCCAACAAAAGTCTTGCCACTACTACATCAGTGAGCTCATCTTGCCTGGCTAGTTGATATCATGTGACTCACAGTAAGCATTACATTAAGCAATTTCAAGGAGTCTAGGAATCATAATACCTGCAAGATCTCAGACTAGGACCAAGCCTGAAGCTCTAAACTCTTGTTCCAGCCTCTTTTCCTTCAATAGAACAAGACTGGACCTTATAATTCCCTGGGGGTCACTGTTCCTCGTCCTTTAGTAAAACTGTTGTCAACTTTTACAGGGTAAAGAAGTTCCTTAGATAGATGAACTGACAGACAGATGGACCACACAAATTCACATGTCTTTATTTCCTTTCTTAAAGCACCATCACACCCCAATTGAGACTGTCTTCCTTAGCTTGGTCTCAGGTGGGCTTCCAGCAGCAGAACCCATTGCTGTCTGGATGTCCTTTGCAGAGTGTTTAAGATGGTTTTCTATTGAAGCAATAAAGCAGTAGCCTTTTTCATGCATTTTATTTCCCACATCTGCATGAATATTTCAGTAGAATGCATTCAGTTGATTGGTTTGACACAAAAAGAATATGCTCACTTCAAATTTTAGTTTAGGTGAAGAATGACAAATTGTTATCTATTCAACATGAATTTCATGGTATCTTCAGCAGCTCAAAAGTCACATTTTGAGACAAGGTCTCAATACATAGCTCAGGCTAACCTGGGACTTGCTTTGTAGCCCAGGATGACCTGTGGTTCACAATTTCTCTGCTTCTGCTTCCCCAGTGTTGGGGCTGCTGATATGTATAGTCATACCTATAATAGGAATATTTTTTAATCAAATATTATATTAGAAAAGAAAATACAAACAGGATTACATCAGTAACAAGCAATTGTTATCTAAAATGCTATTGTTTACAAATTACTTCTGTTGCTTTCCAGTAAGTTTCATCACACAATCTTAGTGAAGAAATTTCTTTTTAATTCTGGGTCCCAAAATGAGGCAGGTAGTCTGGCATACACTGAGTTTCAAAAGGGTGAAGTCTATAATAACACTAGAGAGGGCAGGACGAGGCACTCTTGAGATACTAGCATTAGGGAGGCAGAGGCAGAAGGATCTGGAGTTCAAGAGTTTAAATAATTAAGAAACCCTTTTGAGGAGATGGGGGTTTCATATGCAAAAGAGAAGACTGCTCTTTCTGGCAGTAAACCCCCCCTTCCTCTCTCTATGCTCTCATGGGTTTCATATTATATATTAGTCATTTATTTTGTTGTAACAAAGTACCCTACAAGAGTAGCTTAAGGAAATTCACTCAAGGTTATAGGGGATCATACAGTCATCAGGGTGGATAACAGGGCTTCGGGAGCTGGAGGCAGCTGGCCCACAGTCAAGAAGCACAGAGAGATGGTGCTAAGCTTGTGTTCTCTTTGATATCCAGCTTGGTACTTCCAGTCCATGTATATTTAGAGTGTGTCTTCCCCCCTCAATTAGCATAGTCCAGATCATCTAAGACATGCCCAGGGATTTGTTTCCATGGTGATTCTAAATCTCATCAAGTTGATGGACAACTCTATCCTAGTGTCTTAACTTTAGGTTTTGTTTTGTTTTGGCCCTGCCGGTTTATCAAAACCCAAATTACATTATAAAGACCCCAACAAACCTGTGTTGCAGACATCATCAAGGGTGGCAAGTCACCAAACTGATCCAACTCAATGAGCACAGGGAGGTTGTTTGTGTTTGTGTATGCTTGCTTGGCTTATGCTGGCTTCTCAATTTATTATCTGTTCATGTCTTTCTCCTGCCAATCCACTCCAGCTACTACATACATCTTTTTAATCCCAGTGCTTGGGAGGCAGAGGCAGGCAAGGAAGATTTTTATGAGCTCTAGGCCAGCCTGGTCTACATAATGACCTACATAGTCTACATAGTGAGTTCAAGGATAGCCAGGGCTATTAGAAACTTGTCTAAGTAAAGATAAATAATAATAAAATAAAGGGATCTAGTATCTAATTTCTTGAAGAACACTGCAGGTGATCATGATTTTCCATAGAGCAGTCCAAAGTTCAGCAGCAGCATTGTTCATGGAAACATGACTCTCAAGCTCCATTCCAGACCCGCTGAATCAAAATGACTTCTTGACCCCACCTCCAGGGAGTGTGTGCACACCTTCAAGTCTGAGAAGCCACAGTGAGATGCCAACTTCTCCTCCATCGAAGACACAAAGCAAAATAGTGATAAAATAAGGAAGAGAATCACACACAGGACCTGTTAACCCCAGTGACAAAGACGTGGGGGGGGGCAAGGAGGGTTGGGCTGAGAAAAGTGAGTGACAGGCTGCTCTGCAAAGAACACTGAAATGCAAAGAACACTGTTAAAACATCCTGTTGATGCTCCTATTCTAACAGCCTGTGTCTCAAGCGCATCACGGAAGGGGCTGAAAGCTGCATTTTGTACAGGTAGGGTCTGGAGATGCTGGCTGCAGAGCAACAGAGCCTAATGTAAGCCTTTTAAGAGGATCTCACACGGCTCTGATCTTGAATAGCCTCCCATGCTCTTCTCTGCTGTTCTTATTGAATTTTTAATAAGAACAATTCCACACAGCCTGAAAGCAGGGCTCAATTAAGAAATATTCCTACCAGGCATTTACAGAATCCTGGAAGCACTTCGTTCCCTGTTTCCTGAGGACCCTCAATTTGGTTGTATCAAGAGGTTGGCAGGGAGGAAGAGACGGGGAGTAAAGGTTTTTTTTTTTAATTGCAAGCTCAATTTCTCACTGTTCTTGAGATGGCAAGACGGGTTTTCAAAGACGACTTGGGTACCTGCTGCCAGGAGTTAGTGATATACTGCCTTAGTAACCAATCATAGTTTGGAATTTCAAGGAGGCATTTTTGATGGGATTCCTTAAGCCTTAGATCTCCTTGAAGCTTTACCAAGGTCATGAGAAATCATTTGGAAAGAAATAATTGTTTGTGAATCATGGAAGTCCAACCATAAGTATTTGGAATCCTAATTGCCTGGTAATATATGACTTGTAACAGAAGAATTATCACCAAGTGTTTCCTGGTAAAACCTACCCTGCATTAATGTGTCCTTTCTAAAGACCTGTTTCTAGAGATTTAAATCTAGCCACAAATTTTCACTAGCTGCTCCCAGGTTTCACCTGAGAATTCATGCTTACACCTATATCTGTGTGTCTCATACATCAAATGTGTGTGTACCTGCTTGTGTATATGTATTTATGACAGCCTTCCTCAGCAACCAGGCCTAGGCTGGTTCATTTTAGAAGCATGGGAGCATAATGACAGATATGTGCATGTATTATGTTTTTATCCCCAACTAACCTATTGTTTAACAAGTGAGAAGGCCTACTAAATTTAGCATACTATAAAAAGGATAGCTGTATATAGGACTGTGGGAGTAAAACAGTTAAAATAGTGATGAGGTGGATATCATCACTGTAGTAAGTGCTTTGCTGTTGCTGTAATAAAAAGTCAAAATCCAGACAACTTATAGAAGGAAGGGTTGGCTTATTTGGCTTACAGTTCCAGAAGGTAAGAGTTCATCATGATAGGGGAACCAAGGTGGTAAGTTGTTAGAGAAGAAAGTATTCTCAGTTAACTCCCATGCTATAGCTCCTCCAGCCAGCAAGGTGGCAACACCACCAACCGGTGGCCAAGTGCCCAAATACTGTAGCCTGAGGAGAACAATCAACTTTCAACCCACCACTGTCTTGAACTTGTAGCCCTGATGGTTGAGACCAAATCTTTGCAATAAAAATGGAAAAAAATCTGCAAGTAGATAAAATTATTGTGTGCAAAGTATGAAACATAGTTTACAAGGAGGCCAGAAGTCAGAGCCCTTGGTAGCCAAATTCATACATGTCCACCACCCTTTTCTAATGTCCAACATTCCTAGTAGATTTTATCAAGGTCACTCCTCCTCTTAGTTGAACTAACTCTTCATTTGACTTGACCAGAAACTATTTATCCTAGGGTTTTTTTTTTTTTTATTGTCAACTTTATACAACCTAATGTTGCCTGGGTCAAGTAAATCTCAATTGAGAAAATGCCCAGAGCACATTGACCTGTGGCCATGCTTGTTGATTACCATTTGATTGATGGTTGATGTAGGAGGGTTCAGCCCACTGTGAATGGCACCATTCCCAAGCTCAAGGGCCTGGGCTGTGTAAGAAAGCTGAGCATGAGCCAGCGAGTGAGGCAGGAAACAGCATTCCTCTAAGGCTTCAGCTTCCTTTCCTGCTTGGGTCTTGACCTGTTCCCTTGAATGATGAACTGTGACCCAGAAGTGGAAACCAAATAAACCCTTTCCCCAGCTAAGTTGCTTTGGGTCAGAGTGTTATATCACAGCCACAATGTGGAACCAGAACACTATCATTGTTACAAACCAAATACCTGACAGGAAGAACACCTTGCCTTGAAATTTTAAGTGCTTGAAAGAGTACTTTTGTATTGGAATCCTGTCTGCTAGTGTTATGCCCACATGTAAGAATTTCCACCAGGGAGGCTGAACGCACTGTAAAGAGTGGGGATTTTATTGCTACATACAGAGAATGAGAACCCAGGCCAATCACCTAGCTCTGGCACAGCAGAAGGGGTAAGAGACCTTTGCCCCAACGGGTGGGGGTCTTTAAAAAAAACCTACATAATCAAGATGCTACACGCCTTGATGTTCCAGCATTGGGCAAAGGTGTAAGGTGCAGCAGCCGTTGGAGTTTTCTGAAGTGAATCCAACCTTTGAATCCATTGGCTGCTGTGGAAATTCATTTGCAGTCCTGGGCACTGTCCCCAGAATGAATCCAGATCCTTACCGTTCCCACTCTGACTGGTTTCTGAGAGTCTCAATCATGAAACTCTTCTGTCTCTAGTGTCAGGAGGAGCCACAACACTGCTTTCACCACACTCAGAGTTTGAGGGGATTGTCTGGATCTTTTGAAGCTTTGCATCCTTCATTCTGAAATCTTAATTGAGTGTGATGGGGTCTGCTGGCCTGGTATGGGAATGGTGAATCCAGATGGCTATACCATAAACCTTGGTGATTGTGGGTCTGGTCAGCAGAATGATATAAGGTCCTTTCCATGTGGGTTCCAAGGACCCTAGGCAATGTATCTTAATGTAGACCCAGTCTCCTGGTTGAAACCTATGGGGCTCAAGGGGGCACTAGATTCATAGAGGGCCCTGAATTTGGGCTATAATTCCTTGTGGGCCCACTGAACTCCTTGTATAACATCAAGAAGATCTTATTCATCTAGTTCTGCTAGCAAATCCGCCTGGAGGTTGGGGATGATGGGGAAGGAGATGCCAAACATAATTTCAAATGGGCTTAGTCCCATCTAGTAAGGGGAGTTTTTGGTCCTATATAAGTCCAAAGGGAAGGAGAGCCACCCAGTCTGTGCCAGTCTCTAAGGTCAATTTAGTCAGGGTCTCTTTTAGTGTACGGTTCATCCTTTCTACTTGCCCTGAACTCTGTGGTCTATATGTGCAATGTAACTTCCAATCACTCCCCAGAAAGGTGGCTAAATTCTGACTTACCTGGGACACAAAAGCTGGTCCATTACCTGACTCTATCATAATAGGAAATCCATATCTAAACAGCATGTCTTCAAGTAATTTCTTTGCCGTCACCTGCCCATTTTGTATTTGGTGAAAAACACCTTTGTCCATATTAAAAAAGTGTCTAAAAAAACTAACAAATACTTGTAACCATACTTGCCAGGTTTTATCTCAGTGAAGTCTATTTCCCAATAAGCTCCAGGCCTCTTCCCCCTGAATCGAGACCCAGGGATCTTAGACTTGGCAACAACATTGGTGAGTTGGCAAGCTTTGTAGTTGGTGACAATGCCTATAATTTTTTTGCTGTACGTCCTTGATTTTATTCCAGACTGTCCAACCAAGTCCTGCATTCTTCGTGTCCCAATATGAGAGGATCAATGGATCTTGGCAAGCAGTCTATCTCCTAGATGTTCAGACAAGATGATTTTACTATCTGCAGTTCTCCACCACCCATCTATGCACTGGGTCATGGGGAGGGTCTCAATCCAGGAAATATCTTCCTTAGGATACCCTGGATGTTCTTGTAGGTTGGGTTCTCCAGGGTCTACCAATATATGTACAGAAGCTACATTAGTCTGGAGTGCCACCTGCCAGGCAGACTTGTCTGCCAAACTGACCCATCTCCTCTTTGGTGTCCTGGGCAGTGAATACTGACCAGTTCCTTGGGTAGCCATAGGGCTTTAAGGAGGGTCAGGATTTCATCTCTATTCTTGACACATTTTTCTTCTGCAGTCAGCAGTCCTCTTTCTTTATATATTGTCCCATGTACATGTGCCATAGCTAAACCATACCTGCTATTGGTGTAGATGTTAACTTTCCACCCCTGCCCCAGTTCTAATGCCTTAGTTAGGGCTATCAACCAGGTGGCATTGGCTCTGCCCATACTACCTCCTCTGCAGTAGTAACCGCAGCTCCCACATACCTTAGACCATTCTGCACAAAGTTGCTGTCATCAGTATACCAGGTAGCCTCTGCATCAGGCAATGAGATGTCCTGCAAGTCTGGTCTAATGCTGCACACCTGGACCAGAATCCCAGAGCAGTTGTTCAGTGGTGATTCCAAATCCTTATCAGGTAGTAGAGTAGCTGGATTCAGAGCTGAGGGCATCTGGGAGATTATTCTGGCAGGGTTTAGCAATAGTGTCTGGTAGTGGGTCATTCTGGCATTGCTCAACCATCAATCAGGGGGCTGCTTGAGAACTCCCTCAAGTTCATGGGGAGATGGTTATGGTGAAAGTCTCTCCCAGGGTCAACTTCTCAGCTTCCTTGACTAGCTGTGCCACAGCCATGGCTTCTATTATGCGGAGATGGACATCCAGCTACCACAGGGTCCAGTTTCTTTGACAGGTAGGCTATAGGCCGTTGCCAGGGGCCAAGTGTTTGAGTTAGGACTCCTTTAGCTATCCCCTTGTGTTCATCTACATATAGGTGAAATGCTTTGGTCACATCTGGTAGGCCCAGTGCTCGGGATGACTGTAGGCTTTGCTTGAGTTTGTCAAAGGCCAGCTGGTGGTCCTCAGTCCAGATGAAGTCCTGTCCTTCTTTGGTGGCCTCATGTAAAGGTTTGGCCAGTTCTGCAAATCCTGGGATACACAGATGGCAGAACCCCGCTGAGCCCAGGAACTCTCTCACTTGCCTGGCAATAGTAGGTGTGGGGATCTTAAGTACTGTCTCTTTCCTTGCATCTGAAAGCCACCTCTGCCCTTCCTTCAGGATATATCCCAGGTATGTTACTTGTTGCTTGTAGATTTGGGCTTTCTTGGCTGAAGCACAGTACCCTAGGGTCCCCAAAGTCTGTCTGCAATAGCTGCTCAGTTACCGCCAGGTAAGTTTCTCTATCTGGGGCTGCAATCAGCAGGTCAACAACATACTATAACACACTGATTTCTGGGTTCTGTGTCTGGTACCATGTCTAGGTCCTCATATAGGGCTTTATTGAAGATGCTGGGGGAGTTTTTGAAACCTTGTGGCAGTCTGGTCCATGTCATCTGGCCACTGATCCCAATCTCTGGGTCCTGTCATTCAAAGGCAAAATACTGCTGGCTCTTGGAGGCCAGGGGCAAGCTCAAAAAAAGCATCTTTTAGGTCCAGAACAGTATACCATTGTTGATCTGGAGGCAGTGAGCTAAGTAATCTATAAGGGTTGGGCACTGTGGGGCGAATGCCCATCACTCTTTTATTGACTTCTTGCAATTCTTGGACTGGTCTATCATCATTAGTGTGAGGCTTTTTGCCAGGTAGCAGGGGTGTGTTCCCGGCTGACTATGCAGGTCTGAGAACACCTGAGTCCAGGAGCCTCCTGATGTGTGGTGTGATGCCCTTCTTGGCCTCTAGGGACATGGGATACTGACAGACCTTAATTTGGCCTGTCTCTGGCTTAATTTCCACATATATAGGTGGGCGATGTGCTGCTAATCCCATCCCCCTGTTTCGGCCCAGACTGATGGGAACTCCTGTAGCCACTTCTCCAGCTGGGGGTCAGGTGCAGTAGATGTATGATGTTGCCTGTACTCTTTGGTCAAACTACTGGTCACTAATACATGAATGGGTTTTTCATTTTCATTAAGCAATTTAGCCCCTTCATCAGAACAATATATTTGGGCTTTCGTTTTGGTTAGCAGATCACAGTCATACTCGTCTTTTGCACTCTTTCGGTTCTGCAGTGGCTGCCAGCAACACTCTAGCAAGGTGCTGATTCCTATGCTACTCTCTTTTAATTTCTTGTTCTTCTGCACTATCCCTCCCATTGTACACTTTCTCAGCCACCTTTACTGAATCTCTAATACTTTTTTCTCCTAGACGTTCCAGCCTCTGCAGTTTTTCTGATATCAGGAGCTGACTGGCAAATAAAAGCCAAAGTCACTGCAGCAGCATTGTCCTGGGCCTCAGGATCATAGGGTGTGTATCTCCTGAAGGCTTCCTGGAGCTGTCCAAGGATGCTGTGCCTTCATCTGTTCCCTGCCTCGCATCACACACTTTACTCAAATTCTCAGGCCATCTTGCGGCTGCTTTTAGACCCATCAATAGAGTCTGACAATTGACCAGGAGGCTCATCTTACTTTCAGCTGTATTATAATCCCACACTGGACGAATTAGGGGGAAAAACACATCTATGACAGCATGATTAGCCGTGGGCTCTCCTGTGGGGCCTTGAACCAGCTTCTGAGCCTCAGTTTGTATCCGATCCCTCTTCTCTGTTGTAAAGAGCACCTGTAAAAGCTGTGTACAGTCATCCCATATGGGTTTGTGGGTAAAGAGAATTGTCTCAAAGAGGCTAATTAGTTCCTTAGGATTTTCTGAGAAGGGCACATTTGGGACCCTCCAATTGTAAAGGTCACTAGTGCCAAAGGGCCAGTAGTGATGTGGTTGATGTCCATCCTGGTCAAAGGGTCCTGCTACTCTAAGGGGGAGAACTATGGTATCAGGACTAGAAGTATCTCCCCTATGGCTGTGGGTCCCTTGAGCTGGTCCCTCCCTCATCCCAGGGGTGGGGACTTTTGGGGCTGATTGAACTGTCAGGGGACCTGGTGGGGTGATGGCTGCACCAGGATCAGGAGCATAAGAAGGTGGGCGGGGGAGATGTCATCCTCTGTGCTTCCTCCTTGGAGGACCTCTGACCTAGGAACCAATGGGGTCTTGGAGGGTGAGTTTCTCTCTGTAGTTGCCAGAATCTCGACCTGTCAAGGCAAGCCTAATTTAATCCAAGGAGGTGGATTCTCTACCAAATCTCTCCTGACCGTATTGTAGGGCACTTGGTTAGGGTGTCCTGTTCGAGGTCTGAAGACCATTTCCTCTGTTGCCCCTGAGGGCCAAATGGAAGGTTCCTCCTGGAGGTCAGTCCACTCTGAGTGCTGGCCATTCTGACCTGCAAAAGGTAGCAAATTTAGACTTTTTAATTGTAACCGAAAGATTATGAGCATGTATATTGATATCCTGGAAGTGAGTTAGAAGTAAGTCCAGTGGGGAAGAGATTACTTATCTCTTGACACTCTTTACAAGCAAGGCCACACATATGAACAAACACAGACACCACAAAAGACCGAGGGCACTAATATCTGGGAGTTAAAAGAGATAACTCCAAAGAAAAGGAAGAAATCATGTATCCCATGGCTTTCATCATAGGTATGAGGCACTCTGTCCCCTACAGATATGTTCCTGCACTACAACAGGCCTGCGGAAGGCTAGAAAGTTCAAGTTTGCTGCCTTCTTCCCACCTGACCAAACATTGCAGGACCAGGGAACATCCATAGCCCCATTGCCTGAGCCCTCACAGCTGCTGGACTGCTCCCGAGCCTTCCTGTCAGGCCTGTCAGGCCGTCCTACTCACTGTTACTGCTGCTGCACCCCATAGGCAGCTCTTTGTCTCCGGCCTGGTGCATATATATATATATGTATATATATATTAAGTTATATATATAGTTGGTAATAGAATATTTCAGCACCTCAAAGATCTCTCTCATTTCCACTAACAGTGGGATATTTTTTCCTCACCCACACACCTAGATGTCTTAGCTAGCTTCTCTATTTGCTGGAATAAAAATCTAACTAAAACCAACTTGGGGGAAAAAGGTTTATTTGACTCATGGGTCATGGTCTGCCACTGAAGGAAGTAAAGGCTGGACCCTGGAGGCAGGGACTAACGTGGAGACCGTGGAGAAACACTACCTTCTGGTTTGTTGCTCACGGTTTTCTCAGCCTCTTCTTATCGAGCCCAGAATCAGGGTGGTCCAGGCCCTTTCACATCAATCATTAATCAAGAAAATGCCCCATAGACTCACCTAGAGGCGCATGTGATGGAGACAATTCCTTAGTGAAATTCTTCTTCCCTGGCAACTCCAGTCCCTGTCAAATTGACAGGGACACTGAAGTGGCCCACGACAACCACTAATCCATATCCCATCTGTATGCTTCTGCCTTCTCAGGGTGATTTGTGTAAATGGAATTCCAGAATGTGTGGTCACTTTTGTGTGGTTTCTGCCAGTTGACATGATGCTCTGGGAACTTAACCCATGTTGTAACATGTATCAGAATGCCTTTTCTTTCTAACATTGGTTTCTTAGCCACTGGGAACACAACTGCTTGTCTGCTCCCTGGGAACAAACATGTGGACCATACAGGTACTGAAGGCTTAGCCCCCAGGATGGGGATGCTAAGAACCTATAAAAGGGGGTGTCTAATTGGAGGCCTTTATGTCATTGGAGGTGCCTTTGAAGGGGATTGTGAGATTCTACATCCTCATTGGCTTGCTGGCCAGGAGGTGAACAGGTTTCAATCATCAAATAATTCTTTTATGGAAAACTACCTCAACATGAGCTCAGAGAAACATAGACAAGTGACCACGGGTGCTAACCTCTGAACTGCAAACATCAGGTTCCTTCTGTTCTTCACATTTCATGGTCTTGGGTGTTTTGTTTTGACAATGGGGGGGGGGGCTAACTAGCGGAATATTTCTAAATCTAACTACAAATCAAACGTACACCTCTCAGCTGCTAGGAAGAAGAGCAGCTTTCAGTTTACTCAGAAAATATCTGGTGTCTTGAAGCACTTAGACAAACATAACATCAAAAGGCTCACCCGAAGTCATAAGCCATCGAATGACAAAGTTTTGCCTATACACAAGTAATTGTACACATTTCCTTCTTTCTTTTACTGACAGAAGCCTTCAAATATTTGAGGCTAATTTTATATTTTGCATCTATAACCTCATTTAATTTCCAAAATCACCCAGAAATCTAACATTACTTTTGCATCTTCTCAGTAATAAGGGAGTCAAGACTTGTGTGATTCCTGACAGGCATGCAGCTTAGAGTATAAGTGTGTGGCTATTGTGGCTCACAGATGCTTCACACCTTAGACAAAACCCCGTTCCCAAGCATCTTAGACATATCTAGTGCCTGTGCCTCCTGTCACTGCCTGGCAGGCAGCAGTTAATGCCCACATTCCTTCCAGACAGCTGAGACCTAGGTCTAAGTTTGGTCTCTGTCTGCTCTGGTATATGTTAGCCCAGTTCCCTCTCAAACAAATGCTAGGCTCCCAACAAATGTGGGGTTAAGGAACTATGGTATGAATATGCCCTAAAGATGATGCAAAGTTTGTGAATCTCCTTACACTTCTAAAACATGTACTTCCAAGTCACTTTAGTTAGCTCATTTAATACCACAAGCCCAATATCACAGAATCCTTGCTCAATGAAGTGTTTTATTTTGGTGTATTTATGACAGGCAGAGCCCTTTGAAGCAAACTTAACAGTGGATTGTTTTCTCAGTGGACCTATGGTATCAAATAATGTCATTATATTAAAAAGGGACAGGTTTTCTTTGTTATCAGTTAAAACCATGTCTGTCTGAGGGCTGCAGAAACTTGGCAAAGAGTGTCTTAACAGAATCATTTTTTTAATTTTTATGGATATGTTTATGTGTCTGTGTGTCTATATGTATGTTCACTACATGTATACAAGTGCCTATAGAGGCCAGAAGAGGGTATCTGACCCCCAGAAACAGGAGTTACAAACAGTTATGAACTTTCATGTGGTTGCTGGGAACCTAACAGAATCCTGTGTGAGAGCAGCTAGCGCTTCTAACCACTGAACCATCTCTCCAGCTCCCAGAGTCATTCTGAATAGGACAATGTGTTAATGCTGGGCTCATCAGTTCAGCGCAGTGGCCAAAAAAGTCACAGAAACACAGATTGCTTCTGTTGTTTCTCTTCCACTAGCTCAGGAGATGCCACAGTGACAAGTGGCCTCTGTCGTTTTCCATTGGTCAAGGCTGAGATTCAAACAGAGAGTAATCACACTCGCTAAGCCAGAAAGGATGTAAGTGGTGATCACACACTAAAGTCTCCAGAGTCATTCTCTCTATTCATCTATATAGCACATACTTTTTGAGTCTACCAAGAGCCTAGCAATAGTCTGAGTTCCAAGGAATTCAAAAAAGATATCCTGGAGTGTATGGTCTTCTAGATGGTCTCCAAAAGCTCATGTCTCCCAAGTAATATAGTCAAAAGTCTAAACTGGGCTTCCTGAACTCTGAACCACTGACATCTTGCAGTACATTGTATTCAACATCACTAGGCTCTGTGAACTGGAGGCTGGAAGCACCTCCCTCCTGTCCTTCCTTAACTTGATCCTCAAGGATATCTGAAAACACTGCCAGGTTTCTCCTGCCTTGGTTATGGTTTCTTTGCTGTGAAGAGACACCATGACCACAACAACTCTTATAAAAGAAAACATTTAACTGTGGTGACAGTTTATAGTTGAGAGGTTTGTTCTATTACCATCATAGCTGGGAGCATAGTGGCAGATAGGGTCTGGTTTACATCTTAATCAGAAGGCAACAGAAAGTGGATTCAGATACTGGGCAGTATCTTGAGCATAGGAAACATCTAAGCCACTCCCACAGTGACACATTTACCCCAACAAGGCCACACCTACTCCAACAAAAGCACATCTCCTAATAGTACCACTCCCTATGAGCTTATGGAACCAATGACATTTAAACTACCATACATCAACCCCCGTGGGGGCAGGAATCTCCCCATTGATGGATAATGGGGAAGTGTGTCCTGTGTATTAGCTCTCTGGCCTTTGTACAAATCCCATGAGGTAGTCACCATTGTCCCCATTCCAGGAATGAAGAAGGAAAATCAGTCACTGAGGCATGGAATCAATTATCTGTATTTGTAAAGCTGGCCCAGAGGCACCTCTTTGTCCTGCCACCTGACATCCTGATTCTCGCTGGGCAGTGGGGTGCACCATGGTCACCCCAGTGTAGAATCCAGGGGCAACGAGGACATGAAGCATGTGGCAGAATCCAAATCCATTATGTACATGTTCTAAGTGTGTGTCTGGGACATAGCAGGAAATATGTGAGTTACAGATATTAGCATCATTACTCCCAGATAGGAGCTCATTGCCACCCAAAACCAGATTGAGGTTTATTATCAAGAGAGAAGCTTGGGCTAGATGTCATGACAAGGTGACAGATAGTAGTGCATTCTATAATGGCACATAACAGCGTCAAAAACACCCTGTTACCTAAAGCTGAGGGATCAATTTCATGTAACAGCTCTGGCAAGATATTGAAATGTAAGTAAAGTGAGAAGGAAGCAAAGATGGAGCCCTCCCTTATACCGGCTGAACCTGGAAATCCATCCATCATGAGACCTTAAATATGAACATACATGAAAGGCTCTAAGAAGCCGCAAAAGCTGGCAGAACAATGGAGAGGGTTCAGTGTCTATTGTTTCCATCCACAAAATAAGAAATAAAGGAGAGCCTCACAAAGCAACACATGCTATCCCCAATCACCTGCAGGCATGACTGGGACTTATCTAAAGCATCTCTTCCCTCTAAAGCTATGTATGTTTTCACAATCCATTTACATATACACACACATAGGTATGTACATAGCTATATATTTTGTAGTTAAACTGTTATATACAGTTGAAAATATAGAGAAGAGACAGGGAAGATGGCTTTGTAGATAATGTTCTCCTCATACAAGCACAAGGACCTGAGTTTAGATCCTCAGCACAGCATGTAGAATGCCTGGCACATTAGCACACATTTATAATCCTGGCCCTGGAGAAGTAGAGGCACGAGCATCCTTAAGGCACAGTGTCCAGCCAATCTAGCCAAATCTTCAAATTATAGGTTCAGTGAAAAACTACCTCAAAGAATAAGGTGGATAAGTCATAGAGAAAAACAAAAACATGGTGGTCCTCTGGGCTGCATGTGTGTACATGCAAAAATGAATGCACACACATGCACACATGTATACATGCACATCACACACACCACACACACATATGAAATAAAGATCATGGCAGCTCGGTATCCCCCAAAAAAAAATGGGTTCTGTGATTAGCAGGTTCAGTCTGGGCAATGATGGAATGACCCAGGATCACATTTGTTGTTCACAGTTGGGACCCTGATTCTTCCTTGTCTCTCTGTACTGTTCCCCCACACTCACCGGCTCTGTGCTCTCAGGCTCACTCCATGACTCCCGCAAAGAACCACGGTAGCCCCAGGACCACATCCTATGCTCAGCTCTGTAGCCTGACTGACAGATTAGAGTCCAGCTTTAGTACTGACAGCTGTGTGCCTTCCAGCACATTCCTTCAGTCTCTCTGCCTGTCACTCTTGTGGATGGTTAGATAATTCAGCAAAGCTGCTTCTTAACACTCCATGCTGCAGAAAGTGGACACAGAGCGAGTGTTAGACCTTAGTGTTGCTGGTTTATCTGTTCAGTCACACACACTGGGCTAGGTGATGTTCACTTCTGTACTAACCACTGGTCTCATGATAATAGAACATCCCAATTATTCAGGAAGATTCCAGGGTCACCATGAGAGCCATAATGGGAAAAAAAAATTCTGCTAGTTGCTGTGATAAAACATTGTGACTAGAGTCCACTTAAAGGAAAGGTTATTTGGGTTTATGGTTCCTGAGTCCATGATGACAGAGTGGAGGCATGGCAGTCAGATCAGAGAGCTGTGAGTTCACATCTTGAACACAAACACAAAGCAGGCAGAGGGCCAAACTGAATACCAGAAATCCTGAAAGTATTTCCTCCCATAAGACCACACCTAAACCCAGCTGAACAGTGCTACCGACTGGAGACCAGGTGTTCAAATACAGGACATTCTTATTCAAATCACCATAGAGGTGGATACAGTCTGCTTTGACTAGTATAAACTAAAAGCAAGCAAAGAACTGATCTCCAAAAGAGATTAAGTGAACTCTGCTCCAGAGAATCACAGATACAGAAGGAGCTGCAGAATGGAGAAGGGGGGTCAACTGTGCTTTTAAAACTTAAAATGAGACAGAGTGGGGAAAATGAGTGGATGATGCAATTTCAGGAGCTGAGTAAACCCTCAGCTCATACAAGCCTTCCCTAAGAACTGAACCCTTGTGAAACTACAATTCATCTGAGGGCATTTTTGGTGTAGGCCAGTGTTTGCTTGGGGAAGCAGGGGATCCCCTTTGCTGTTAAATTTGTCCTGAGATTCCCCCTCTTGCCTTGTCCATTACCTTGAGGCAAAAGTATAGGAGAATTCCTAAAACTTGCGCTATAGCAAGCTAGTTTTTGCAGGGAGCAATATGGATCTCAAATGGACTTGTCTGACCCTATGATCCCCACAAAAATTTTATAAAGCTATACAATACTAAAAAACAAGAAGACTGACTCTTGTCACAGATATTTGTGTCTCTTTTAAATGACTTGAGACATTGCATTATAGGGCTAAATTTTCCACTGGGACACAGATGAAATTGTGCTGCTCCTTTGGGCAAAGCTAACATATTGTTTTCTTCTACTTTCTGGTCCATGGATCAGAAACATCAGCATCACATGTAGACTATCAGCAACATCAGCATCATATAGGAACTATCACAATAGTTCAAGGGTTACCCCAGACCCTCTGAATCCAGTGATTTGAATACATGCTCAATGGTGAGAGGCACAGAACTGATTCAGAGCAGTTTCCACATGGGTCTTACCCCTGCTCTTAGTAAAGATTAAAGCTGGGACTAAATGAACCAGCACATGTAAAGAAGGGCCTTACACTCCGCCCCACTCAGGTGCAGTCTTTACACTTGTGTGTTCCTGGGAACCCTTCTCAAGTTTTGTGTCCTGGCTATAATTCTGATTTACATCGAGTCCCAACCCTGTTGAAGAGAATATGTTGCTCTTCATATCTTAAACCCAGAGTACCAGGGCTCAGCAGGACAGAAAAAACTAGCAGAATTACTTATGTTGGCAGTTAGCAATTTAGAAGGGAGAAAGAATGGTCTTACAGTTGAA
Source organism: Sigmodon hispidus (assembly GCA_004025045.1). NCBI lineage: Eukaryota > Metazoa > Chordata > Mammalia > Rodentia > Cricetidae > Sigmodon > Sigmodon hispidus. The sequence goes on from PVIH01000055.1 coordinate 458,127, forward strand.
CTTCCAAGGATGGGGAGGTCAGAGAAAAGAATTCATGTGTCACCAAGTCTCCCTATTAACTCAACTGCACCCACAGCCATAGTCTAGCATTATCTACTACAAAGACTGAGGTCTGGGAAGTCAACAGTGGACCGTGAAAGCCATGCTTTCTAATCCAATTGTCAGCAAATCATTATCCATGGCCATCACTCATAAGAAACGTGATTGCATAACCAAACAGAATAGACAAAGAAATTTCAATATATATTCTCCTTTGCTTGGTGAGAAAAAAAATCAATGTTTTTCAAAAGACAGAGGCAGAGAATTCTTGTGTGCAATACCAATAGTGGTGATTGTAACTGGGAAAAAATAAAAGCATCAAATTCTACTTGGTCAAATTTGAAAGATAATGATAAGGAGAAGGCAAACCTACTATGGAAAACAATTCATAAAGTAGGCATTCGAAAAAAGACATGGGGCAGAGTATACAAGAAATACTTAAAACCCAATGAGGATAAAATAAAGGATAAATGCCAACAGTGGACCAAGGGTTTGAAGAGATATGCCAGGAGAGAAGCCGTGTGGATAGTAATGTGCTCACACATCACCACTGATGCCATTAGGGAGGTCAAAGTGGAAATACTACTGTATATCTTTTCCCTTTGGAGTATTTACATGTGCTGTAGTGTGTGGATGTGTTCATGTATGCATGCAGATGTGTGTGTGTCTGTGTGCATTCATGCCTGTGTCTGTGTCTGTGTGTGTTCGTGTGTGTGTGTGTGTGTGTGTGTGTGTTTCTGTGTGCACATGTGGATGCAGAGGCTAAAAGGAGACATAGAAAAACTTTTTTATTCCTTCCCCACCCTATTTTTTGAGACAGGTTTGTTCACTAACGCCCACTAGATCAGTTGGAAAGCCCCAGGGATCTGGGACAGCCTTTTTTCTGACTTGAGGTTACTGACACTGTATACCAAGCTTTCTACATGGGAACTTTTCCATGGCGCTAGACTCAGGTCTTCATGTGAACATGGCAAACACCTTAACCAACCAAGCCATTTCCTTAGTTCCCACAATTCTGCCATATCTGAAACAGAAAGGCTGACTCTTCCTGGTCCTAAAACAAAAGAAACCAACTCTGACCCTCATGCTGGACCAGGGGAGTGTAAAAGGGTACACACATTTTGGGAAACAATTTTTTCAGTTTTAGAAACTTTAAGCCTACACTTTCCAATCCAAATATCCACCCAGGAGCCTTCCCAAAAGAGGGGGAGTCATGGGTATACAAAAAGACTTAGTTAAGAACATTCACAGAACTCTGTTTTTAGAAGCTCAAATCAGAAATTCCCCCACTAATGAACAGATGGATACTTTGTGGGATATCTGCATGATCAGAGGAGATGTAGCAATGAAGAGATATGAAGTATGGGATGCCTACCCCAGGAACAAAGCTTAAGACTCACTGTGCAGAGCGAGGGAAGCCAAACATGGAAGAGTGTTAGACAAATGGAGTTCCATAAAAATCTGCCAAATGCAGACTAAGTCACAGTTACATAACTATAGGTATATAGTTTTATATAGCACATAAAAGATAGACACATGATTTCTTTAGTTGACTTTTTTTTTTTAAGAGACTGTCTCTGCAATCCAGACTGGCCTTGAACTCATGAGCTTTGTGCCTTAGTCTCTCAAGCACTGGAATTAAGGTGTGCACCACCGTGTTCACTTTCACCCCTCAATTCCAATCAGGAATAAAGAGATGTTTCAACAGGGCCAGATTGTAAGTTCCAGATCCAAACCAAGCTCTTAGCCAAGTACCATAGGGGTGCAGCTTGGACTCCTTAATAGTAGCTACTGAGTTGAAGTTTTGACTACCAGTTGAGTGCCTGGCTCATGTCTGATGGTAGTGCTCTTGACACACAGATAAACTTGACCCTCCCCTGTTGTAGGCACCAGTGTAGCATGTAGTTTCTGGTCCAGACTAACCCCAAGGTCTGGATATGCCTGCAGCTGTTTAGCTCTGCCTAGCCCTGAGGTCTTGACCAGGGTCCCAAAGTTCCAAAGAAGTACACAGAAGCTTATATTTATCTCATGCTGTTTGGCCTATGGCTCAAGCATATTACTTGCTAACTCTTAACTCTTAAACTAATCCATGATTAGCCAAGTGGCTTAGTACCTTTTTTCAAAGCAGCATTTCATTTTCTTTCCTATGCCTCTGTTCTTACTCTTCCTAGAGTTTTCTTAGTCTGCTAGCTCTGCCCATACCTCCTGTCTGCCTTCTTGCCAATCAGTGTTTTAGTCAGCCAATAGGAGAGACAAATATCTGCAATGTACAAGAGTACAATCCCACAGCACACCAGGGGAAAAGGGCTTATAACTAGTGACTGCTTCATCCCATTACACCCCAATGATAAGGCACATAGCTCATTCACCTTCTGCTTGTGTTTCTCCTTGGGGTGGTAGGTGACTATAGTTACAGAGTTATATATAGAACAACAGTTGCATGGGGCTGGGGTCCAGGGCAAGGATGGATGGGAGTGAGTGGTCACCAAGGAAACCCTCCAGGAAGTTTGTTCCTGCAGAGATGATTTCACAAGTACTCTCCTATAGCAACATACATCAAATTATGTACTTTAATAGAAACAATTAATTACATGCTGTACTCTAGGTTGTTACTATTTTAAAAAAAAAAGAAAAAACAACAATAGCACAAAACCATCAGACTTCTCTTCCACTGTAGCTTCTTTGCTCTTCTTTAACCGAGGCACAAGCATTAGCTGTTCCTTCTCCTCGGATTGCCCTCCATATAGGAATATTTACAAAGGGTGTTCCTTGAATCTTGTGTATCTTTGTTCAAATATTGCCTACTTTATCCATAAGCTTGATCTGCATTCCAGTCCTTCCTCCTCTCTATCAGATTTATTTTGCTGATTCCCACTTACTGCCTGATGCTTGACATATTTCACTAGTTTATCTAGTCTGTCATCCACTCCTGCCCACTAGAACGTAAGTTCTCTGAACATAGGGAACTTATGACTGATTTATTCCTGGTTGTATTTCTAGCATCTGGAATAATGGTTGCCAGAGGAGAAAGTTAATAGTGAATGGGTGGATCCCTGTAAGTTTTCACTGTTCGGGTGTTTACAATATCTTATGGAGACATTCATGAGACTACCTTATAGATACCTATAGATTTGACTGCAATCCAGAACACTTACCAAAAGTGTTCTTGAGTTATATGTCACACAGCAGAAGTGTCTGATGGTCCCAACTAAATATGATACGGTGAAGTGGTATAACACCCCATGACTTGTGAATCATTGTGAGCTAACTCATTGAGTTTGGTGGGACTACATTCAGAATAAGACCCTTTGAGGAGTCTGGATCCCAGTTGCACTTCAGGTGAAAGTGTAAGCAAATGTTTACCAGCCCACATGTTGGCTAGCATCTTTGGAAGTTGTAAGGTCCTTAAGAATGTGTGTTACGATGGCACAGAGCTGGCCTCACATCTTGCTCTGCTCAGCTACAGATCTCTGGCAATTCTTTTTGCTCTCTAAACCTGCTTCCATAGCTGTCAACGAAAGGCAACAAAAGTGTCCCTTTCTCTTTGGAATGTTGTAAGAACAAAGTCAGATAGTATACTTGAAATCTGTCAGTCATACAGACACTAATGAAAAATGTGATGTGTCGCATCATTTCATCTTCCCCTTACACTGGAATCTAGTTTTAACTCCACACCGGTTTCATCTGATGCCCAGGACCGTCTGCCTACTACAGAGCACCTCAACTTTAGTTTTGTTTCTAATATTTATGAATCTCTGAAGTGAACGAATTAGAGTATCTAGTCAGTAAAAGTTAATTAGTGAATGCTTCCAGGTAGAAAAATTCAAAGGAGACAGGATTGCATTCCACCCACCCATCTGGGCCCAGGGAGTCAGGAAGTTTAACCAGATTCCACACAGCTCCATTTTCAATGCCACAGCGAGCAGTACAGACTTAACTGCAATTAAATAGTCCCCACTGACCACTGAATATACAGTACGTCATGTCAGGCGAGGCGAAACTGTCAGATTAGTGGAAATTCATTTTGGGATTGCTGGGTAATTTCAAGAGCTGACAGCCAAAGAAAAATCTGTGATCCCTCGTGTGTACCAGCATCTATCACTCTTCAACAGCAGTTGTTTGGGCATGCAGCAGCACTCCAGCCTCCAACATTGGCTCCCCAACACAGCTGGAAGAGAGAATGGCAGCTTGCTCTTTTATATTTTATTTTATCATCTTTTATTCGAGACGAGGTCTTGCTATATAGCCAAAGCTACCCTCAAATTCACAATCATTCTTCCTTGGCCTCTCATGTGAGTATTGTGGATTACAGGAATGAACCTATACCACCACACACTACTGGAGGGGACCAGCCAGAGACTGAAGGTGAGGGACACAGACACAGAAGAACAGTGGAGCAGGAAAACAGTGAGAAAAATGTATAATGACATTGATTTGTGACCAGGCCTTGATGAAACCCATTACATTGTCTTCTAATCTTAAATATTAATTTAAAAACATGAAGATTCTGGCTGGGCCAACCCATAAGAGGTGAGCTCATAAAGCTTAAGTGTACCTTAGTAACTGGCCACTTACCAGCTGGGCACTGTGGCTACTTAGTTTGATACCATTCAGATATGGGTCAGGGTACCAGAGAAAACTTTGTGACTGTACAGTCATTTTCTTACATAGAAAGTTTTTGGCTTTTTATGGACGATTCTTGGTCTTCATCTCAACTACCAACCAGTCTGATGCAGCCTACATGAACCCCCTTCTTACTACTCCTTTTGAGACAGACTGCTCAACCCTCCTGCCTCAGTCACACCCCATGCACTGGGCTTAAAGTAGACACCACACCTCCATACTGCATGAGTAAATATTTGATTATAAAAAGACATTCCAAGTAGATTAGACATGGAGCATTTAAAGAAATATCTAACCAAGCAGCCAGTTTAAGTGCATAAAGGATAAACATAAGATATCTTTAGTTGGTTTGGTTTTTTTGGAAGAGGGTCCCTATATATTCTAGGCTGGCCTTGAACTCATGAGCTCAGCACATCTGTCTCTCAAGCATTGGAATTAAAGTGTGTACCACTATACTCACTCAGCTTTTTTCCATTAATTCCTGCTTGGACACTTTGAGATTAGTCTTCTTGCACCATTGCATGATAAAGCAGTCTGGAGAAGTACCTTACAATAGCCATAGCCATATGATGCTATGAGACTATGATTAGAATCTGAATCATTCCTCTCCAAAACAAGGGCTGGCAATAAGGAGTGAATGCAGATCACAGAGAGCAGTAAGAGATGCTTGAAGACATTTTGCATTATTCCAATTCAGAGATAATTCTAGCTATAGGATGGTACCTACCGAAGGTGAGCATAACCTAGCCACAAACATCATCAAACCAAAGTCAAGCTAAACTCACCTGTGAGGGTAATGCTAAGTTGTGGTCCCTGAATCACAAGCAGCAGCAACAACAGCAGCAGTGATATTGTTGTGTCAGAGATGTAGAACAAAGATCTGGAAACCAGACCCCTGAGGGATGGTACCAGCAGCCTGTGTCCATCCAACATCCCTGTAGAAAATTCTGGTGCATGCCACAGTTTGAGAACGGCTACCCCAGTGCTATCAGACATGGGAGCCAAGTCCTATGCTTACTTATCCCCAAGGAGCTAAAAAATGTGAAGAGTCTGAAACAAAATTAATCACTGAGAATCTGATTTGTGGGATTATATCTCTCCTGAAACTCTAATTAAGCAGATTGCTAGATTTATGGGATTATATCTCTTCTGAAACTCTAGTTAACCAGATAGCCTATTTTTTTGAAACTGCAAAAGAATGCCATTATTTTGACCAAGACTTCTCCCATGATGTCCAAAACCATATTGTTGCTATATAGCCCTTTCCTCCTAATTTAAATATTCAACCCCCCAAGGAAGCCTCTTAAGACTAGGAAAGTAAAAGCAATTCACAAGTCTCAGGAAGTCTCTGAAATTTACCAGATGCTCAAAGACCACCCTTGAGGTTACATAAAGAGTAATAACTGAAGAAAAGAAGAGACTCCCTGACCTGTCAATCTGACTGCAACTATTCAGAGAACCCCAGGGTTGCAGCTTCCTTGAGTAGTCACCCATCCTGTGGTGACCTTTCAATGATGCAGCTGCCTTGGAGTCATTCCTGCTACGGCAAGTAACCCCAATAAACTTATTAGCTCACAAATTGGACTTTGATGCCGTCATCTTCTTGTCTGTCATCAATTTCCTGTCTGGGGGTGAATAGATATTTGTTTATATGTCCCCAGGAATACAGTGGTGTGGTAATGACTTCCTCAGAGGTCTTCAGAGTGACCCCCATGATCCTCAGGAAGCCAAGCTATATCATAAGTAGCAGGAAAGAGCTGTATACTTTCCATATGTGTCAGGTTCTTAGAGGAACACATGAACACAAATTGACTCACCAGTTATTGTGAACTCGAAGTTAACAACTGCTATGTCCCAGCAGGATTTCTCACTTTCCAATATGTCCCTGTTAAGCATTTTTCCTGCCTGGTTTCATTTCTCTTCCCTACCTAAGGTCATAGGTTTGGTTCTCATGCCTTACTTAGAGACAAAACAAAGCTTATGACCGTGTCAGAGATGTCCTGCTCGTCACCAAACTCCAGAAAGTTTACCAATTGGTAAGCACAAAGAATACCCGGCAGGGGACCTGGAGATTTGCCACTCACCTCAGTTTCTCCCCCTTTAATAAAATAAAAGGTTTGAACTAAAGCAGCTTACAAATGCCTTCCCATCTAAGCGTCAGGTATCAGAAGCTGTAATATTTTTATTGTTTTCTAAGGATCTGCACAATAAATTTACACTGATGTTCACACTGGTTTTGTAATGTGATATTGATAGAACATACAGAATTTTTTAGAGTGCTTTTCTATCATGATCCTTCTTTTACTGAAAGCCATTCTGTGAACTCCTGGCATCAGTTACTTCTTTGATTCTTGGGTACTAGTAGAAACAAGCATTGGTAGCGGAGTCTATTGAATACTCCACATCTGCTGAACAATCCTTGTCCCTTTGACCATGACAATGACATTTTGAGTTAATAACTACAAACTCAAAGACTTTTAAAAATTATGTGTATATGTGTGTGTGTACAGGCACATAGGTGAGAATGTGCCCTCAGAGGCCAGAAGATTTCAGAGTCTCTGGAACTGAACCACAGCACATGGCTGCTGGGAATCAAACAGGCTTTGTGAGAACAGTACACACTCTTAGCCCTTAACCACTGAGCATCCCAATTGCATAAGCCCACTATTTGGGTGAAAAAACTGAGTTTCAGAGAGAGATCGAGATAGATAAAGGTCTGAGAGGGTCATATTGTAAATTCCAGACCCAAATCAAGCTCTTAGCCCAATATCATAGGTATGATGAGAAATTGAGGCACAGCTGGACTCCCCTAATGTTTGTTAATGAGTTGAAGTTTTGACTACCAATTGGGTGACTGTGTTATGTCTGGTGGTAATGCTCTTGGCACAGATGGACTTGACCCTCTCATTGTTGTAGGCACCAGGGGAGAAGGGCATAGAATTAGTGCCTGGTTCATTCCACTACACCCTGATGATAGACGTGTAGCTCACCTACCTTTTGCCTGTGTTCCTCCATGGGGGTGGTGGGCGGATCTACGTGCAGGCTCCCTTTAAACAGATGCAGTGGCCTCTTGGGAGATGAAGCTCGTTGGTTCTGTCACTCGTGAGTAATGCGCCATGGCTCCCTTGTGGGGAAAATGCCAGATTATACAATAGCGCGCCTTGGTGTGCAACTGTCTTAGAATAACAAATCTCCTTTTCTGCTCACGAGCATTATGCTTTAATAAAACCAAAAAGAGTGGCCACAAATCCCAGCTCCAGCTAAAGGGCATGTCTTGTAAATTCATGTTCGTTCCACCCCTCTCTGTGCCCTACCCCCAGCATACACCTTTCATAACTCACAGCAGTTGGGCAGCTTGTGGCTTTATTTATCTTTGTCTTTTTGGTGGGGGTGAGTCATGGAGGCAGATCCTGGGCTTGGTGGGATAATTCTTCACTGGAGTGTTGGGGTAAGGAAAGATGTCACACTGTATAATGGTGGGTGTTTATCTGGACCCACCACCAGTGTTGAAGATTTGAATTATGTCTTTGTTCTAGGTGGAACAACCCAAAATATCTCCAGATATCTCCAGGTGACTGGGGAATGAGGTAGAATGCAGCTGAGGATCTCTGCAGGCATAGAAATCTCTCAGCTCTGCTAAGGAGGACCAGAGGAAGACAGCATGCTTTACCATTTCATTGTTTTTCCATTTATTCTGTATTCATTGCTTTAGTTAGCATACATAAGGATGGACCCCAGCATTACATTTTCAGACATATATAATCATTGCACTTTTAATTGTGTGTGTGTGTGTGTGTGTGTGTGTGTGTGTGTGTGTGTGTGTGTATGTGTGTGAATACATGACTTTGGAGACCAGAGGGTGACATTGGCTATATCCCATAACTCTCCATCTGACACAGAGTCTTTCACTAAACCAGGAGTCGTTGGATCAGCTAGACTGACTAGCCAGCAGCTCCCATCTCCAACTGCCCAGGTCCAGATTCTAGGTACCTGGACTGCTGTGCCTGGCTTTTTCAGTCTCTGGGGAGTGAACTCACCTTCTCAGGCTTCCACAGCAAGCATTTAGTCAGTGAACTATCTCCCGGACCCTAGTAATTATACTTTGCCTCATTGCTCTTCCTCAGCTGTCCTAGGTCCCCCTCTTTCTTCTAAATAGCCTCTTTCCGCTCTCATGTCATATACATGTATGTATGTATACACATACACACACAAGGCTATCTATATACATGTGCTTATATCCAAAGATACTACATAGCTATTCTAGATTCCAAATAAGACTCTCTTTTGTTCTTTCCTAGACACTCTCCCAAAGTCTCCTCTTTACATCCACCATTCATGCACTTCTAGATTCTGCATATTTTTCCTCTAATGGAAAGCCTTCCACCCCAGCACAGATCAGCATGGCATAGATCCTTCCAGCATGACCTTAGACACCTAAGATCAGCTATTCCTCTCCCAGAGCCCTTTATGAAGGTGTTAACATCATCCCTGCAAGCTGTCAGAGGGCACAGACAGAGAGCATGCTGGGGCAGAGCCCCCACCTCCCCTGGGCTCACACCACCTTCACACATTCCAAACTTAGAGGTGCGAAGTGCAGGTGAGAGCTGAGCAGCCACCCAGAGGGCGGCAGGTTGGAAATAACTCACTCTGGGGATGCGGATGAGAGGGTGGGTTTCCTGTCTGCCTTCAGAGCGGGCAATATGGTAGAAGTAAAATTAGACATTCTCCGTGTAGGCTCAGAAACATGGTTTGCTCTCAGTGCTTCCTTTCGGGGTGAACATGTCCCCCCAAAGTACACTTTGCCTCTGCAGTTTTTAAAGTTGGAAATCACCACCAACATTTGAAATTTGAGATAGTGTTTATAAAGGCACAGGTGTCAGGCTTCTTAAGAAATTCTGGCAACCAGTGCTGCCCCACCCATCCCCTGCAAACCTGTGAGGCAACCTGAGCTGCGGGTGGGGTCATGGCGCCCCCTGTAGGCATAAAGGTCCTCTACAGTTCACCATAGACCCACTCAGGTCAAGTTGTCTTTGGACCTGCCTGGATTCGGCAGGCCACTTGACTTACGACTCCTGCTCTATGGTATCAGAATGTGTTGCATTAGGTGATGCTGATGTATCTGAAAGTACATCTAATGCATATGTAAGCAATCTCTATGAGTTCTAGCTATCTTTACTAGAACTTGGATAGACTCCTATGTCTCTTGGCCTCCTTTTTGTTTTGTTTTATTCGAGACAGAGTTTTCTGTGTAACAATCCTAGCTGTCCTAGAACACACAGTGATCCTGCTGCCTCAGCCTCCCAAGTGGTGGAACTAAGTGTGCACCACCACTGCCTGGCTGTTTGGCTTTGACTCATAGAGAATCAGATCCATCTCCCAAGTGATGGAATTAAAGGCATGGACCACACTACTCCCTGAACTTCACGGCTTGACTGTGGATGATTCTGTTCTCTGATATTCCAGACAAGTTTTATTAAATATATATCACCATACCTCCTGGTATATGTCACTTTGAGCTTTGGTTTTTCACACCCTGCTTGTTTTAGTGTGGTTTTACCCTTTATGTAGACAACTTGAAGTCAAATATTGGTTATTTTCCTTGGGTTTGATTTTATAAAAATGACATCTTGGGAGATTTGCTTTTTTTCTTCAACTATATGCTTCTAAGACCCCTCTACATGCCTACCTGTCTAGTACTCCAGCATCCTTGTTTTGCCTGTCTTTTGAGGACAAGGCTATCTGTAAGAATCCTGTCTTAAAGAGTTTTGGAAACCATCTTTCCATAGAAGATGACTATGAAAAATTTAAGATTTGCATCTTTCAGAACACTGGTGAGGGTCTGCCATCACCTTTCTATCTGCTCACTCATGCCTACTCCAAACTGTAAGCTCCTTCGAGGGAAGGACCTGTCTGCCTATCAGCACTCAGCAGTGGCCTTCACACATAAAGATAAATATGCAAAACAAAACCAGTATGGTGGTACCTGTAATAGCAACATTCCCAAGACGTTGACAGGAGTCCTGAGGAGAAGCCATCCTGTCTATACTGTTGGCGACCATCTGGGGCTACAAGGTGAGACTCCATCTCCAAAAACACAGAACATCAAAACCCACATATAGGTATATACATACAGCAATGAATATATTTTTTCTCAAAATTTTATATTCACGGACTAGAAAATGAGGTAAACTGTCAGCTTATGCTGGATACTGGAAGTAATTGCTAGTCAGTCTTTTTAGTGGCACACGGCTTGGAGGTTCTTAGTAAATTAACTCCAGGGCTTTAATGGAGGAATGCCATGGAGGTCTGGGACATGGAAAGTCATCACATTGCCCATTCATCCCAGATCATCCTTTTCTCTAGCTGAAATGTGGCTTTAAATCATTTTAAGTCACTCAAAGCACCCAGCAACTGCCAACCAGTGAGAAAGATACAGGTGCTGAGACTGGGGGGTTGTCGTTGTGGCTGGAAGTGAGGTAACAGAACAGGCAGCTCTCTCACTTAAATCAAAGTCATTTCCCATCTGACAATGGCAGTCAGACTCCTTGCTCACAAGGAGAACCCATTTGTTGGATACCAATAGAAGCAGAGTGACTTTTGTTCCCATGGAGATGAAATTGATTACTAACAACCCTTCTGATTCCACCCTCAGTTCTGATATCACCATGATATGGTGTGAACATGTACCCCAAGTTCTTTGTTCAAATTTCTCCTCTATTTTGTATGTTGATGTTATTTGGAGGTGAGGCTTTGGAAGGTGATTAGGGTTAGATAAAGTCATGGGGATGGCGTCCCAGGATGCCATAAATGGATTTACAGGTCACATAATCCAGGGCTAGTGTCTGTCTTTTCATGTGAGGCCCTTGTCACATTCTGATACAGCTGAAAGACTCACCAGATGCTGGACAGATGTTCAAGTGTCCTTAGACTCTCAGCCTCCAGAACCATAAGTTAAAGAAACTTCTACCTTTTGATCACATATTACCTAATCTCTTGTATATGGGGTATAGCTTTGGACAATGGATTAAGACACTCCACAGAGATGATAAATTGGACCTCAAGACCCAGGGTCCGTCTTCAAACCCCTGCTTCTTTCCTTCATCCACACATCTTCAACATCTGGTATGTCTGCACTTTAAAATAGCATGATGGGAATGACCCAACTTAGGTTTTGGAGTATCAGAGGGGTAGATGGGATGACATCAACAAGACACTGAGCTTGCTGGGAATAGTGGTGCACATCTGCAGTCCTAGAATTCAGAAGTCTCAAAGAGGATGATGAGCATGAATTTGAGACTAGCTTGGAATATGTAATGAGTTCAAGGGCAGCCTGTGCTACATGGCGGAAAACTGTATTTAAAAAGAAGCAAATGATGGCTGAAGAGATGGCACAGTTGCTACTCTTGAAGAGGAGATGGATTCGATTCCTAACATCCATGGTAGCTCACAACCATCCGTAACTTCAGCTCCAGGGGATCTGATGCCCTCTTCTGGTCTCTCCAGGTACTAGGCACATATGTGGCACAAAAAGATGAATAGAGGCAAGCACTCATGCACTTGAAGTAATAAAATAAAGATAAATAAGCCTTAAAAATAATTCGCAAGGGAGAAGGAAGAGTCTAGAGGAGGAATGGGGATGTGGAAGAAGGTGGAAGAAGAGAAAGCAGAATCATCAGAGATAGAATTCTGAAGCCCAGATTTCTCTCAGGACCTTGCTCTGAAGCTGCTCTGAGTTTTAGATCAGTAGAGATGCAATGGGCTCTAACATCTTCTTAATGGCCCTAGCTCAGAACTGTTCATGGAAGACAAGCAGGTGCCCTTCTTGACCAACTAAAACACAAATAAACCATCCGTAGCTGTGACAGCATGATTTTCCACAGCTCACTGGATCAGACTGCCTGTGAACTGTACACCAAAAGAAGTGATTTCCTGCATGGGATCATTATTTGTACACCAGGAGAATGTTGAGGAACATCTGCCATGAGCAATCATGTTAGAAGAGTCGATCTGCTTGCCCAGCCATCAAACAATAATTGGCCAGCAGGAGTTCTTGTCTGGTCAAGGCCACTCCAGGATAGAAATAATGAAACCCGACCATTCAAAAAAGAAGAGGAGACCTATTCTTCAATTCTGGCAGGTGTCCTTATTACCCTATTACCAGGGCTTGTCAACAACTCAACTAATGGTGACATCAGCCCGCAGGAAGCAAGACATAATAGTAACAACAAATAGCAGCCATGTTTGGAGTGCTTCCTACATGCCAGGGAATAAAGAAAGAGTTCTCATGCACTACCTCATTAAAGCTGTTCATGTGCTGCCCTTATTTCCAGCCAGGCTTCCAATAGCCAAATAACATGCAGGGGAGGTTTAAATTCATGAGTCAAAGCCACTTACTCCTTGTCCTTAGCAATGACAGCAACAGCATTTCTCACACTCCGCCCATGTTTATGTCACTTTGCCCAAGTCTGTGCAACAAATGTAACAAATATAGCAAATATATTTCAATTAGTGTTCTCTCCTTTGCTTAGCCTACTTTATCTACATGGGAGTGTTAGGTGAAGATCATGAATGAGATACAACAAGAATCCTTTAATAGATGACCATCCCAGGTGTGTCCTGGGGTAAACAGAAATGACCAATGAGGTGTGCCCTGATGTAGACAGAAGAGCACTGTGAAATTCCACACAGACTTGCCTGGTGAAGCATCCCAGCCTGAGTTTACTCTGGTAGATAAAAGAATCTCAGCAAATGGGAAGGTTGTACCCTAACCCTAATCCTAACCATCACAAGAAGAAAGACCCGAACAGATTTTGTGGGTAAGGCTCAGGCTTGTCCTGATATTTCCCCACCTGACTTCTTGTGTGTGTGTGTGTGTGTGTGTGTGTGTGTGTGTGTGTGAGAGAGAGAGAGAGAGAGAGAGAGAGAGAGAGAGAGAGAGAGAGATGTCATAAGCTCTGCCTTCATTTCACAGATGCCTGGAATCACTTTCCTCTTTCTCCAACAAGAGAGCCTCAGACCTATATTTTATGACTAGAGAAGCCATGATCATGATCAGCCTATCAGTGTTCAAAATCCAAAGGAGCCTGCCTCAAGGCTTGACTCTGTCACTCACTACCTATGTCATCTAGACATCTGACTAGTCTACTTGATTCATTGCTGTGCTAGGGTCATAACACAAACTGTTTTGTGAGCAAATGAGACAGTGCACTGAGCTATGAGCACCAAGTAACCAGGGACATGTGTCCCTGCAGATTTCATAAATTCTAGATGATCCAGATCCAGAAATACAGAAGTGGACTTGTTAAGACCCTGAGCTCCTACAGGGGAATATGTAAAAGAGCTTCAGAAAAAATAAACACATGAAGATCTTGACCTTGGGGGCTCAAGAACATCTTGTCCTGAAGGAGAATCTTGCTCCAGGAAGTCTTAAAGTGGAGAAATGTTCAAGATTAGCTGCACTTTTGCCAAGATTGAGCTCCCTGTATGGAAGAAAGCTCTACCTGATAGTCATGACGCCAGTGTCTCTTAACTATGGATTCTGTGGGAACATTTGAGAATGTCAGGAGATGTCAGTTGCCCTGACAGAGTGAGGATTACTACCAGCCTTTAGCGCACAGAAGTCAAGACGCACTTCACATTCTCCAGTGTCCAGGCCTGCCTCTAACACAAATGCAAGGCAGCAGTGGCATCATATCACAAAAGGATACAAATAAAGTGATTTGCATGACACCAGTGCCTGCTGATGATCTTAGGCTCTGGGATATCTATGCAGGATGCCCAGGTCTTGAGAAAGACAGCTAATGCAGATGAAAGTAGCAAAGATGTCAGAAGAATCAGACAAGGAATCATCTGTGACAGGAAAGATGCCTGCTAAGTGCACCCAGGAATCCACAAAGGATAGTAGGAAGGGATACAGTTGGGATCATTCCCTTTTCTTCATTTTCATGAAATTCTCTACAAAGCAGAGGGGCTTAGATGCAATCAGAGACTATGTGAGCGACACTGCCGGACATGTGCTAGCTGGTATTTTCATCACTGTGACAGAAATATCTGAAATAATCATCTTGCAAGGAGAAAAAGTTTGTTGTGGCTCGTGGTTCAGAGCTTTTGCTCTATAATCACTTGGCCTGTGGCCTTTGGGCTTGTAGTAAACCATGACCTCACCACAGGAAGCATTTGCAGAGTGAGTTGTAAACTCCATGCCTGCCAGAAAGCAAAGAGGGACAAAAGAGTTCTGGATTCCAATTCCCCACCTGGGTGTACTACCCAGTAACCTAGCTTCTTCTCACCAGCCTCCACCTTTTAGAGATCTCACCGCCTTCTAGTCACACCTCAAGCTACCAACTAAGTCTCTAATTTGCTAGCCTTTGAAGAATGTGATCATATAATTGTGATTCAGTGAAGCTTCATACTCTTCAGGGACCTCAGAGGTATGGTAGTAAGTCCAACTCATTTAAGTCAGATAAATACTAAAATTGAGAAAGAGAGAGTGGCAGCCTAAGTTGGACTTGATTTCATCCACTCATTTGGATGGAGAGGGTTGGGAAGGCAGTAGACAGACATAGAAATACCTGGGAAATAGAGAAAGTGATTTTACTCCTTAGCTGGAAAAATTGCAATGTCATTAAGCTTTGGTATCTCCTTCTGCTTAAAAAAATGCCAAGAGCTCCCCTTATGGTTTTCTAAGGAGGTGGAGTGAATAAGGGAATGGGTGACTAGGGGGATGGGGTGAGGTGATGAAGTGATAAGACTTCAAGGTTCAAGAGACAGAGCCTACAAACAGTAGTCATGACAACCCTTGAGTCTTAATGTCCCTGTTTGATCTTGACATAGGCACCCAATGATGAAACTCAGGGAGAAGAACTGCTACCCATACCTTGGCCTGCTATTTCTCTGAAAGAGATGGTGGGGGCTTCTGGAGGGAGCACCATTTTTGAACACTCTAACTAAAATGAGATCCAGTCAGGGATAGATCCCAGACACACACAACTTCTATTTTCTGTCCAATTTACAAGCTAGACTTTCTTGTAAAGCCTTGTTCTCTTGTCTCTCTTTGGGGTAGCATATTCTCGAGACAGATAAAATTGTAGACAGCTCTCACTGCCTTCTGGGTAATCACATTTTTAAACTAAACTCCTGAGGCTTATTAAAAGACAAATTGCATTTTACCTGTGTCCTTGGAGAGAAGTTTTCAAAGGATGGTGTTGGTGTGGGAGCTTCCAGGAGCAGATGATTTCATTTCAGAGCAAAAGAATGCACTTTCGATGTTTTATGGTATACAGTGGATTACCTTTATACCCATTCTTGAGTCTTTCATTGGAACAGATAATGGCTATTTGCTGCCACAATGGGAAGAAAATTTTCCACTCTAATAATCTCAATCCTGTCCTATCTCTATAAGGTGCCTGGAATTAGCAACTTTTGACTTACCTTCTCCTGGAAATACAAAATTCAATGGTAGCTTTTGTGATGTAACTTGCTAGGATATAAGTGCTGCATGTTTTAGCAGATAAAAGTGTAACTGGAGTGAATGTAAAAGAGAGGTGTCAGGGACTGAGAATTGAAAGTAATGGTTATCTTTGGAGTCTCAGCAGGAAGGAGCATACACACACACATACACACACACACACACACACACACACACACACACACACACACTGCACTGGGATCTTTAAGACCATCATCACCACATGAGTTGCACATTTAGAGTAGTAGCCAATCAATTAACCAGGCCTGCATAACAAGGACAAGGGTCCACCAACATCTGGACAAGTGACTGCAGGCTGAAGACCCATAGATATTGCAAGGAGTGACATAGCCATGCATTGCACATTCATCTGGGAGGATGTTGGGGGATTGATGTTCTCAATGGGTACAGTCACCAGAAAGTAGAGGACAAAGACCCCACAGCCAGGTAGGTACCTGGGACCCTAAGTAAGGCAGTTGCAGGGGAATGGAAGACATCCAACATGTGGTCCAGGAGAATCACAACTTTTATCTTTGGCATTTCATTTTGCACAAGGACAAGGCATCCAAATGAAGAAGGACAAAGAGACAGAGGTGGGGGGCACCAGAAAAGGCAGCTACGGGGAAGAAAATTAAATATACCACAAGCACCAGTTGCTATGGGAATGCCAAAGAAGACATCCTTCCTCAGCAGAGAAAAGTCAAGTCAGGACACCTGCAGAGGGAATGTCCAAGTTGAAGCCTGAAAGGCTGGGAGGGAGAGGAGATGAGAGGCTGACAAAGGCCTGAAAGAGAGCTGAGGCATGGCTTGTTCTCCGAGGTCAAGGGTGAGTCTGGAGAAAGATGAGAAGCAAGAGACGAGAAGGAAATAGAAGGAGCTGGCAAGAGCATCATTGGCTGTGACAACAAAGAACTCAGATTTCATCCTCCAGACAAGGAGGAGACACCGCAAAGACTGACAAGCAGAAATTGCTACTTTCATGTTTTTCTCCAACTCTACTCCCAGGAAGTACATCCGATGCTGTCAACCTCACGGCAAACACAGACCTGTTTGTCCCTGTACTTGACAAGAAGGAAGAAAGTCAATGGGGAGATTGGTTTGTCTCTTTAATCCATGGCAAAGATCTACAGATTCTCTCTCTCTCTCTCTGTCTCTCTCTGTCTCTCTCTCTCTTTCTCTCTCCCTTAGCAGATAAATGTATCTGTGAAAGAGGAAATTACCTATGTAGTTCTCCATCCTCACCACAGCACACCTGAATTGAGATACCAATATCTCAAAAGACACCTAATGCACCTTTGTCATTTAAGAAATGAAGTCTCAAGATTCTAACATCATGAACCAAGGCTAGATTAATGACCTTTCAGACTTCAGGCTCACAGAATTAGAAGTAGGTCAGCCTCCCTGGGACATGGCAAAGTGGCAACTTCCCATTGGTTGAAGTCACCTTGGGAAAGTGACCCTTCCTACCTCCTGGCTGCTTTTAATTGATCTATTCTCTCAGTTTCCAGTGTTGGGAAACAGAATGAAGATTTTCTGCAAAACACTACCTTTGGGGTTTTAAAAAGGTCACATACAAATAGAAGCATGTGCACTCCCTCTTGGTCTCACCATTTGCAAGCCACCAGCTTCCAGGAGGGGTTTGGAGGGATATGTACTTTTTCTGTAAGTAGTATTTGCATGACTGCTTTCTCACAGGTGTATCTATACAATAAACAAACCAAGCATGATAGTTATCTGGCCAATGAGATTCCAGGGTCGTGATTTGTTTAAATCTTCATTGTAGCCAAAAATGTGTCCTGGAATCCTGAGTCCAGAGATAACCTTCTGCCTTCTAATTCTGGCACTGAAGTACCCAGAAGAGACTCCTGAGGCCCATGTCCATCACAAGTGTTGGCTGCTAACTCTGGCTGGACAAGTTTTAAAGAGATGTAGGGTTTTACCATTTTTTTCTTCACCTTTTTTTCCCCTAGACTCACAAATTCTGCTGTTTAACATCAGGGCTTACCCAAAGTCATTTCCTAAGGAACAATAAATCTTTCCAAATTGAACCCATTCCTGACCCTCATTATGCTAAATGTTTGTCAACATTCAGATTTATGTTTCTATAAGGAGCTGTTTGGAAGAAACTATGGCTTTGCCACAAAGGTTCTGTCTAGAATAATGACTGCTTCCTGGGACAATCACTCTCCCCCCTGGTTCTGGTGACAGGCAGGGGGACCCTCTTAATCCCTCCTGACACACAAGCAAGGTACAAAACAGGCTGATGCATGGGTCTAGGAATGATTCTGTGTTCAGTTGGAGAAGCCTGGAAGATTGCACTTATGCAAGTTCAGACTAGGTCATCAAGTCTTGCTTCCATTTACACCTGTGTAATGCCAGAAGGTAAGAACCCATTCACTTACCCAAAGGAAGTGTAGAAGGCCCTGGGTTCCTGGACCTGCTATTGTCCACCAGGGCTACAACACGGATAGGATTGGAATAGTAGAGATAGACGCCATCTGTATAGAAAGACTGATAAGGCTTCCCTGAGCACATGACTGAGTGAGAATCCCTGTGGAGCAATTGTTTTATCAGAGTTTGTCAGAGACTTGAAGAACCTTTGCATTAGAGCAGGTTTAGATAGAATTTAGATACCCAGTTGTGACAGGGCTTAGCATTTGTTACATCCCAGAGTCCATGAGGAAATGCTTCAGTGGATGGTGGGAAAGCTCTCAAGTCTGAGGCACTGACAGGTACTGAAAAATCCTCCATAACTGATTTTGTAATTAGATACAAAGTCAAGGACACTGAAGATGGCCTCTGATGGAACTGATTACGGATCTGTGAATATAACTCTTTAGGACGTTTCTAGAAAAAAAACCAGAGAAACTTTTTTGAGTTAAGTGGAAAGAAGAGAGTTGAAACTCTTAGTCTACATCTGAGTTGATGGGGGTTCAAAGCTTGCAAATGAAACTGGTGGAAACCCAAGTCCTATGCTGTCTCAGTTTCTTCTCCTGTTGCTGTGATCAAGTACCCTGTCAAAAGTAACTTAAGAAGGAAAAGGTTTCTGCTCTCGGATTATGCTCTTGTACACTGTAAATATTTGTCACTCCTATTGGTTTAATAAAACTCTAACTGGTCAAGTAGCCAGAAAAGATGTAGAGGTGGGGCAACCATACACGGAGAATGCTGGGAAGCAGAAGAGCAGAGACCATAGCAAGACACAGAGAAAGCTGAAGGAGAATGCGGCACTGAGCAAAATTGTACCAAGCCATCTGGCTAAACATAAATAGAAATATGGATCAACCGAAAGTATAGTTAGCAACTAATAAGTATGAGCCACAGGCAAAACAGCATGTAATTAAAATAAGTCTTTGTGTGATTATTTGGAGCTAAATGGCTATAAAACTGCAGGTCTAGACCTCAGGACTGGCTAAGCAGAGAAACTTCTGAATACAGGTTTCCTTTGGTTCACACTTTGAGGGGACAGTCCATAATAGTGGTAAAATAAAAGCAGCAAGAGCTGGTCATGGCTGGTCACATCACATACACAATCATGAGGCCGAGCTCATCTTCTCCCTTCTAGTCAGTGAAGGACCCCAGCTCTAGAATAAGTACCACTCACATCCAAAGTGAGTCTTCTCAGCTCAACCTGTTCTAAATTATGTCTCTTGGATGACACTAGATTCTATAGAATTTATAGTCAGTACTATCACATATGCATAGGAAAAAAAAGACATGAAAGGGACCTTTCCCAAATCAGCCAGCAAAGATGCTCATATTTGCACTAGGTAGCTTATGAGACTTTGGTCAAAAGTCTAAGTTCTCTGTAAATTGTTCCATTTTTTATAAACTAAATCTTACAATTGCATCTACACCGCTGCCTTTTCTGATTCATATTACACAATGCATACAATGCACATGGTGATGGTGGTCATATAAGGAGGCTTCAGATTTTTAAGTAACTAATTTAATTAATGGGCATTTAAAGTGTGCACACTGTGTTAGCAGTGTTGTAAAGCACCAACTGGAGCATTTAGCTCTTGGGGTTTCTCTGCCCTCTTCAGAAATAATGAACTGGGGCTAGAGAAATGGCTCACTAGTTGAGAATGTTTCCCTTTCTTGCAGAGGACCAGAATTCAGTTCCCAGGCCCACACTGGACAACTATACCACCTCTAACTCCAGTTTCAGGAGACCCAACACCTCTGAGCTCACTCATTGGTCCACCCAGAAACACACACATTATTAAAAATAAAAATGAACAAAGTTCTAAAATCCCTGCAATATGGGAATTGAAAACATTTGAAAATTTGATGAGCCTTTGATTTACATGACTCATATAGATCAATACTGGTCAGGGTAGAAACAGAAACTAGAAAAAATAATTTGAAGTTCTTTAAGATAAACTTTTTTAAAATTTATTTTTATAAAATAAAATCTCATTTTTTTAATCCATGTATTCCCTTGTTCCAGCTCCCTTGCCCCCCTGACCCCTCCCACTCAGTCTTCAGCCTCCCTACTCCCCATCCCCCACCCCCTCCCCAGAAAGGGCAAGAGGTCTCAAGGAGGATCAGCTCAGCATCCACTCCAGGCAAGTCCAATTTCTTCATCCTAATATCAAGCCTGGGTTAGGTGTTCCTCTGGAGGGAATGTGCTCCAAGATGCCAGTCCATGCACAGAAACACAGTATGAAACCTCCCCTTGAGGGTCCACATATTGCCCATGCCAGTGAACAGTTATCTATCCTTGGAGGACCTAGTTCCTTTTCCAGATGGCTTCCAGGTGGCTGTCTGTGATTCAGTGAGCTCCTCAGAGCTCCAGCCAGCCATCACTTTTAAAAATAAGTATTTATAAAGTCATGTTAAATAACAATAGATAACATCATATCTGTTTACATTAACATATGCATCATATTTGTACATAAACTTAATCAGTTTCCAGACAACAACAAAAAAGTTAGTAAGAAAAGCATTTCAAATTGTAGTGTAGCAAACAGCTGGCTTCTCGGGTCATGTCCTGCATTCAGAAGGTTCACATGCTGCTGTGATTGAGAAGTGTAGAAAATCCAGTCTTCTGCATGTACATAGTTTGGAGAGAAGAAAACCTTTTGAGAAGAATTCCAGGTAAGTCCAATACCACATCAAACTTTTCTTTTTTGGTATTATGCTCAAACTATGAGTTTCGACAAACTTGTTTGCAATATTGAATCTGAAATCATCATAATACATTTTCTCCCATGACAAAATTGTTTCACTCTTTACATCATCTTGCCAAGTTACAAAGATGTGTCAGTCTAGCTTTGCACTACAACAATGAAATGCAATCAATTTACAAGGAGAAAGGGCTGTATAACTCACAGTTTGGAGGTTCAAATCCAGGACTAGGCAGCTCATCAATTTGGCTCTAATAAAAACTGGGGGTAACACAGGATGCACATCACAAGCCAGAGAGAGAAAGATAGAGTGAGAGAGAATGAGTGAGGGGGAAGGGGCACACCAATCACCTTTACAGGCCTCTTTCCAATGACCTAAAAACCTCCTGCTAGGCCCCCATCTCTTAAAGTGCATGTGGACCTTTGGGAAGCATGCATCTGATCCTAGAGAGGTATTCTAAATGTTGATAGGTTTTTATCACCTCTACTTTAATCATGGAGATACATACTATGGTGGAGATCATAATGATGGATTCCAGTTTTTCTATTTTTGCACTAAAATAAGAATTTTGATACCTGGCAAAAAAACACCATCAGTTGTGGTTCTTTCTAATTATTTTACTTGAGAGATAGAGAAAGAGACTGGCAGACAGACTAGACTCTGAGAGATACTCAAGTCTCAATAACCATAATTTTTAGTCAGTCTTCTAAATAAAAATGGTGTCTCATGAAAACAGGAAACTTCGGCTTCCAAATCAATTCCCTGATTACCTTTCCTGGAGACAATCAATGTGATGGTTGATTTTAATGTCAAATTGTTCTGATTGCCTTGATCGACATGAGGAGGGTGGGCAGCACCCTCAGTTAGGGACCCAGATAAAAAAGGGTGTGACAAAAGAAAGCTCTCTTGTTTTCGCCCTTGCCTCTTGCTGCCCAGTTGATTGATTTCATGGTCGCTGCTGCTGATTCCTTCACTTATATCAGAACTAGGGTGTCCTGGCTTCCATCATGGACTAAAGACCCATAACTTCCCTAGGAAACTTTCAGGTTTTCAGCACCAGCCTCGGGCAACTGCGGCACTCAGGCCTGTGGATGGAGAAACGTCTAAGTTGTCAGCCATTGTAGTGTTAGTCTGACTGCTGAGGCACCAGCTTCAAGCAGAGACAGGTGAATGCCTGACCAGAGCTTGCTGGCCAGACAGTCTAGGCAGGAGACAACAGTTAAGCTTCAGGTTCAGCGCAAAAGCCTGTCTCAAGAAATGTGACTGAAAATAATTGGGGAAGACACCAGGTGGTGTCCTTTGGTCTCCATATGCACATTCAACAGGTTCTCAGCTCTTGGGTGTCAGGGTGTCAGTCAACTGTGTTACTATAAAGATAAATACCGATTTTAAAAATTGTTCTTTTTTTTTAATTTCATACTTTTTGACCTATGTCTCAAACACATCACTAGCTAACTCTTGCATCTTAATTCAACCCATTTCTAGTAATCTATCTGCCACATGACCCAGCCCATGGCTCACCTGCATTCCTTACATGGTTCTTCTTCGGGGGTCAGATGGAGACTCGAATTGTTCTATTTTTAGATTCTACTTCTATCAAAAGCCCTAATACAAGCACCATGATCTCATATACTACAGAATTGTATACATTGGCATGGACCACACATGTGCATCCATATGTGTGTGTATGGTTTTATATTTTCTTTGTAAGAACCCAAGAAGTAACTTACTTTTGGTATAGTCATTTTTTCACCTGCCTTCCGACCAAGGTACCAGCATTTCTACAGGAGGTTATTCTTAAACAGCTACTGCAAAAGCCAATTTGCTTGAAAAGCAAGTAACCCCTTCATGTTTATAATTGGAATATTCTCAATCTGATACAGTATGGGTCTCTTGGCCTCTTCAGAATGTGAACACCACAACAGACTCTCTGCACACTCTTTTGACCACTGTAGAAACCTATGGCATCGTGTTAGTGCTGAACCCATTTTCTAAACAGTGAAGTGTGGCTGAGCCAGCCCCCTTGAGATTAACAGGGCCACAGAAGGAAGGAAAAGGCTGAGAATCGTCTGCAATGCAGGTTTGTATTCAATACAATGATATAAGTTGTACTTTACCAGCATTTTGAGGCACACTGTAGTGGTGTGAAGAAACAAATTAGAAAAGACAGAAAACGGAGAAGGGAGGCCAGAGAATGAGGAGAGAGCGTGAAAGAGGAAGTTATCTCACGTGGAAGATTATCCATCATCCCTGAGCTTAGGGGACTTCCCTAGACACAGCCACACAGAACACTTAAAACAGCCTTGATGTAAAATACAATTTAGATTTTTCAAAACCGGGTAATATGATCATGACAAGTGTAAACCCAAAGCCTTAGATGATAAACCTGGGTCAACATCCAGGTTGGAGGCGAAGGTACTTAGGACAAAGCCAATGTCTCTGCCTGTGGAACATTCTTTTCTCTTTAAAGGCAACTTGTCGGGGCTTATCCAAGCCTGTAAGAGCAATCCCTTAAGACCATCCAATTTCCTTTCTTTCTAATTCCATACTTAGCAGAGCTACCTTCTGATAATTAATTTGGTTTCTTAGGTAAAGTCAATAACAGGAGAGAGACCAACTGAGTTATTGGGCCAGCAATATTGCCTGCCAGGAGTGAAGGAATTGGCTTGGGGGTTTAACAAGCCACCACCCAAGACCTCAGTTTGCAAACATCACATTTCCCTGGTGCAGCCATTGCTTCAGTGACACCTGAGCAAAGAAAACGGGCTCTGTTCCTTTCTCCCCTGTATGTGTGGAGGCCAGAAAAGGACACTATCTTGTGTCCCTCTGTTGGTCACCTTACTTCCCTGAGACAGTGTCTTTTGCTGAACTGGGACATTTTTGGCAAGCCACAGAGATGTGCTTGGCTCCGCCTCCTGGTGCTGGGTTGTAGGTGCACTATACTTCCAGCTTTTTATGTGGGTGCTGGAGAGCTGAACCCCAGTCCTCACACTTTTGTAGAAAATGGCCATCGTGCATATCTTCAGCCCTAAGCTAGGCTCTTTTAAGGTGTTCTTTATACATGCATCGAAACATCACATGGTGTGTTATCAGAGGTATAATTTTTACTCATTTTAATGTTCATTAGCCTGTTAACGATACAGAGCAATGGGTCTCATCCTGTCATTTCCACACATAGCTGACCTTATTGATAGCCCATCACCTTCTTTGGCCGATTCGCACAGTTTTGTTTGTTTTTTTGACCCAGTGAGTTTTATTAAAGTCACATACAGAAGCATAGACGAGAAGTTGTTTACACAAATATCATCCCTAAAACAATTATCTTTGCACCCTAGTAAAAACTCTCAGGGAGGGGTGGGGTGATGTGGGATGTCTTTCTGTATGCTGTGAATATCATTCATTAATAAAGGAACTGTCTTGGCCTATGGCAGGCATCTTAGAATTAGGCAAGGAAATTGGAGCATAGATAGAGGAAGAAAGGCAGAGTCAAGAAAGACGCAATCTAGCTGCCCAAGAAGCAAGATGCAAAGAAATAGGTGAGCCACAGGCCATGTGGCAGGACAGATGTATGGAAATGGATTGAGTTAAGATGCAAGAGCTAGCTAGTAATATGCCTGAGCCATAGGCCAAGCAGCATATAATTAATATAAGCATCTGGGTCATTTTGAGGGGGCTAACTGGCAGCAGGACTGCAGGCAGGTCAGGATCGAGGGGCTAGGCCAAGCCAGAAACTTTATTACAGTGGAATCTCACAAGTCCCTGTCCACTTCATGACTTGATGCACAGGTCATGTGCAAGCTTATGTGGCAACTTGTAAAAATTATTCTCTTAAACATGGTCACTTTCATATTATACTAAGTACATTGAAAGATAATCCATCATGGGCTGCCATTTTGGAGAAGCTAAGCAGTGGGTGGAGCTTGCTGGAACTTGGTAGTCCACAGCTCTGATTGCACCATGTGGTAAATAAAAATGTATTTATTTTAAAAAGCAAGTAGAGAGTTTGTGAAGTTGGCCATGTTATTCTAACTCATTCATTGCATTTGCTTTTAGTCATGAATTCTCAGTAATGACCCATTCCACAAAGTGCTTACTGTGTAAGTACATGAACCTGAGTTCTGGTTGAATAAATGAGCTCCATATTTAGGGAGAAACTCTGTCTCAAAAACCTACTGAGCATCCCAGCCAAGATGCCCTATAATATGTTATAGAGAAGTGTCTTTTTCCCACGATAAAGCGGTAGGCCGTTCCAGTGCTCTTCATCTCAAGGGAGCACCAACTGCTTATCACTAGGACAGGAAAGTTTGTTAGAAAACACTTCAGTGGGGTTCTCCCCCGGCAGACACTTAAACAATGTTGAAAAGTGATGAGCCAAATCTTCCTACAGTAGAACTACCTTATTTGTACTTATATCAAGCAACTGCCACGCTTGCGGGGTGTGGGACTCTTGCCAACAGAGAAGATACCAAGTAGGTCAGGAGCTGTGTCTTACTCCTGAGTAGCTCTCTTCTGGGGACTTAATCAAAAGAAGCTTTATTTGGATCACAGTCTCAAAGCGACTGAGTCCACCATGGCAAGGAAGGCATAACACCGGGAATATAAAGCCAGATTGCCCCATTGCATCTGCAGTTAAGGGAGGAAAAAATTGAGCAGTAAGTGGGCCATATTATAAAAGCTCAAAGCCCGCCCCTGTGGTGGGACTGCTCTCTATACCATTCTGTAAGTAAAGAAGCTGTTTTGGCCTGTGTAGACCACTGTAGAAGTGGGTGGAAGAATCAGAAGAGAGAGAGGTAGAAAAAGGGTGGAGTCAGGCAGTCTCCAACCAGCCTCCAAAGAAGAAACTTGTAAGATCCAAGTGAGCTAGGGGCCATTGGGCCATGTGGCAGGTAGATTAATAAAAATGGGTTAAATTATGATAAAAGAGCTACCTAATAATATTCCTCAGACATAAGCCAAACAATATAAAATTAATATAAATGTCTCAGTCATCTTTGAGGGGTAAAAACCACTGCAGACATGTCAGACCTCTGGCCCAATTTGGGCCAGAAATCTATATACAACACACCTCCAGTGACATACTTCCTACAGTAAGGCTCCACCCTATAAAGGTTTCATACCCTTCTCAAATAGCACCATCAGCCTGGGACCAAGTGTTCAAACTATGAGCCTTTGAGTAACACTTCACATCTGAACTGAGATGGCATCTGTGGTGTGGTTTTCATGGTAGAGCTTCTGTGATATTGAGATATGGGTTTGCTGTGGTGATTGATATCTCACTGGCTTCCTGTCCTCCCCTTTCTGCCCCTCTCGTTTCATCACCTGATTCCTCTGAGGAAAGTTCTCCCTAATTCTCTTACATACAACCCACTCTCTCAAGCTCTGCTTTGGAGAATCTGATCTAAAAGCCCTGCAACAAGTACCCTTTCTCAGATTTGATTTGGCTCCCTTAAGAGAAGTGACAGCAGCTGCCACTGTCTCTTCCAAGGACGAAAAAGAGAATGAACCGTGTGTGTGTGTGTGTGTGTGTGTGTGTGTGTGTGTGTGTGTGTGTGTGTGTGGTGTATGCCCAGTCATCACTGGGCACTTCTGAATAGGCAAAATTACTGGATGGAGCTGGTAAAGAAAATGACTGCAAGGTGCTTAGAAGCACAAAGGTTGGGAAATAATGCCAAAATATTGAAAAATGGGTTCAAGATCAGTGCTCCTACAGATCTGTTACCTGGCCCAAGATGAGCCTCCCTTTAATGAATGCAAGCTACTTTGCCCTCCAAGATCTGGCCTGTGCTGGGCTCTTGATTCTGACAATGAAAATTATACAAGTGCATGGCTCTTGTTTCCAGCCTGCTTGCTTGAATTACAGCTTTGCAGCATTTTAGTTTACGAAATCTCTGGGGAGGAGTGAGCATGTCAGGGTAATTAACTCATCCGATGACAGAGATCTTGTTTATTTCCCCCTACAAGATGCAGGTGGTGAGGGAGACCCTTATTTTGGCAATATAAGAGGTACTTAGAATAAATCACATTAAATAAATAGACAAAATGCATCAAAGGTACATTTTTTTGTTGTTTCAAATTAAGTTTGGAAGTGAACATCTGCAGACCCAAAAGCCACCAAATTGCCCCCAGCTTGCACCCTACTCCTCTGAGAAAGGGTTAACTGCATTCTAAAGCTTAACTGGTGGAGACCAAGAGAAACTTGAGAATAGTTTCCACATTATAAATTACTCACTGGCTTTCTAAGTGTCCTTTCTGCACACTGGACAAGGCCAGCTAATCAATTCACATGATCACTTAGAGCAGCAATACTCAATTCATTTTTCAAAATCCACAGTGACATTTGTAAACACATAAGCAAACACCATGTGCTGGGCATCAAGAAAACAAAAACAAATATGGCCAAGTCTTGGTCACTGGGAGTCCACAGCCTAAAGCAATGGCTTTGAGGGCTGGAGCGGGCACTGAGTAGGAGCACTTGCTACTCTTCCAAAGGATCTGGGTTCAGGTCCCAGGCACCTATGCTGGGCAGCTCACAAATACTGTGACTTCAGCTCGAGGTGGTTTAATATCCTATTCTGGCTTCTGCTGGCAAACACACACAGACACACACAGACATACATACATACACACACACAGAGGCATACACACACACACATAGACACGAGAGAGAGAGAGAGAGAAAGAAAGAGAAAGTGAGAGAGAGAAAGAGAGAGAGAGAGAGATTAAGATAAAATAAAAATCTATACCCTAAGGGAAAGAAAGACAGGTATATGAAAACATGGATATTCAGTTGACAAATTTTTATGGTAAAGATCTATTTGTGAAGTGATAATTGATTTAAAAATTATAAGCATTCACAACAGTTATTATTATTTTAAAAAGGGGCACATTGTAGGCAAACATAAATCCGAGAGAATTATTTTTTACATGGTAGAAACTTAGGTCAAGATAAAACACTGATAAGAAAAAACTGAGGGACTGAGGGAGATGATCAGAAGAGGTCTTCAAAGGAGAGAAGAGATTAAGTCCAGAACCTGATGAAGAAATTTGACTCAAAGACTAGAAAAGAAGATTCCAGATCACTCAGTTATTTCTACATGTCACTGACAAATGTGGCCATTGACAGTCAGTCCTCAAAACTTCCCAGTGTCACTGTGGTGAGGACATTTTTATAATCACATATTTTACTGTAACTTTAATACCAGCACTCAGGAGGCAGTTCTCTGTGCATTCCAGGCCAGCCTGATCTACATAGAGAGTTCAGGCCAGCCAGAGCTTCATAGTGAGACCCTGCCTCAAAAGAAAACAAAGAAACAATGTTTTAAAAACTGATTTAAATGCCATCCTCCAACATTCGCATTAAGTGAAGCTTGGGATCAATCAGCTTTTCCCTATCTGCAGTTGTTGAGAACAGACCCAATTCCTGTGTACCATCCTCCTATTGAATAATTAAGAGATTGGCCACTCCAGTGGAAAAGGAGGCTGTCGTTTGATTTTAATAAATATTCATTCTGATTGATTTCTTCATCTCATTGCAAGTACAGTGCTCAGTTAGCCCATATGACTTTCCAACCTCCACAGATAACTCACCAATTGCTCTAAGATGATACTCTGTCCCAGGAGCCAGACCAGGTCTGAAACAAAGATCAGGACTGGTCCTAAGAGATTTGAATTCAGAGGCAAGTTGGTCTACTGTGGAAATCTCCTGCAGGAACGTAGTATTGTGGGAGAAGTCAGTATTCTGGGCTGGGAGAGGGAAAGCTAGATGGATCAGCATTGGAGGAGATTGCGGCAAAGCCTGTCGATCTGAGTTTGATCCCTGGGACCCACACAGTAAAAAGAGAAGGACAACTCCAGTCAGTTATTCTCTGACGTCCATATAAGTACACATGAGTGTGTGTACATTTACACACACACATCAATCAATCAACCAATGTAAATGATAGAGATCAGAAATGTGAATTCTGAAGCCAATCCTCCCTTGTTTTAAATCTAAATTGTGCCTGTTGTAAGCCCTGTGGCCTTCAGGGAGATAATTATCTTCTCCAAACCTCAGCGTTCTCAATCAAAAGCTGTGGCAATAATGACCAAAAAAAAAAAAAAAAAAAAAAAAAAAAAAAAAAAAAAAAAAAAAAATACTCTCTAGCTTGCAAGGTCATCTGCAGAATTAGAATCATTGACAAATGCAGAGAACTTAGTTACAAGAATGGCCTTGAGTGAGCATTGCATCAGTGTTAACCAGCATGGCATCCTCTTCTGCAGTGCCAGGTTTCCCTAAGGGTCCTCAGTTTTTGGTCCTCTTTGGATTTAAAGTTCTCAGTTTCTACCAGCAAAAAATTGCAGTCCCTTCTCTTGCCCAGGCCTACTACTAAAGGTCTTAAAGGGAAGGAGGCTTTTTATGTCTGTCTATGCAACACCTATTTCCTCAGTTTCTTTTACATATTAATGACTATCAGACGGCAGCTGGTGATGTTGCTTTGTGTGAGAGTGCTTTCCTAGAATACATGAGACTGTGAGCTTTGTCCTCAACACTGTCAGAGGATAGCACACACCTGTAGTTGCAACACTTAGGAAGGAGGCAGTGGAATCAAAGGTTAAAGGTCATTCTGAGCTACATAGAGTATGAGGCCAACATGGGATATATGAGGCTGTATCAGAGAGAGGAGATGAAGGAAGGGAGGAAGGGAGGGAAAAGGGAGGGAGAGAGGGAGGGAGGGAGAGAAAGAGAATATGATTCATCTAGGAATACAGTGGTGATTACAATCAGAAGCAACCTCCAATTACTGTTAATAATCAAATACTCCCTTATTTAATTCTCAAAATAGCTTTATGAGGAGTCTCCCTTTATATTACTTTGTAATTGAGTGGTGGAAGCCTTAGTGGTTGACCCAGCCTTGTTCCTCACTGCTTCTCCATATTGCTAATGGCGAGTGCTCTTTGGCTGCTTGTGGCCATGAGACCTTCATGTGCCTCTTTCACACTTGACTGATAGGAGTGCCTTCTTGCTGTTCCCCTGAATTTTCTGGTCTTGTGGTATCTCCAGAATCTCCTTTGCCCACATTCTTGATCATGGTTATAGTAAGTAGTTTCTGGCCTGGCCTAGCCCTGAGATTCAGACCAGCAGTCCCAATTAATCACACAAAGTCTTATATTAATTACAAGCTGTTCATCCTATGGCTCAGGCTTATTGCTAGCTGGCTCTTGCGTCTTAATTTCAACCCATTTCTTCTAATCTATATTTTGCCACATGACTAGTTACTTTACCTGAGTTACATTACATCTTGTCCTGTGTCTCACTCTCTGTCAATAACTTATCTATGCTTGGATTTCCTGCCTGCCTATAAGCTGCTTTGCAATAGGCTACAACAGTTTCTTTATTATCCAGTGGTAATTCACAGCATACAGAAAGACATCCCATATCACAGTCTTCTAAGGAAACTCTCTGGGTCTTCAGAAGATGTTTTAGATAGTGTCTCTTCAATCGCCTGTTTAGTCCTCAGCAATGAAAAGCCTTGAAGGTGTATTTGAGTGACATATGGCATCTTATGCAAGATTCAGAATGTGGAACTGTCATTTGGCACATGTCCTGCTGCCTCACTGCTTCTTGTAAGAACCTTCCGCAGTAGCTCATTCTCCACCCTCAGTAAGGCTAGGCTTCACCTACAGTGACCTATTATGGGTCCTACTGTCCAGACACCTATCTCAATCCACCAAGGGACAAGGGTGACCTCTGAGAATACTAGTATCAATAAAATGGGACACATCTGAGGACAAATAATAGCACAATTCTTCTGTATGCCACTGTCATTGCAGACACAGCATGCAGACTGTGTGTGACCATCTTGCCTCACAGATACTCTTCCTGGATCTTGACGCTGTCTCCACCATGTTATTTATGACCCTGGTGTTCCTTACCTGATTCTGGTATTTGTTGTCTCCTTTAAGGAAGTGATTTGGTCATGAGAGCAGAGTTCCTGTGAATGGAATTAGTATCCTTATAAAATTAACCAAGTGAGGCTCATTTGACTCTTTTATCAAGTGAGGCAAAGGGAATGGGTGCCATCTATGAACTATGTGTAGCTGGTTTGTCTGGCAGCAGTGAAGATTTTCTAAAGAAGTCACTTGTGACACTTTTTTACTTTGACTCTTGGGCTATTGAAGCAAGAAACTCTAAGATGTTAGAATTTCAATAAACGTAGCCTCATGACGTTGAAAAGTTTCTGTAAGGCAAAAGACAGTATCAAGAGAACAAACGGCAGTCTACAGAATGGAAAAAGATCTTCACCAATCCCAATCCAATGGAGAATATATAAAGAACTCAAAAAACTAAACATCAACAAGCCAAACAATTCATTTAAAATGGGGTACAGATCTAGGCAGAATTCTCAACAGAAGAATCTTAAATGGTGGAGAAATACTCAAGGAGATGTTTATCATCCTTGGCCATCTGGGAAATACAAATCAAAACAACTCTGAGATCCCATCTCACACTTGTCAGAATGGCTAAGATCAAAAGCAGAAGTGACAGTTCACGATGGAGAGGATGTGGAGTAAGGGGCGCACTCCTCCTTGGCTAGTGTGTGTGCAAATATGGCATGTATTCACTCATAAGTATATATTAGCTGTAAGGCAAAGGATAACTATGCTACAACTCACAGATTGACAGAGACTAGGAGGGTTCTTGGGGCAGGGGAAGTGCTAAGGAACTGGTGGGAGGAGGGGTTTGGGGTCCTGTGGAAGCCTAGCACAGGGGAAATATCCCAGGAGTCTACAGGAGGATCCCAGCTTAGACTCCTAGCACTAGTACATAAATAGCCTGAACTAGCCATGCCCTGTGACGAGATTGGTGCCTGGCCCACTTGTCATAAGAGGCACTATCCAGCAACTGACAGAGGCAGAAACAGAGACCCACAGCCACACATTAGAAAGAGTTTGGGAATCCTGTGGAAGAGAAGAAGAAAGGGCTATAGGAGCCTGAGGGATGAAAGACACCACAGGAAAGCTCACACAGTCGACTAACCTGGGCTCACAGGGGCTTGCAGAGACTGAACTGAAAACCAAGAGCCTGCATGAGACTAATCTACGCCCTCTGCATATATGTCACAGTTGTGTAGTTCTGTCCTGCAAGGGACTCCTAACAGCAGATATAGGGGCTGTCTTAAACTCTTTTACTGGCTGCTGGGACTCTGCTCATACAGGATCTCCTTGCTCATTCTTAATCCATGGGGAGGTGCTTAGTCTTACTGCAACTTGATATGCCTTGTTTGTTTACTCATGAAAGACCCTGACATTTCCTGGAAAAAAAATGATTCTAAGCTGTATTAAGTTAGAAATTAAAAAAATAAAATAAAACAGCACAATACGGTTCTAAAAGGTGATGGAATCTGTACTGTAACCCTTGTGATAAGTTCCACTAACTAATACAGGTCCAGCTAAAATGAGGAGCTTTCTCCCAACCAGGTCTGGAACTCAAGTTCAAGGGACCAAGATCTCCAGTTCACAGTGGGGATGTTGTATTATGACACTACAACACAGGTATAACACAACTTAGAAGTAGTGACTGTTGGAGTTATGTGTCCCATGTAAAACAATCATAACATGGTACTCTCAGCGGTCAGCAAATAAGAGCAAACAGTTCTGTGATTATTCCCACAGTAGTACGGCTCCAAGAGAGAAACTCACCAATTCCATTTTATGAGATCACACATATCTGAACCAAGCAAATTTCCTGAGGGCGTCAAGTCAATGAACCCAGCTCTAACACCCATAATGAAAAGCCTCCTCCACAAAGAACATCAGGGAAGCTATGGGAAATGTGGGTGATGCCTCTAGAAATGAAGTTAGCCAATAGGAAGATGAGGGTGGGTCGTATATGGAAACTGCGTATTTGTTTAATCACAATGAATCTAGAGCAACAAACATGACTCGAGAAACTGACTAAAATACAAGAAATAATAATGAATTAGCAACATCACTAGGAAAACAAGGTTTCGGCTGCTGTGATAAACGCAAGGACATGAAAATACACCTTACAACCCTCTGGCCACTCTCCATCACTGAGGGAAGCCAGACAAGAACCTCAAGCAGGAACCTGGAGGTAGGAATTGAAGCAGAGACCATGGGAACATTGTTTATTGACTCACTCCTCATGGGTTTCTCAGCTTGCTTTCTCATACTCTTCAGGACTACCTGCCCAGGGGTAACCTCGTCCACCATGAACTGGTCTCCTCTACATAAATCATTATCAAGAAAATGCGCCCACAGGCTTGCCTACAGGCCAATCTTATGAAGACATTTTCTCAACTGAGATTTCTTACTTTCAGATGATTCTAGCTTGTGTCAAGTTGTAAACTTGTAGATGGTTTCCTGGGCCTGTTTGGGCCTAGAGGTTTGGACCTTGCCCGCAGCAGCTTTTTCCCCCAAAGAAATGAATGAGATGCTTATATTAACTTCATACTGTTTGTCCTATGTCTGAAGCACATTACTAGCTAGCTCTTTCATCTTAATTCAACCCATTTCTAATAATCTACCTGCCAAGTGGCCCAGCTCGTGGCTCACCTGGATTCCTTACATATCTCTTCTTTGGGCATCAGATGGCAACTGGCTAACTCCACCCTCCTTGTACCTGTCTGTCCTCTGATTCTCCACCCACTTCTACAGTACTGCACTTAGACCAAAATAGCTCCTTTATTTACAGCATACAGAGAACATTCCACCACAGTAAACAAACAAAAACCCTCTAGTTATCACAGAAAGTCAAAGTGAACAAACAAAAGAACAGTGCATCAGATGACATCTTGTCGTAGAGCCCCAAACCCAAGCCTTAGTGACTCCTCCCATGCTGTGAATGTGAACTCTGCTCTCAACTGCCACACCATAGCATCCTCACAGTAGCTAGCATAATCTTGCTGGAAGGCAGGCCACTTCAAAGCAGGACTCAAGTGCTTCTGTGTCATTCTGTCATAGCTCACCCACCCACAATGATCACAGAGACCTAGTCTAATTGATGAGCTATAGGCCAGGGAGAGAGCATGTCTCAAAAAGCAGCGGGCCGTGGGATAGCATCAGTCTTGCCCCATACTCACTAGGTCACATACTCACACTGCACACACTCCTGCATCTGCACACACATACATGTCCACACTCAACAGGCTTGTAAAATTTGCAACAAGCATGTTGAGCTAACAGTACCTGGGTTCTTGGGGAGTATTGGTAAAGGTAGACAGACAGTGGCAGTCTTCTCTGAAGAGACAAAGCAGAGGTTCTGGAACCTGAAGTAAGAATCCTGCCTGCAGTGGCTATACACCTTAGCCAGTCCCACCTTTCACTTCCTGCCTTGGGGTGATGTATGACTCATCCAACCTATCCAACCTTTTAATCACAATCAGCCTGAGTTCTCACTCTCTCCCTCCCAAGTGGAGTTATTTGCAATTCAGTTCAACAAATGTTTATTTACTGAATTTAATTTGCAAAGATAGTAAGGCTTCAATGTGGGGGGAAAAGGAGAAATTTTAAGTCGGTTAATTTTGGAAAGAGTTTCTCTTCCTCTCATTTATGAAGATTAATGGTAAATATAGGGCACCGATCTGATTGCTTTTTATTTGCACACATCTTTCTGTATAAAAACCTCTGATGGTAATTCAGTACTATGTGATATTTATCTTCAAAACTACAGAGGGAAGATGAGATAGAAAATGGTACCTTAACGAGATGTCCATTTTCCAAACGGGTTATCTGCATCTCAGTGCTGCATCATCCATCTCCATTCAAAAGATTGATCCTCTTACAAAGTGGACCACTGCGGTATGACCAGCACATGGCCCAGCAATGGAGTCACACCTGCACACTCCCCTGGACAACCACATGTCTGGGAAGTGAGTATGCTTTACATTTTCCTCTGTCCTTTCCTCAAGTTAGAGGAGAGATCCAGAAAGCCCTACTAGTGACTCATCATGCTTGTGTCCTTCTGCAGTGCAGTAAAGCAGTGTGTTGCAACCTCAGCATCAATAACATTAGGGGTTAAAATTTTCTTTTAGGTCGAGGACCGTCCTGTGTACCATAGGACATTGCTGGGCGGAATCCCAGGTTTCTGCCTTTTATATGCAAAGAGACCAACCCAATCAAAATTGTCTTCAGGAACATTCAGTCATTCTCTGGAGAAGAAAATCACTCTCTGCTGGGAACTACTACAGTAGAATTGATTCTTTACAGAAACTGAATTATACTTTCATCACCCATGGCTAAAATAACACATAAACAGTTCTATAGCTGTCCCCAGTGGTATATATTATAACTGGTTCTTCTTCTTTATGTGTATGAGTCTCTGTATTTAAGGCCCTTAGGGGTTATCCTAGTCATGAGATTTGGTGGAAAGAAGAAAGGAAGGAAAAAAGGAGGAAAAAGGAAAGACAGAAAGAAAAGGAGGAACAGAGGGAGGGAGGGAGGGAGGGAGGGAGACGAGGGAAAGTGGGGAAGGAGGGGGAAGGAGAGAGGGAAACTATCCAGTGGAGCCAAAAATCAAGTGACTATCCCACTTCAGGACTTACAGGATACTCAAGCCCCAATCCTTTCCCTCCCTCCTTCTGCTTATTTCCTGGTCACCCCACCCCCAGCATTTGCTCTCTGCATAATAACAAGAATTACCCCTTTCAAACATAACCCTGTCATGAGGCTCCCCGGCTCTCCACCCCACTGAACATAACCCTCATGTTCTCGCCGTGCTCCCAGGGAACTTACACTCTGACCACTGCCCTCCTGGGATTGTGGCTTTCCTCACCATTTGTTTTTTTCTCTGGCCACACAACTCTTCTTGCTCTCCACCCAGGCTCTCAGCTCTGATCTCTGGCACATGCTCCTTCTGCCTGCGATGTGTTCAGGGTCTTCCTTTCCACTTCACTAAAGCCCTGGGAAATAGTTCCTTCTCAAGATGCCTCCACAGTCCCTGTCTCTTCTACATCACTCTCAACACAATGCTATAAAGTCAGACCAAACTATTCGTTCATTTATTTCTTTTACCTTTAGAAATCAAATTCCAAGAGAAGGGCCAATTCCCCTTTGTACTCAAATGAAGATTACAACAACAGAAGCTGGTATTTTGATAGGCTTTTAGGCAGTTTTTGGCAAATGAGAGCATACATGCTGATTCTTTCCCCATTGAAGATGGAGTCTGCACTCAATATATGTCATCCTCCACATTCCACTGAAGCCCTGCACACAGTTTCTTCTTAGAAATGGCATATGACGACATCACAGATCCTTCAAGATGGCATCTAAGATCCTCCATCTCTAGAAATCTCCTTTGAATGAATCATCTCCAGATAACTGATCTCGTTTCTGTATGATTCCACATTTGAAGATGGGGTATTTTCTCTGACCATTTGTTCCTGGGTTTCTAGCACAATAAGCTTACCTCTCAGTACCAAATGGGAGAATTCTGTAAAAGGTAGAACTGGCTGGAAATCCAGCTATTGAATGTCTCAAACCCCTGTTGCCCCTATTTGAATCATTTCTTAACCGATATTTTAAGGAAACCAAGGAGTAAAGTTTCTTTATAAAGTTTGCTAATTAGAGTCTTATTGGTAGGGAAAAATAGCTGGGATGGCCCACAGTGCAGGGACAATGTCAAGAGGTACCCACCACCCTCCCTTGCCTGGCTCAGGACAATAAGTTTCATTTTTAGATAAAAGCAAGATTCCAAGGTTAACACCAAAAGAGAATCATGTAGTTGTGAAGCCCAAGATGATATGTAGTGGGATTCAGGTGTATATTAATATATTAATATGTTATATATTAGTCCTTATATAATATATTGCAAGTGAATATTTTCCCTGATAACAATAAGAGTAAGTAAGCCCAAATTTGAAATTAAATGGGACCCAGGACGACCATGTGGTTGGATAAAGACAGGGCTGGGTTATAGGGGAGAGAAGGCAGCAGTGACACAAGTGATACAAGAAAATTGCAAACATTTTTTTTTCAGATTGTTCATGGGGTCATTCATAAGTATAAAACAAAATGCTCATCCATCACTCAAAAAGAAAATCCTTCACAAGAAAGTCAGCACAGTGGTATACCTAGGCAGTTCCTCAGCTGAGAAAGTGGGTGGGGGGGACGGGACTATGTTCTGTTCCGTTGTAAATAATTGTCCTGCCTACTGATTGGCTGAAGGCAGACAGAAAGTGTAGGCAGGGCTACCAGACTAAGAAAAACTCTGGGAACAGGAAGAGCAGAGCAGAGACACCAGAGAAACACCAGAGACAGCAGCAGACACAGAGGAGAGAAGTTAAAATGCTGCTCTAAGAAAAGGTACGGAGCCACATGGTTGAACAAAATAAGAATTATGAATTCTTAAGAATTAAGAGTTAGAAAGTTATATGCTTGGGTCATAGGTCGATCAGCATAAAATAAATAGAAGTTTTTGTGTGTTATTTTGGGACTGACTGCTGGTCCAGATCTTGGGACTAGTCTGGGCCAGAAACTTCTTACTACAGAGAAGACACTCCAATCACTGAAGAGGACACTTAAACAACACTTTTTTCTTGCATGTCTTTCAGATGAAATGTACAATAGATTCTTAACCAAAATCTTAGCAGGAGACAGGGACTGTAGCTGGGCATTACGCCGAGGAGATTTCTCATGGTCCTAATCACCCTCTTCCATCATGGCCCAATCCATCATGTACACTATTGCCATATTAATATTATTAAAATGACTTTAACAGTATGTCACTCTTTTGTTCAAGAACTCTAAGCTACTCATTGATGCCTCGCACATGAAGTACAGATGTCTCCGTCTGTTTTAACAACCTCCCATGATTGATGCTCTAGAGTTCATAGTGAAATGATCAAAAGGTGGAACATCAGACTCTACATGTTGAGCTGTGGTCTCCAAAAAAGATATATAGAAACCCTAACCTTCAGTTTAATCAAATGTGTCCTCATCTTAAATATCTTGGCAAATGTGATGAAGTTAAGATGAGGTCATTAGGATATGACTTTTGACTTCTCTGGATACAGCCACAGCACAGAAGGAAGGCTTTGTGGAGACACAGGAAGATAATGGCCATGTGTTCATGGAGGTAAAGGTTAGAGAGATGCTTCTATCAAGACAAAGAGCACTAAGATTGTCAGACTAGGAACTGTAATCAAGAAAAGGCCAGGAAAGAATGCCCTGGAGCTATCAGAGGGAATCTGGCCCTGGGGAGAGAAGACATCATATCTCAGAAGTCCAGAATGGTGATGTAGGTAACTTTTACTATTTTAAACCACCAGTTTGTGATGCTTTGACAATGAATGCACTGTTGACATGATATGACAGGATTACTGTTTAATTTCCCATGGCAATAAGGTAGCTATTTGACCCTCTTTGCCAAGAACTGATGGTTTTCTCTGATGCCTTTGATGCTGAAACAGGAAAAAAAAAAAGTCTCAGCAACCTGGGCCATACTGGCCACTTTGTGTGGCAGCAGCTTTCTCACTCAGTACATAAGGTTCCAAGGAGGGAGTTTTACATAAAGAACCTGAGCCTTCTCTTAAGCAAAAATTAAGGAGAGAAATCAGGGCAAGGCACCATGGTAGCAACCAAATAGAGCACTGAGAAAGGAGAAACTCCAAAGCAAATTAAATGCCTAACTGAGATGGATAAAGTGGTCCCCAAGGGGACTGAATCTGGAGAAAAAATAAATGAGAATCACATCTTAAGATTAAGTCCCATTGTGGTTTGAATATGAAATGTCTTTGTGATGGTTAACATTACATTTAAGGTTATAATTACTATGCTTAATATATATAAATATATATTTATGTGATAAAGCCATTTTGAGATATGTATATTTACATGGTAGAGCCATTTTGATATATATACATATATGTGTGTATTTTATATATATGTGTATGTGTGTTTATGTAAGTATGTAGACTCCTATCTTGTATAGGCTGTACCCTGTTAGTCCACTCTTTTTTTCTCAACTGCCCATTCTTGTACAAATCCTTGCTGCCTCAGCTTTTCTTGTAAGATAATGGGTCATAGGCGCTGACTACTGTTGCAGATTTCTAAAAAAAAACCTGCTTGCTTGCTCAAGATAACTGACTGGATCTAGAAACAACTGTTTGCAAAGTCTAGTCCTACGTAGAAAGGATAGGAAATGAGCTAAACCGTCTCAAAATTGTAACTTCATGAGGTTTGCTTTTATTAACTCTGGCTGATACCTTGAGAGTGCTCTCACATGTAGACCTGGAGCCAGTCAGTCCAAGTGTCAGTAGCTTAATAAAAGCCTTTTTGTATTCAAACTGATTCATGGCCGTTGTGAATCTCTGGAGCAACTCCAGACCCATAATGGGCTTCTTCTATAGGATGCTGAGTCTGAAGACTGGGTCACCAAATGGTAGCACTGTTTGGGAAGGCTGTAGAATCTTTAGCACATGGAGCCTTACTGAAGAAGGTGAGTCATTTGGTGAAATAGGGGACAATGGGCTTTGAGGGTTTATAGCCTGCCCTTGCTTGCTGTTTGCTCTCTGCTTCCTGAGTACAGAGCAACATCATCAGCTGGCTGCCTGTTCCTGCCACCATGGCTGCCCTTCCTTTTGGCATGCGTTCTCTACCAGGACAGACTCCATCTCTCTATAGCTAAAAGCCAAAATAACTCCCTTTTCTTTCTAGTAGTTTTTCTTGGGTCTTTCACTGCAGCAAAAGCAAAGAATGGAATGCAAACCCCTTTAAATGTTTATTGGCCGTTTGTATTTATTGTTGTATTGACAGTCTGTTGCCTGATTCATTTTTCTCCATAGATGTTAGCTTTTAAGAATCAGTTATTGGGATGAGCACTTTCATAACAAACACACTTAGGCTTCATGTCTACATTACATGTATATTTATAGACTTCTAATTAATGTACTTTATGTTGCTTTCAAACCAAAAGTAGTATTGAAATGGTGATTTATTTTATTAATTGGGACCATTGCTTTTTTAAGTTATACAATTCATAACCACAATGTGAACTTATTTTTAATATAAAATGTTAATATTTTATCTCTGGGAACGAGGACTTTCGGGTTAAAATTCTCGTGTTTCCATTTTGCTTTAAGAAGTCATGTCATCGGTGCATGTTACTTTAAATGGCTCATGTTCTTCCTTCCTGAACTGAGGTGCAGGGAGCACCAAGTAGAAGGCCAATTAACTAACTAGAGTCTTAGAAGAATGTGACTCTGACACGAAACCGGAAGAGCCACAGTCGAGAATAAGAGAGAATGCTGGGGGAAAGAAATAATAGAGAGAATAAGAGATAGAATGAACCAGTTTTTCAAAACCAGCATCAGTAATGGAGCAGGGGAGATCTCAGGGAAGTCTCTGAGGACGAAAATGGGATACTGTCGTTTTCTCCTTAATAAATACAACAGATGCTGGATTTCCACAGCCAAGGCTGTGTGTTACAGTTTTTATTGTTGTTGTTTGTTTATTTGTTTTGTTTCGTCTTGCTCTTCCATTTTTGGTAATTCGTATCTGGCTAGAACAGGTAGCAACCCAGTTTCTGTAAACACCAAGAGTTGAGTTAATAATAGAAGCACCTCTGTACTATTGTAGTATGCCTTCTTCGCAGATATAAATAATAATGACTTGCATCAGATATTTAGTGTTCTGGTGACTTGGACCTTCTCTGTATCCTCGCCCTGTGTGCTGGCTATTGTATTGCTAAGATGACCAGAGCTAAGGCATCTGAGAAGAAGAAACCTCAACTGAGAAAATGAGCGTGGCCAGTGGGCAAGTGAGTGAGGACTTTCTTGATTAAAGGTTGATTTGGGGGGCACTGTGGGTGGGTGTAAAACAAATTCAGATTGTATTGAAAGAGACTCAGAGCCAAATATCATGGAAAGGCTGAAATATCAAAAAGAGAAAACACCACAGTCAATTCTCTCCCAGCTGTCTTGCAACTTCCTCAGCCTCGATCCTGATCGCTTCTGCTCTGCTGATTTCCTACTGGGGCCTTAAATACCTTGCTCACCAGCTGTATTCAATCCAGATTAGGATTAAAGGCAGGAACTACTCTATTTGGTAGAGGCTTTGAACTCACAGAAACACAGAAAGTTCTGTCTCTGGAGTTATGGAATTAAGGGTGTAAATCACCACTCCTGGCTTTCTCTGTGCTGGGATTAAAGGTGTGTGCCATTGAATCCCAGCTGTTTGTCCTTGTACTCAAAGATCAAGAAACTCTTGAGCTGTCTGCCTGGGTTTTGACTGTGTGTTGTTTCTGGATATTTCAGGTTTTATTAAATAAGTAACATACCACCACAGGTGGGGCCACCCTTGAGCTAATGGTCCTGGATGCTGTAAAGAAAGCAGGCTGGGCAAGCCAAAAGGAACAAGCCTGCAAGCATCATTGGCCTGTGATTCAGTTTCTGCCTCCAGAGTCCTGTCCTGATTTCCTTTAGGACAGACTACAAGCTGCACACTGAAATGAGTCCTATTCTTCCCAACTCGCTTTTGGTCCTGGTGTTTATCACAGAGACAGAATGCACACTAGACTACCTCACATTCTAGGTGGATTACATGTCCCTTGGCTTCTCTTATCCCACTGCTGTGGGGTCCTAGAAAGGCAGCTGATCCTTCCCCTGACTCCCTGTCATTTTCTGAGTGACAGTGGTTCTAGGAACATCTCTTGCTCTGAAGAGTCAACTTGTGGGGGTGAGTGATGGCTAGTTAGCGTTAGCAATGAACTAGACAAAACCTGGAGTCACTTGAGAACCTCATAGAGGAATTACCCAGACTGAGTTTTTCTGTGGGGCTCATCTTGATTGTTAATTGAGGTGATGAGGCCCGTTCTGAAGGATGCTATAGAGTAGAGGAAGCCAGCTGAGTAGGAAGAAAGAAAGCAAAGCAAAGATGTGACCAACTATCTAACCTCTGCTCATGACTATAGATGTCATGTGACTTTCCTCTTGAATTCTTGCCTTGGTTACCGGAATGATGGACTGTGAGACTGTGATCAGGACTAGCAAGCCAAATAAAACCTTCCCTCCCCTATGCTGCTTTGTATCAGGCTATGCTCTCCCAGAACAGAAATGAAACTAGGGCAGGATGTAGACGGGTCTAGGGTGGGGAACAGCTACCCAAAAGATCAAGATGTGTGGAAATTGCAGTTTCACCCTAACTTCCAAGGCAGAGGTAGGGGAAGAAGTCTATCTGAGTTAGCTGCACCTACAAAATGAGAATGCCACTAACGACAAAGCACTCGGAAACTAGGAGGATAGCTCTGTCAGTAAAGTGCAAGCAGCAGGAGGGCTTGAGTTCAGTTCCCAGAAGCTGCAACCAAAGCTGGCCATGGTGGCTGGCACCTGTGATCCAGTGCGATGGAGACAGATCAAGGAGGAGGCTTGTCAGCCAGCACAGGACACCTGCCCAGGAAGTCAGAGCTCATCTCTCCAAGGGTCAGTGATCACATAGCATGTGTTATTATTCATGTAATTTATCTTAAATATTATTTGACATGCATAAGACAGTGTCATCAAATTTAAAGGGTTACACAATTCGACACTAAGAATATGGCTCATTTTATTTCACTTTGTATTAAATCTTCCTAAATTTTTCTCATGCATAAATTCTTACAGTGAAGGTTGTATTTTCCTCATCTTTGCCCTCAGCTCATATCATGGACTAAATCATATCCATAGGTGAATGATTTTTTTTATCATAATTGCATTTTCTTGCAATTTAACTAACATATGAGAGACACCAAATTTCTCCCTCTTTCTTTTCTAGGATGTGACCTTGACCTATTTTAAAACCTCCTATATTTAAGAGTACTCTGGTCCACTTCTGTCTGAGGTGTTGGGAATGTGGGTTGGTAAGATGGACATGACCTTTAATATGAGGAAGCTGCATTTGGAAAGTGTGCTAGGAAGGACTGCCCTCTCTTGGCCTAGAATTCTTTCTGTGAGCACTGAAGCATTGACTACCAGGGCGGGACAGTTCTCCGGCCCTTTGACAATGCACTGTGTAGTTCTGCTCCTGGAAGCACTCATTTCCAAAGATGCTGTTATTGATGCCTTGCTGATGAAG
This sequence comes from Sigmodon hispidus, assembly GCA_004025045.1. Classification (NCBI taxonomy): domain Eukaryota; kingdom Metazoa; phylum Chordata; class Mammalia; order Rodentia; family Cricetidae; genus Sigmodon; species Sigmodon hispidus. The sequence continues at coordinate 501,436 of PVIH01000055.1, forward strand.
TTGCCTTGGAAGAGCCTGGTAGAGCAACAGATCACTAACGGCTCCAGAAGAATGTGGAGGGAAAGTAAGTGACCACTTCACAAGGATGAGAAACTGAGTTTGGATTCCCCAGCACCCATATAAAATCCAGGCATGAAAGTACACACGTGTGATGTTAGCATATGATGAAAAGTGACATGTTAGCTAGCCAGGCTTTCTGAACTGAGGAGCTCCAGGTTCAGTGAGAGATTTTATCAAAAAAATAAAATGAACTATTCAGGAAGATACCAGATGTTGACCTCTGGCCTAACTCCAACCACACACACACACGCACAAGTCTTCTCATCACCTACTTTTTGATTGATTGTGAGAAAAAGTAAAAGCAAACTGTGTTTCTGTAATTTTTAACTACTAGTAGAATGGATCTCAAATCCATGTTTGACACCCCAGATCCCTGCAGGTCTGGGAGGGACTGAAGAGATTGCTAATCTAATCTTCATGTTTGGCATGTGGATCCCCCTCTGAGGCCAGTGACAGAAATCCAGCAGCAGGTCTGAGTCTCTCCTTCCTTCCAAAGCATTGCAAGATACTTTACAAGAAGAATTATATGGGGATGAGCAAATGAGACATGAGGTTATCTTCAGTGGAGAAAATTTGCAATATTTGTCCATTGAAAATATCCCCACTTATCTCCCATCTGTTAAAGGAGACCAGAAACAAGAGACTGTACAGTAATCCTATGAAGAGTGACTTAAAATTAGGGTTTGAATTCTTTTAGAAAAATGTCAGTGAGGAAATTTGAAGTCTTAAGCCTGACAAAGCAAACACTATTCTATCATGTTTGTGTCTGTCCATCCCCCTGCCCCCCCCATCTGCCTTTTTCAAGTCCTTGAATAAGCTGGGCTCCATTTGGTCTAGATAGAATATTGAGGTGTCCACCAGAAAGACTGCACCAGTGAGCTAGAGATGGGGGAAGGGTGATGCCAAAAGAAGGGAGAAAGGACAGAACAGAATTTTGAAAATGCACAAGCAGAAGTGACAGCTAACACAGGCTGACCGTTGTCCTGGGTGTATGTATAAAGAGTGACAAAGTCCTGAGTGGATGTGTGCTGTTGGGAAGAGCTGGACAGTGCCATTGTCAAGGACTCAATGTCCTAGTCCCATAGGAGTGGCAAATCCTTCCCCAGGTGAGGCTCAGACTAATGGCAAGCCTTTCTCTGGTCCAAATATTAGTGCTTATGCATGATTGACCAATGTGAGAAAAAGAAGAAAAAAAAAAAAAACCCTAGTATAGTGGGTGATCTCCAGGTCAGAGATTCCGTCTCTGTAAACAAGGTGGACAAAACTTCAGGAATGACGTTTGTGACTGGCTTCCTGCTTCCACACATGCATATATTCCTACACTTGAGGAGTATATACACATAAACATACACATACATATACACATATATATAACACATACACATATACATATACTAGGACTAATATCTTGTAGGTGACCACAAACACTCTGGGTAAAGATGGCAGTGGTCATGTCCAACCTGGAGAAAATGGCTGTACAACCTCAGAGAATCTTTACCTCACTAGCTTGAGATTATTTTACTGTCTCCTTAACTTTCTCATTAAATTGTGAGCTTTCTCAGGGCAAAAATGAACCTCAAACAAATGCCTTACCTACAAAGCATGCACCTAAAGAGATGCAAAGCAATTAGAAGTCAATAGTCAGCCCATGAAGAATACTGGTAACCATTGTCCCTGTGCCCACTGTCATGTGCTCCACCTCTTGCCACCCAATGGCCTGGGGTTCTCTGATGGCCACACTGACCACATCACAGAAGGCCTGGAGAATGATGAAACCACTGCCACAGAGATTAGTCCTCAAGCAATAAATGGTTGAGATTGATGTATAGACAGGAGCATCTTTGTGCCTTGTGTGGATTCCTGGTGTAAGGTGTGAGTTCTACAGTCCTGTGGTGCCACAGCAAGAGCACATTCAGGTGCCCAGGCTAGAAGCCGCTTCCCGACATGCCTTTTCAGTCTCTTTCCATCTTCATCATCTTCTACAAGCATGTTTTTGATCGCTGTCCCCCCTTTGTTTTGTTTTCTCTGTCTCCCACATGAGTCATCCATATCTGTGGATTCAGCCAACTGGGGATCAAATATATCATAATATATCAAAATAATCAAAAATAATTACATACGTGCTGAACATGTATGAACTTTTCCTTCACATCATTGTGCCTTAAAACAGTATGATTACTGTTAGTGCATTGCTATATAGATTTATGCAATATTTGTTTCTATTAGGCATTATAAATATGTGATGATTGAAAGTGTGTTGGTGGGCTGGAGAGATGGCTCAGAGGTTAAGAACACTGACTGGTCTTCCAGAGGTCCTGAGTTCAATTCCCAGCAACCACATGGTGGCTCACAACCATCTATAATGAAATCTGGTACCCTCTTCTGTACACTGTATACATAATAAAAATAAATAAATAAATAAATAAGAAAGTGTGTTGGTAGATTGAGTGGATTGCATGCAAATATTATGCTAATGTCACAAGGGTTTTGAGCATCCTTGGGTTTCTGGCATTCTCAGGGGTCCTAAGGTATAGTCCTCAAGGTATCTCTAAGCCTGACCTCAGAGTTATCACCTCAGGGAGCTGCAGAGTAATAAGGAACCATGCTTTCTAGGATAGTGATGACCACAGTGTAAATAGTCTCATGTTTTAGCTACACAGAAAAAGAATCACCCACAGAGGGTTCACTGGGGGTTCTCTCCTGTTCATTTCTCTTCTCAGGCTATGTCCCCTGTACATGAGATGCCAAAGGCTGAAATGGGAAGTGGAAAAAGAGAAAGTCCACCATTAAAGGGATGAAATAATCAACGCACCTCCAGGTGTGAGCCTGGAGTTCAATGAGACTGCAGTGTTGTTGCGAGCAGAGAGCTTCAGGGCACCTGTGCCTTTCAAAGAGGGCTGCTGCATTTCTAGAGAAATGCATACTTTTAGAAATGAAGCCCCAGGCTACATACCACCCATAGTGCCTCTATGGAGGTGTTATCCTCTATTGACAGACACACCTAGAGGAATGCTCTCTATTTCCCTCTGGAAAAGAAGTCTTTTTTCACTGAGAAACCTAGTCATGAGACCCAAGAGAAGATTCTGGGGTGCTTCCTCTCCCCTGACATTGCCCCTCGGTGAACTTCCCGAAGCTACTTTCACAGATAATATAAGTGCTGTTCCTACAGACCTAAAAGAGAAAAACCCACCAGCCAGGCAAATCATAAGACCCCATCCCTTGTGTGAGGCAGACACAACTTCACACCCAGCCCTTGAGCCTCCCTGGAGGACTGTGGGATCGTGAGAATGAGTATTGATTGAGCACATCCTATGGACCAAGCATTTAAAGTTGACACCTCACTCAGCATCTCCCAGACACTGAGTAGTACAGAGCCCACCTGCAGATGGAGACAAGTAAAAGAAACTTTGAAAACATGACCAGAAGCCACATCGCACATCCACAACAGATCTGGGATACTTAACCAGGAGCATCTGACTTCAGAATTTGCTTCTCTGGGTTCACATTCTGTGGAATGTAGGAACTACTAGGGGCCATTTGCCAGTAATACCTTCCAGCAAGACCTCAGGGGGACAGAGAGGAGTTGGCTCAATGTGTAAGAGCACCTACTGCTTCTGCAAAGGACTTTAAGTTTGATTCCCAGCATCCCTGCTGGACAGCACACAAGGGTCTGTAATTCCAGCTCCAGGGCATCAGATGTTCCTGCCTTCCTCAGGCACCCCACACACATATGTGTACCTACAGACTACATGATACACAGAAAATAATAAAAATAAATCTTCAACCAAGTATTCTGTCATTTTTAATTTCATTTCATATACATAGGAAATGATATAATCTTATAATAATATTGGCATCTCATTTGTAAATGAACATGTACATGCATGCCCTACAACACAGTGGTAGGGGAGCTAATCTGAAATTAAAGTCAAGTGCAATTGAACAGATCAATAGACCAGAAGATAAATGCACCTCCACTGGTGAAAGTGAGGAAAAGACTCGCACTCCACTGCACTGGGACCAATATGGCTGCAAAACCTCACAGCTTTCTCTGGAGTGGATGTGTGAAGCTTCCTGCATGGTCCCCATCTGCCTCACACTCAGAGCCTGGTGTCAGACTACATTTGTTCTGTCCTGATATCCAGCCCTAGCTAGCTGTGAGGGCTGGAGAAGTTCCCACCTCACTCAGGAGCCTTTATTTTCTCACTAACATATGCCCAAGGATAACCCTCTCCTCCTCAAAGTTCTGAGTAGCAATGCATATAAAAGATGTGCCTTGATGCTGGGTCTTTAACAAGCACTGAAGGATCTTCTCCTCTCACCAGGGTCCCCAAAAAGCCAGGTGTCTGTTCTTAATCTGTAGCCCCTCCTGGACAGGATTTTATAGACAAGACACTGACCAATCCACCTGTGGTACATGAAATTCACAGAGAACTTCAGGGTGCACTGGACAGAAAGTAGGGGCTTAACAACTGAGCAGAAGTCTGCATGCTGGGTGGTGGGGAGATAACTGGGTGGACAGGACAGGAATTCTCTCCAGAGGTGTATGAGAATGTCCTTTATAGATAATTGTCCCAGCCTTCACTAGGATTCAATAGAAGGATCCCACTATCCTCATCTTGTGACTTCAAGATCAAGTTCTGCTGAGCTTCTCCAACACCTGGCTAGCTGGAGATAGCATTAGGGAGTTCACTCCAGGCCTTTACTCTCCCTCATGGATCTCCCTTTTCTGATGAATGTTTTGGGTGTGGGGTAGGTGTGCATGTATGTGTATATGGAAACAAGAAGTCAACCCCTGCAGTCATTTCTCAGTCACTATCCATCTTGGGTTTTATTTATTTGTCTGTTGGAGTCAGGTCTCACACTGGCCTGGAACTCAACAAGTTAGCTAGACAGACTGGCAGGAAGACCCACTTCCCCACTTGCAGATTAAAAGCATGCATCAACCACCAAGCCTAGGTGTTTATTTATTTTTACAATTTTAAATTTTATTTTATGTGTATGTATGTTTTGCCTTCATGTATGTTTATACACCACATACACGCCAGGTATCCACAGAAGCCACAAGAGGACACTGAATGCCCTGGAAACAGAGTTATAGATGCCTGTGTGCCATCATGTGGGTGCTAGAAACTAAACCCAAGACCTCTGGAAGAGTAGCCAGAGCTCTTATACACTGAGCCGTCTCTACCCCATCCACCCAGGCTTTTTAAAGGTTAAGAGATGTGGGATAAAGCTCACATCTGATTGAGTCATTCCTGTGGTCCCGACTAGTGTTTCTACAGCTGTATGAACACAGGGTGCTGTGAATGCAGCAGCAGTGCCTATCAAAGCTTTCCTCACTGCCCACTGTGGGGCACATGGTCAGCACTGACTTCCAGCTAAACCCATGTGATGCCATTAAGGAGAGGGTAAAGGATTGCTGTTCTACCCTGAATAGAACCTCTGCTCAAGGCCAGCTTTGGAGTTAGGGCCAAGACTCTGGCTGTTGTTTCAAATACCTCCTCTACTCAGCCTTGTCCTCTCCCACATTTTTCTTGTTAGAGATGATCCCAACAAAAACTTGAGCCTGCTCCCATCATGCAACAGGGCAACAGGATCTGCTTCTAGAAAGCAGAGGTTCACAAATAGACCACAGGACTGGGAAGAGACAAGGGAGGCTCAGGCATTTTAAAACCCGGAAAGGCAGGTTTAGACTCAGTCATTTAAAAAATAAAAGAAAGAGAAAATAGGTTTTGATGGTGAGAAGTTGAGACTGAGTGCACAAAGACTCCAATGCACTCCTAGCCTGTGTGTGCATATATACATGTGTCAAGTGTTTACAGGTACATCTGCATGTGTGTGCATGAGCAGGCGGACACCAGAGGTCAACACCAGTTGTGCTCTCCCTATTTTGTTGTCCACCTTAATCTCTTGAAGCATAGTCTCTTACTGAGCCTAGAGATCACCTCTTCAGAAATACTGGAAGGCCAGCAAGTCCCATCAATCTGGTCTCCTCAGCGCACACACTGACATGCCCAGCTTTTGGATGGATGCCAGGGACCCAAACTCGGGTTCTTCAGCTCTCAAGGCAAGTCATTTCCTCACTGGCTTATCTCCACATCCGCTAGTCCATTTTCTACCTCTGCACTGTGCCATCATGTGACCCCCACTAAACTTGACATGAAACAGAAGACTAAAAACACATCATGGGATCAATCAAGACAATGCAAAAATAAATCATGGCACATTCATAATGCTCTTCAGTGTCAGCTTGATGGAGCCCTTTCACTCCATTACAAATGAGTGGGAATAGTTATTAGGGGCTAGGAAAATGTGACTTTTAGCCTCCTGTGACTCAATTCTGCTCTCTCTAAGAGAAGCCAATAACATGCTTTCCCAAGTCTCCAAAATCAGCAGCCTGCAGCAGCAGGAAAGAAAGAGCATTGTTATTCATCTACAGCAGAGCAGTAGCATATAATTAAATCATTAAGAGGCAAATTAACTTTTCTAGCAATACTTTTCTAAGTGTTTGTGGGCAAACCCATTAGTGAGAAGCCAGTAAATCCCAAGATGTCTTTGCCTACAGACTGAGCCAAGGCTGCATCAAAGGCCGGATGGGAGGTGTGCTGTACAGGTGGTTTGACCTCCTACGGAGATGCATTGGAGGGCTAGAGTGGAGGATGAATGGGTCGCTAATGGTGTGTTGTGACTACACTTCCTAAGCCCTTGGAGAAGATAGCTACCAAATCCCCCTCCTCTGTAAAGCCAACAATAAATCTATTCTTTCCTTAAGAAAAATATTCAAGAGCTTTTGGGCTCTCATCAAATACCTCCCATTTTTCTCAACGCATTCAGCTTGGATTATTGACTTTGCACAAAAGGTCTAGCTGTGGGAGTTACTGGGTAAGTAGAATGTGTTTTCCAGTGGGACTTTTTGTAGGTATTTATTTAACATGGATTTCAGAATAATGAACATGAAGTTAGCTTCGATTTGGGGCCCAAATATATACTTATGCTATTGACTCAAATTCAAGTTGGCCAATCTGGTTGGCTTGTCAGTGGCCTTCAATCCATCAGGGCTTGAGTGCTCCCATCAATACAGTTGATCTTTTATATGATGACCTCGCTTCAAGCATTTAATAAATTGTAAACAACTTGAAAGTATATTGGAAGTCAACACAACTCATTATAGCTGTTTATACGCCCATCAAAATCCTAAGGGGAAGGGGAGTACCTGACCTGATTAGAAGTTTCCTCCAGAGCCATATAATAATTTTAGCTGTGAAAGGAAATTTTATGGCATGTAAGATTAGGCCACACTAATGCAAGGTCAAAAATAATAGAATCAATAGGCAAACTCAATACTGTTAACACTGTGAGAAAATTACTACAAAAAAAACAATGTCAACAGCAGATTGAAATGGGTCTCCAAAGTCGTCCCATTGATTTCCTTTCACTTCGGTGACATTCTAACTCTTTCTCTCGTGTGATATGGAATGTTTAAACTTCTGTATTTTTCTGCAGCTCTCCTGTACATGGGGAAGATTACCTTCTTCTGATTGATGCTAACTGTGAGACTCGGCTGTATCCAGAACTAAATAGGGGCATTTGTTTTCTCGAGTGCAGGCTTGAACAGGTCCTTCATGTAGGGCTGAGCTGATAAGATCCGAAGTTATTCTCCCTACAGGAAAGCATCTAAATATACATGTAAACAGTACTATTGACAAGTGACCAGTTTTACACTAAACTCAGGACCTCAGCTCTGTGGTATGTGAAACACTGATGTTGGAGGAGGAAATAGCTGTCTGATTGAGGAATCAGAAGTTACTACCCTTTAGCACCATGTCTTCTTCTAGCCCCAGTGAGCTACCCAACCTACCCCAGTTATTCCTATCCAGGCCCCTGTGTTGCTCCAGGGCCTCCTCAGCTCTGCCAACCCCATAACCACTGACTTCTTCAAGCCCACCCATTAGGAACCATCATTAATTTCTCTTTCCTTTTTTCCCACAGCCAAAGTGTCTACTGGCCTGGAAGCTCTACCTTCGAGTTTCATTCTGAATCTTCCACTCAACTCCATCTGTGATGTCTCATGACAGTCACCTCTTTCTCATCACCTGCTGTCATTTTCTCTACTTCATAGCCCGTAAGTACCACTTTAGAACAGAACTCACATGACCCCTGTCCTTAAACTATTTCTGTGAGACACCACAGCAGGCTGAATTAAAGGCCAGGCCTCTGTGATATGCCCTCACTCTTCTCTCTTCTATCCCAAGTCATTCCCAGGTCACTCTTGTTCTTTGACATTCATGACTTTGACACTGGAAAGTGGTAAGTCTGTACAGTTTGTATGTGTGTGACTTTGTCGGCCCCGTCCTTAGTGTTAATGACACATGAGCATCTTCTCAAACTATGGACAAGAGGCACAGCAGAATCCCCCCCCCTCACCATCACATTCACACTTTACTTGCTCCTCATGATGTGGTCTTAGAGGAGACCACTTAGCCACCCTGTGCCTGGTGCTCTTTAGCATGAAGGCTGTGATTATACCCACGTCCAGGGTTCCCTTCAGAGTCCCCACTTGTCTGCATCTTCCGTGCCCAGTCTTGAGGGAATTCATGACTCTGACCATAGGCAGCCCTTAAAATTGACTCTCCGTCCCCAGGAACAGAAATAGCCAGTGCCCCTGCTGCCAGTAGTCCCAGACCCCCTGTTGGCCTTAGCTCAGGTTACTTTTCCAGCCTATGGAGATAGTTTCTGTGTGTCTGACTTCTCATTCCTCATTCTGCTTCCTGTCTTTTCTGGGAGTACTTCTCAGTTACAGACTAAGAGGCTTTATTCTAAATAAAATTAGAAAAGTTCCTGTGATAGGACTGCACCATGTAGGTGTGACATAGCCTGGCCCCTGCTGCCATCTGAGATCAGAGCAACCATGGTGGCTCATGTGAGAACCTCACAGGGCTGAGCCCCCGAAATTTTCTTGTAGAAGAATGGGAGTTACTGGAATGGGGGGAGTCTTCTTCAGTAGTGTATTTTCCTATGAGTGATCCTATCCCATTTGAACCCACATGTCACTCTACACTCTAATGGTGGCTTTCTTAGGTGGACTGTTGGTGATCTATCAGGAGTGAACAGATACTTTTTTGGGTGCCTCCCAGAACAAGTCACAAAACATGATCAATTTAAATTTTATAGATGTCAACATGGGACTTAAATATTTCAGAATTAACAGGGTGCTAGCTTATTGGGTTAGGAATGCTCAACTGGCAAAATCTGTATAATATTCCAAAGTCTGGAAACAAGCAAGCAAACTCTGAACTCAGAAAGTCTTCTAGCCACGCAGGTTTCACATGTGGGGCCCAGTGGGCCTGTGTTTTGACAACCCCCCAACCAGGTTCTGCTTCTGGGGAACACAACCTAAGACACATAATTTACAGAAAGCATTTTTCCTTACACATGAGAAACAGCTGACAGATAGACCCATGCAGAAGTTTCCAGGGTTATCCAGATATGAACCACAGTGGTCAGACAACTGAGTATGCACCAGGAGTGTATCAGGAGGCAGAGCCTATGGGTAGGATTCCAGATACATACAGTACAGAGAATGAGGGAGAGAGACCATGAAGGGCAAACTCAAGACATATGCAAATTATCTCACATAAGGAGCTGAGCAGCACTTCACTATGGAGAGCGGATGTTCTTAGAATATCAGTTAATAATAGCAAACATCGCCGTTCAGGAGAGCTGCAGACACACAATAGAATTTAATCGCCGGTACCACAGCCTCACAATGGGAAATTACAATGCCCTGAATTGAATAGGTTTCATTTTTCAAAGTGAATATTTTGCCTTTACAATCTCTCAGTGCCAACGATGCTCTTGGATTAGAACTGATTAGAGTCTTTTATCGAGAAACAAGGCTCTTGGCTGTTTACACAGATCGCTAAGCTTTATCCAACTGAAACAAAAACTCTTTATACCCCTCTCCATCCTTCCTTCTCCCAGAGCCTTTGATTATCTGGAGAGGACCTCCCTCACTGTCTGTTTCAGCTAGCAGAGATACAGAAGGAGAAACAAAACCTATAGGGATGCTGGAATCCACTCTGCTCATCCAGCACTTGGGTGGGTCCCCAGCATCTGGTCCATGGGTTTCTGGACTAATTTAATACTTACATTTTCCACTGCTTGACTTCTCAGTTATAGGATAGAGATAAACTCATCCCAGCCTCTGACCAAATAGAATTTAAAAGGTCAAATTCCTTCTGTTGGTAAAATTAGGGGGGTAATCAAAAGTATGGGATAATAGTGGAGGTTTTTGTTTGTTTGTTTATTGTACTTTCTCTGGGTTCTGTAAACATCTGCCTTTTTCTCTAATGTTGTCCATTACAATATTGGTGCATGTCTTATATACTCTACAGAAGTGATTATGTATGATTACAGCAACTCAGTTTTTAACTTTTATAATGGTTTTGGAGAATTTCACAGACAAGTACCATTCCTGTCATTTCCAACCCCCCACCCCTTCACAACTCTTCCTTGTTGCGTGAATTCTGACTCAGAACCAAATATCAGGGGAAAGGCTGAAATATCAGAGAGAGGAAACACCACAGTCAATTCTCACCCAGCTGTCTTCCAACTTCCTCAGCCTCACTCCTGGTTGTTTCTTCCTCTGCTGGTTTCCTATGAGGCCTTAAATACCCTTCTCACCAGCTGTATCCCATCCAGGTTAGGATTAAAGGCATGAGCTACTCTATTTGGTAACTAGCCTTGAACTCACAGAAACACAGAAAGTTCTGTCTCTGGAGTTATGGGATTCAGGGCCATAGGTCACCACTCCCAGGATTAAAGAGGTGTGCCATTGAAGCCCAGCTGTTTGTCCTTGTACTCAAGGATCAAGAAATTCCTGAGCTGTCTGCCTAGGTTTTGACCATGTGTTAATCTCTCGAATATTTCAGGTTTTATTAAATATGTAACATATCACCACACCTCCTGTTTCCTCCCCACTCCCAATCAAATTCATGACACCTTCCTCAACCAGTATTGTCACATATATGTGTATTAGCATACACAAATATAACCTGCCGAGTCACTGAGCGTTTTGTGTGTGTGTGTGTGTGTGTGTGTGTGTGTGTGTGTGTGTGTGTGTGTCTGTCTGTCTGTATGTATGTATGTATACATGCATGCATGTATGCGTGTATGTATGTATGTGTCTGTGTGTGTTCGGGAATAACCACTTGGAATTGAATAACCTATTGTGGTGCTCTTTCCTAGAGACTACTAATTCTCTCTCTCTCAGCAGCCCTTCATTGCCTGTAGCTCTTCATCTAGGGATTTGGCCTTGCAAAATTTCTCCCATCTAAGTTGACATGTCTGCTGAAGTTATCATTGGGCGAATCTTGTTTAAGTGGCCATGTTGTTGAGATTTTCTGAATGATGCTTCCCTTCACATTTAGAAAACACTATCTTTTGCAAAATACTCTTCTTTGATTCTTATAACCTCTCTACCCATTCTTCCATGATGTTCTCAGAGCCTTAAGATTTAGGAGTTGCTTGTACATGTATCAGTTGAGTCTAGGTTCACCATGGTTACTTGTCTTCATGATACAGCAATTTATGGTCTCCCATCTGAAACCCTGCTACTCAAATGTATTGCTGAATTCAAATCTCCCTTAGACCTTAGGTAATTTGGTTCATATTCATTAATTAACCATCCCTATGATGGTGGCGCTGATTTGCATCATCAAATCCAATATTTATGCAGTGATATATGATCCTTTCTATTCAGCAGAATATATATGTCAATTCATATTTATGTACATATTTATCAGTTTGATTTAATCTTACTCATCACATGAATGATAAAATCTGAAAATATACCATTTGGTTTTAGGGTATTTTGGCTTTCCCCCAGAATTACATTCAAGAAATTGTGGGTCTTTAACTCATAATATGTGAAATCAGTAGGACATGCGTTAGGGCTTAAAAACCAAATTTATCAAAGATATTTATTATAGTTGCATTTGCTGCAATGTTGTCTGACCTCTAGATGACCCAGTTTTATAAATAAACTTAAAGCACCTCAAGTTCATTACTATTTCATTGATCCATAAAATACTCCCAAGTACTTGTAGTCATCTGCCTCCCAGAAGGAGCCTATCCAATGCTGGGACCGCACAGACAGACAAGCAGCGTGGCTCTGGTGTCCCAGATCCTAACTCCTGTGCACATTAGTAGTCAGCTATAATATAATTTTTAAGACCCCAGGAGGGACCCTTGAAAGTTGGCATGACAGAATTGGACCATGCCATCTGGCAGGCCCGCTTAAGACAGCAATATCGAAAGTGATCTCTTTAGCTTGTACATTAGAGCCCACAACGTCTACTTACAAACCTCCAGTGGCTTCCCAAGGTAGCTAGATGCAAAAAGTCCATACCTTTGTCTGGCACCATCTGACCTTCTCTGTCTCTCAGAGCTTCCTCAGGCTTCTACCACCTGGTCTTCTAATTCCTCTAGTTCCCCAGCCTCCACACCTCCCTCCATGCCTCATGCCCTGAATAACCCGGGGAGGTCCACTCTTTACCCTTCAACATTCAGATTTGAGCCAAATACCACCAAACACAAGAAAACAAAATCCTGACCCCACTTTTATGACTGGGGGTCATGGTCACATCATATTTATCTACTTCAAATGATTCTTAAGTTTTGAAGTTATGCTCTACTTTATCTGTCTTTTTTTCAATTGGCATTCTTATTGCTTATCATCCTTCATTGCTTAGAATCTGGACCAGTGGCTGATTTTTGCAAGGCCTTTGTTTATAAAATCACAGAATTATGATATTGCAAGGTCAAAGCCACTAAGAGAGAAGTCTAATGTGACTCTCCACTCTCTGGAAACCAGAGGTGTGACCTGCAGGAAAGCAAAGAGCAGCCCCAGGCTATCTGGGATGCTCAAGAGAGCAAGGGGAGGGGGCAGAACTCAGACTCTTGGAATTTCCACGGGAAGGCAAATGGTCAGAGTATCAACAGAGAAATGACAGGTTTGAATGATTCTTGTGGGCTCTGACGCATGGAAACTGTCCCAGCTGTCTGGTCCCAGGCTTGGACTGACTTAGCATAGGAGATACATGGATCTGGTGTGTGAGAGTTAGGTAAAGGAGAGGTGTCAGTAATAGTAAAGACATCTATCATCTATTGCATGAATTCTATGTGGTGTTATTAATAAAAACCTAGAGCCAAATATTAGAGAAAAGCTAAAATATCAGAGAGACTGAGAAACAAACCACAGCCACTTCTTACCTAGCCAACTCCTCAGGCCGAAGAGGGTAGATCCTGTCACCACAAAGTCTCCGACTGAATCCTCTGAGTCCTCAGCAGAAATTGGAGCACCTCTTCTTTCTCTGCCCAGCTACCTCACTTCCTCCCTCAACTTTCCTAGTGCTGGAATTAAAGGTGGGTGCCATTACCACCTGGCTCTGTTTGGCACTGAACTCACAGAGATCTAGAGGATCTCTGCCCCCCCCCCAAGTATGGGGATTAAAAGCATTTGTCACCATTCCCTGACACTCATGGCTTGGCTCTGACCTGATTTTCAGATAAGCTTTATTAAATATATAATATATCTCCACAGTTCTCATTCTAGCCCTGAAATTAATGAATGGCTAATCAACCAATAAGCAAATTCAAGAAAACTCAGAACCACCACCTGTAACATCAAAATAAGAATATTTTTTAAATAAAAATTAGGTTGATTTCTCTCCAACAGGGACAAAGATCAGAGGTAACAAATTCAGTACCAAGGTGACAATAGCCAGACTATCACTAGAGAGGCCATCTTTCTGCTCCTGCTCCACTCTTCCAGCTCTGTACCGCCCCCTCTGCATCAGTTTTTCAGTAGCTGCCTCTTGCCTCTGTAACTAGTGACCATTTTCTCAGTGGCCTAAAGTAATGCAACTTAATCACCCGCTGTTCCAGAGGTCACAATGCAATATAAATTTTATGGGACTGAGAAAAAGTTGTTAACCAGGGCTGGGTAGACAGCTCAATCTGTAAAGAACTTGCCATACAAACATAAGGACCTGAGTTCAAATCCCAAAACCCATGTCTACAATCCCAGAGTCAAAGATAGGTGGATCCCTGGAGTTATCTCACCAATCAGCCTCGCTTACCCAGAAAGCTCCAAGTCAAGAAGAAAAACTCTGTCTTCAAGGACAAGATGATTCAATACTGAAGAAGATATCAGTGATTGTTCCTCACACAGCTGCATGTTTACAGACCTCACAGACAAACACACTAAATTATCAATAACAACTTTCTCAGGGGTGGGGCCCTGGCTCAATGGCTCAAAACATTTAATGTTCTTTTCAGTTCCAAGCACCCACATGAGGAGGGTTGTAATTGCCTGTGACTCCAGCACCAGGGAATCTGATGTCACTTTCTGGCTTCTTGAGCATCCCTACTCACAGGCACATACATGTACAAGCACCTGCTTTTCTTGACCCTTAGCCTGTTACCCAGATCTCAAAGTCTATCTTCTCTACTTTTATCCCATGCTTTTTTTTTCCGGACTCCTTGGACCACTTTTCTCTGTCTTAAAAGGACCCTTCTGATTGTGTTTCTCACCCACATGGCCTTCTTTTTGCTAGATCTTATTCCCACAGTGTTCCTTTGCCATGATAAAGGGGCATATCACAGGTTTGGAATTAGACCTGGTCTATCCTTATGAGACCTTGGCTCTGTTCACTGGCTGTGATAGTTTTCTGAGATGGCATCTAAAACTTCGGGTGTCAAATCCATTTCTTCCTTTCAGCACTTCCCTCTTTTCTTATCAGGAGTGAAAGAAACTGTTTAAGACACTCCCTGGATATTCTAGTTTCATTTATGTTTCTATGATAAAATTAATTCACTGACAAAAAAGATTAGGGAAGGGAGGAGTTTCTTTCAGCCTACAACTCTGGTCATAGTCCATTATTGCATGGACTCAAAGGAGAAACTTTAAATAGCCCATTACATCATATTCACAGTCAAAAGCAGAGAGAAATTAATGCATGTTTGCTGAAGCTTATGCTGAACTGAACTTTGCTTTCACAGTTCAGGATGCCTTACCTAGAGAATGGTGCTGCCCACAATGGACCAGGTCTTCCTACGTCACTTAAATAAGACAATGTCCTACAGTTATGCCTACTGGCCAATATAGTATAGACAATCCCTCATTGAGATCCTCTCCCAAACGATTCTAGATTGTGTCAAGTTAAGATTAACCACTACACTGGTTTTTTCTCTCCTTTCTCAAAAGTCTGGTAATCCCATTGGCCAGCCTAGCCACATGGCCACTATTGTGATGGCGATGTGTTTTAAATGTCTGCCATCTTCTCTGGCTCCTCTGGAAGGCCTGAGATATGAAATTTATAAGAAAAAATATTATACTGAAAAATCACAGCTGCTTATTTTCTGATGTACTAATGTCACTTGAAGAGCAGATGTTGGTCAAGGAATATGTCACCAGCAATTGAGTTCACCAACTTTTGCCAAGAGATCACAAAAGAGTTCCTGATTTTAATCAAAGTTTGCCATCTACTCAGAACTTCATAAGTGAATTCCCATCAAAGGAAAATTTCTGCTTTGGAAAGTTACCCAGCCCAAGAGAAACAAAGGTGAACTCTGGGTCCAAAAAGAAAATAAAAAATCAATTGTGACAATTATTTCACTAAATTATTTTAAACCTCGCTGTATCAAGAAGACTCAGGTAAATGTCGGCTGTCACACCAACAAGCAGAATCATCCCAGTCCATGACCTTTTCCTTGTTAAAATGCATGTCAGTATGCAAAATAGGAGTGCTCCCTATCAGAACAGAATGCACCTTCCTTTTCTAGAAGGTCTCAAAAATAATCTGCAGGAAAATGGAATTCAGGGAGAAATTCAGTTTTATCAGAGACACGAGCAAATCTTTAAAAACTGCTCAGTCGTCACATCAGAGCCTATTTCAGGGATTTGAACCTGAGCTTGCTTCAAAATAAAATACTTCTCAGTAGGATGCCCTGACAGGAAAATCTCCCCCACGTACTTCCCCTGGCAAAGAGCCCCTCTCTTTCTGCTCTGTCCACTAAATCAGTGTTTCTCAACCTTCTAATGCTGCATCCTCTTTAACAGAGTTCCTCATGTTGTGGTGACTGCCAACCATGTAATTATTTTTATTGCTACTTCATGACTCTAGTTTTGCTACTGTTATGAATCGCAACATAAATAGTTGTGCTTATCAATGGTTTAGGAGATCCCCATGAAAGAGTAGTCCCACCCACAAAAGTGTTGCACCCCACAGGTTGAAGAATGCTGCACAAAGTTCAGTAGCAGACAAAGGCAATTCCGGGCAGCTTAGAGAGAGGGGACCAAATCCAAGCTCTTTGCTAAAGGGCAAGCTGCAGCTGGAAGCTGAGTATCTTCTTTGCCCAATCATAATTCTTGGGAGATCCCACAAAAGACCACAGCGTTACCCTGGGGAAGAGGGTTAAAACCGGCTGTTAACATCCATGGTTCAGAGAGCAGAACAGGTGTGGGAAGGGATGTGGAAGGGGGCAGAAGGGACGGGGGAGGCTGAAGGGGGAGGCTGGAATGAGGATGGTTGGCAGATAGCCTCCAGAATCAGATGCACGTATTGTGCTGGTCAGAATTTTCATTTCTGAGACAAATATCTTAGACAAACTGTAGTTTGAAGAAAAGGTTTATTTTAGTTCATGGTTTTAGAGAATTCTGTTTATAGTCACTTGGCTCCATGACTAACCCTAACCCTAACCTGTGTGTGGGGAAGCAGAAGGTTCCCACAGGTCTGAGAGCATGTGATTGTACAGTGTGCTTGTTGTGGGAGGTGGGGGAGGGATGCTCCAAGACAGGGTCAGGTATCATTTTTCAGAGATTCACCTGTCTCTTCCTCCCTAGGTGGGTGCCTTGCATTTTTTATGTGGTTTGGTTGCAGGGAGGGGTTGAACTCAGTTCTCTAGTCTTATAAGGCATATACTATCCCATATAAGGAATATTACTGACCCATATTCCAGACCCAGGAGATGACTTTTTAACAACACAGAAGCCATTTTATGGCAGTTGTGTGAGTCCATAGGACAGAGTGGGCATCTCAGAAAATGCCTATCAGATTTTTATTTTTGTCTTTCAGATGGCTAGTAGCTCAGCATCCTGGCACAGTGCCCATTCACTGGCTATAAGCTAACAGGTCAAGGGTCCAAACATGGTCTCTTTCCTGGGGGTTCTCTTCTGTGGATCCTACTGGTCTGAAAGCAAGGTTTCCATGAGCAACATTTACATCTGAGGACCAGGGATAGATCCATCTCCAAGTTCCTTCTGACTGTTTCAGGAAGTCACCCACTTGAGGTTGAAGAACTGAAGGCCACATTTTTCTTTTTGGTCTCTGTTCTATATTGTTCATGGCTCAAGGCACTATTCCCATCTCTTTCCAGCTCTATATCAGAAGAGAATTATCTTTTGTATTCTTTGGAATTCTTTCCAAAAAATCCCTGTTTCTCTTAAGGGGCCACCTTATCGGGTCTGCCAGTATACCCCAATAATCTTCCCAGCTACGGGCCAAATAACAAAATAATTAAAATGACAAGGTCCTTTCATCCATAGGGTCATATTTTATGGTGGTCACACATTCCTCCCACAATCAAGGGGGAAGAAATAAAATGAGGTTAAGGGTCACCAAGGAACACTTTAATATTCTGCCTCCAGTATATGGCAATGCTTCATATGAGGTGTTGAGTGAGATAGGACAGTCACAAACCAGTAAAATTGCCCCACAGGACCTTCTAATAGATTATAAATCCATAGGCATCACTGATTAACATTGTACCCCCAGAATTAGACTGTGGGGTTCCTTCTGGCAGAGACCTCTATTGCACAACTTGTTTCATTTCTCTGCACCTAGGAGCTGTTTCTTGCTCCAGCTTCAGACACATAGCACTTGTCTCAGAGTGTTACAAAGATTGACAATGAAATTCATGTGGCTACCAAATACGGTACCTGGTAAGGAACAAACACCAAATTCCTAAGCATTTAGTGCTCTTATAATGATTATTAGCATCGCTGCACACATCTGACTGCTGTTCATATGTGGATTATTTATCCTGCATTGAGCTAAGCCTAGGGCGAGCTCACAGCACAGCTGAGAAGCTCCCTGTGTCTTGTGCGGCTTAACATGGATTCTGGGAGCAGTAACAGTGGACCCTGATGTGTCTGCTTGGGAACAAATGCCAGTGGCCTGGGGCAACAAGACTATCTCCGGAGTTAGCTGTATTAATAAGATGGCTTATCACACATTCTAGACTCCCAGAGTGCAAGAGGGAAGAGTGAGAGACGAAACCTCAGCTATTCCAGCATAGCAAGGAAGATGGCTGAGGTTCCCTGAAGAGCAGAGTATCCACGCCGAGCATATAGACAACAGGAAAGGAAAGGTCCCACCTTCTCAGATCTGTGACTCCTGAGGCCCTCTCCACTGTTCATTTTCGTTTAGGCAGCTTGTGTGCCTGTCTCCTTCCCACAGAACACAGCTCATCTCACGGCTCAGCTGCAAGCCTGAAGATGAGGTGTGGGAATGTTCTTTCCAGAAGCATTGTTGCCATTGTTAACTGGTGAGGGACAGGGTATCTCTGTGGTCTGTTTCTGCAGCTGTACCTTCAAAAGAGGAAAGTGAGCAGAAAAAAAATGAATTTATGTATGCTAATTCTTCTTTCTACTTTTATTTGAAGGCTTACTTGTCTCTATGTGTACCATGTGTGTACAGGTGCCTGAGGAGACCAGAAGATGGTGTCAAATACCCTGGAACTGGAGTGATTGTACTGCTTATAACTGGTGATTATAAGCAGTTATATGGGTGCTGGAAATTAAACCTGGGTCTCCTGCAATAGAAGCCCCTGCTGTTAACCACCAAGGCCTAAAATCATTTTATACTGAAAATTAGAAACTCAACTTTGTTACATTTCAGTTATTTACTTGTGTATAAGACGTGTGTGTAAACACAGATGTGTGTGTGTTTTGGTGGTGGTCACAACTTCAGGGGGTCAGTGTTCTCACATTTTCACCTTATTTAAGCTAAAGCTGGCTTACTCACGAGCTTCCAGAGATTCTCTACTCACTTTGCATGGCCCATGTCACTACAGGAACACTGGGCTTATGCCATTGTGTCTGGCTCGTTTTTGTTGGTTCTAGGGATCAAATTTGGGTTCTTATACTTGAATAACAACCACTTTTCCTACTGAGTCATGCCCCATCCCATTGTTACATTTTAGTCTTTAACTTGACCCATGTGCTGCTGGGAAAAGATAGAGCTCTGAGCTCGGCAACAGAATGGGACAGGGTGCAGCCCAGGACAACCAAGGGTGTACTCCTCCCATTCTACAGCTCATCAAGGCCTCACAAGATTTACCCACGCCCACAAATCTACACTCACAGACCACATCTATAGCAGCTCTTATATAAAGGGATGGTTGAACTGTGACATCCACAAGGTACACAGGAGTCCTGGCTACTTGGGTCTGTGAGCATGAGCTTGACATTTGGAAATGAAGCTTTGTGGATCACAATAAAAAGGTCTTATTCCGTTATAATGCTCCTTAATCCAACAAGTGATGTCCTGATAGTAGGATAAAGGTCTCAGAGAGACACAAGAAGGACCCCAAGTGACAGCCAAAACAGAAACCAGAGTGACCAGTTCACAAGAAACACTAGTGACTCCCCCAAGCACCAGAGGCTCAGAGAAGACCCGGATCAGACACCCAGAGACCCTTGGAGGGAGGACCACAGGGAGATACTTCAACTTTGAACCTGGCTACAAGGTCAGAGAGGGAACAATGCTCTGTCACTTCAGCTGGACAAGCAAGTGGCTTTGCTTCCACAGCCCTACAGAGCAAACCCAAATGTGAATAGTCTTCACATACTCAAGGAGTGGAATAGAGACCCACAATGGTGAGCTGGAGAACAAGGAGCTCGGGAGGGTCAGACAGGCCAGTACCTGCTCAACCAGAGCAGGAACTGTCACCATTCCCTGGTAGTGGGAAGTTTGGGTGGGACTCTCATCAGGGAAATGATCTGTTGTGGTTCACATGTCTCAGTACCATTAGGGCACCATGTCAGGAGACACAGTACAAAGTGTGTGTGCCAGTGAACATGCAGACAGTGAGCACTGTCTGAAGCAAGAGGTGGAAGTAGCAACATCAATGTGTTTGGAAAGGTGGGGACCATGGACTGGCTATAGGGGCATGATGGCATTCTACAGAGGCAGGGTCATGGGGAAAGCATACCCATACTCAATCTCTAAGCCTGCCTGTCTCTCTACCACAAAGGATCTCACTAGCCATCCCCCACCAATCAGTTCACTCCAAGCTGAAGCATAACGTTTTTTATTATTTTCATTCATTTATTGTTTGACAATTTTAGACATTTACACATGAATTTAAATTTTACACAACACACTCCTTTGCTTGTGCATTGCCACACATGCATACCCACGCTGCACACTGCCTGAATTCAGTGTCATTTTCTGCTATCTACAGTCACCCTGTGCCATTTCTTTCTCCCTCTGACTATGAAGAGGCCTCATTTTATATTTTTTCCCACTATGATCATTCTGTTTTTGAGACTATGTATTGGTTTCCCTGGCAACATGTAGACTGGGAGCTGATTGGCCAGGTTGTCGAGTTCCTTGTGAGAGCCATGGGCCCAGTTTTGAGTGGTGGATGTTCGCATACTAACCAGAGCTGCACAGTCAAATCTGGTTAAGAAAACCCAATTAAGCCAGAACATCTGCATCCCCTCTGCCTGCCAGGGGCACACCCCTACTTTTCCACCCCCCCACTGCACCTGCTGTGCAAATGTCCCCATATTGCTTTGGAGCAGATGCAGGGTCTCAGTTAAGTCTTTGATATCGCTGTTAGGAAATGTATTTAGTGTTATTATGTTCGCCCACAGCTCAGAATCTGCTTATCAAGGGCAAGAAATGAATGTTCGGGGCCGGAGAGATATATTAGTGGGTAAAGTGGTAGACTCACAAGCATAATGACCTGAGTTGAGTCCTCAAACTCTTGGGGATTTTAAACGAAATGCTGGACATGGTGGTGTGTGCTTGCAATACCAGGACTAGGGAGGCAGAGATGAGCAAATCCCTGGGAGTCAATGGACAGCCAGCCCAGCCTACCTTGCTGAACTCCAGACCACTGAGAGGCCTTGTCTCAAAAGAAAAGACAAAGATGGTGCATGAGAAAGAAGGTCTGAAGTTGTCTTAATGTCCTGCACACACATACATACACACACCTGATTGCACAGGCCCATGCGAAAGTGTCAGCACTTGCGAGTGCACACACACACACACACACACACACACACACACACACAAGAGACAGAGAGAGGGAGGGGAAGAGCGAGTGAAAGGAAGAAGAGATCAGTGAAGGGAAAGTGACCAGTTGCTGGGTGACAACAAGGAAGAGCCTGCTTCATAGATGCAATTTAGACTCCTTGCACAATCTTGAATTAGTCATCTGCTCAAATGCTTCACTTTCTCAAACTAAATTTTATTCATAAAGAAAGACTCTTATCTTAAGAAGGAGGTCGCAGGAGTATGCCATGAGGAATGTCTAAGCTGGAGTAAAATTACAACCCAGTCTGTCCCAAATAGAGAGTCATTTATTAGTCATATCTGGCATTGCTTTAATTATGTGAATATACCTCTACTCATGCACTGATGGGCTTGCTGGCCTATCTCCTCTCTACACCTGAAAATCTTTGTTACCCCATGAATTAAAAAAAAAAAGAAAACTCATCAAAAATAGAAGTATGTACCATTGCCTCTAGAAGTCTTACTGTAATTATTTTCTCATTTTCATCGATTTGCAAACCACCCAACCTGGCCCACTTTTTACAGTTCTTGTATTTTCAGAGGAAGTTTATCATTGGCACATATTGCCACTTCATTCTGCACTCAAACATATTTGGCTGGGCTCTGGAATCAGCATAGTCTTAATATAGACATAAAAGTCACTGAAAAATACTCACTTTTCACCTAGGCTAAGTGTGGAGGCTGTTCTGCACAGTAAAGCTAACAGTTAGGCTGTCCAACAAAGGTGGAAGGACTCAAAAGGAGAGAAATGAGACACGCTTTCCAGATAGTCTTTCCAACAAACTCACTACATAATAATAACTCCTCCACTAGTTACTATATATATACTTCATATATGTATATATTCACACACGCATATATGCCTTCTAAAACCCATAGTGCAATACCTACCCTCTTTTAAGAAATAAAATCTTGTTTATTGTTCACAGAGCAAAGAAAGCTCCATCGAGTCAGTGAACCAACCAAGCAACCCTTTGGGTCCTTGCCAACATACCCAGTGCTACCAGCCTTCACATACTGTATGTTTGCCTGGATGTCATGTGGGATTGAATTTTGTTCACATCCTTTTTGCAAGATTATCTATCTGCTGTGGATATACATAAAAATCTACTTATTTCCTTTGGATTGTGCAAGAAGTATTAGTTTTAATGTGGACATGTTTTCCTGTGGTAGGTTTGGTTTGAGTTTTTTTGAGTCAGGGTCTCACACTGGGACTCACTGTGTACCCCAAACTAGCCCCCTGCCTCAGCCTTGAGAGTACTGGGATTATAGACATGAACATACTAAAGTTAGCCACTTTAAATACAATATCATTGCTATAGCTCTCTTTGATCCATCTCTGTTGTGTTTGTGTCCCCACCCCCAACCCTATGCAGGCTGTTTGAGCACCTGTTCCCAGAGAAGCTTCCTTACACCAGGACCAGGTGACCAGGAGGCTTTCAGTCAGTTGACACTCCTGTATTCACCTGGTTTTAAGCTGCCCCTCCATGACTGGTTGTCTGACCTGCATCAGAGGCCACCATCCTTGACATCCTCATTGTTATCACTCTGAGTCCCAGACAAGTGCTCCGAACTTGGAATTCAGATTTTCAGAGGACACAGCACCATAGGGAAGGAAAAGACTTGTAAGTCTGTGGGGATGGAATTCATTGAAAGGAAGAGATACTGAGGTCAAAGACAGAGATGAGGAGTGGAGGAAACAGCGAGGATTTATTTGAAACCAATAGAGATGAACAGGGGAAGAAAAGAAAGAATAGATTCCAAATGAAAGACTCCATGCCAGCGCGGGGGAATAGATGCAAGGGAGACAAAGGACCCGGGCGTTGATAAAGCAGAGGAGAAATGAAAACACAACACAAAGCCCAGTGGTCCCACATAGAAGCCAAGGAACATACATACGCCAATAAAGGCAGAGAAGTGAGGAACAAAGGGTGTCATAGCAACCTCCGAGAGCCCCGTTGTGCTACAGGCTGGAGCACACATGGTCATCCATCACAGGCTCTCCACACTCAAACACACGGCTACGCCGGGATGACTGTGCCCCCCACCCCCAGCCAGAGGAATCCAGGCCCCTGCACACACACTTATCTCCTTTTCTTTATTCTTCCCTCTCCTTCTTAAAATCCAAGCCAATTCTACACAAAGCCTTCCCTCCCTTCCCTAACAGCTGCCTCTGAGAGGCACAAAAATACAACCTGGGCCCAGAATCCTTACACTCACTCACATACCTCAGATTACAGTTCCCAAATTATTCCAGATCAGGGCAAAGTATATAGCCTTCCCTATTTCCCTAAAAGAAAAAAAAGAAAACTCCTGCTCTTTGAAAACAAAGACAGTGATGATAGCCAAAGGGACAGCACGTGAGTTTTTGCATGCCACTGCAAAAATCAAGCATGCCACTGCTCAGATGCATAAGGGACTGTGCTTTCCAATGGGACACGCAGCTCATTTACCTGTATCCTAATTCAAAACAGGGTCACTCATTTCCTCCCATCTCTACTGCCCCCCTAAATACAGCTCTCTTCTGTATTAATAGTCCATCATCTATTTCTACTTCCCGGTGGTTGGAGCCAGAGAAGTACCGGAAGCTAAAGGGAAAAACGGACAAACAAAGACTGAAATCTCCACCAGTAAGGCCCAGAAGGCGGTGACAAGCCAAAGGAACTTTCACGAGACCCTAATGGAGATATTGACACGTCTGTCTGGGAAGCTAAACTTAGCCCTGTGTAAGGCAAACACAGGCTTTCTCACTTTATTTCTGAATTTGGAAAGTTTCAACGGCTGCTGCCATATGAATATTTATTAATGCGTGTGAATCAGAACCTGCGATTATTACTCAGACTCCCATTTCCACCTTACAAGCTTCAACTCAGAAGAATAAAAACACATCTGCTTTAGCGCTTCCCATATTTTATTCAATGTTTGAACAGCTTTGCTGTAAATATCTCATCCATTACGATTCAGTTGTGACTGTATCGGCTGTGCGTCTCCTGTTTTACCGCTGTCATCATCGCGATGAGACAACACACTGTTAATTCCCTTAACTAACAACCTCATTGTTCCAGCGAGGCAGTGAGCTCCCGTTTGTTGGGTCCACATGTTAAAAGAGAATTGGTTATAAATCAAAGAGGGGGCTAAGTGAGGCGTGCTCCCTTTGTTCAGATGAGTGGGTCTTTATTCAGATTGCTCCTTATTATCTTGCCATAGAAGAAATGAGTAAACCTAACACACGGCCAATTCCAATGGGACTGGGTAAAGAGGGAGGCCCTCAATGGATCCAGCTGGGGAGCATGCAAACATTCTGGGAGCTTCATAGGGAACTCTGCAGCCGGATAGCTCATGGCTTTGCCTTGTGACAACAAAGTGGTGTTTTTCTTCCCTTCAGTAACAAATTAAACTGCTTATAGAAGAAGAGCGCATGCTGGGTCCACAGACAAGGTTCTGGGATAGGTAGAATGCCTCATGGCCACTGGATACCTCTTCAGGAAATCAAACATCCTGGCTAGTTTTCAAGTATTTCCTGGAAGGAAGACTTTCAACCAACTTGGAGAAACTTTGAAAAGAAGCAGAAGTTGGTCATCCTGCTAACACTGGAAACACGAGAATGAATATGACTAAAAAGGCAGATGAAAACCTGAAGCCCCTCAGAACTGCCTATCAGACTGTTGGAACGATTATAAAGGGATCATTAGTTTGAAGACCATGGCATTGACATTGGCATTTCATTGAGAACGTCTGCTGTTACCATCACTGCTTTTCACCATCCATTTCAACTAGACACGGTGTCACTTTATGGACACTAGATCATCAACCATCAGTCACAAAAAAAGCTCCTCTGACCACTCCCACCATCTAAACACCCTCTATGAGCGCTTATTAAATAGGACCTGACTCCAACCTGAACTCAGGCTGTAAAGGAGTCTAGAAAACAACAGGCTTTGAACTTTCAAATATCTCCAAAGAAATGCAGTAAATAGTGTGTGAGAAACAGGGATTTGTGTGCCTAACTCCAAAGCTTCCATGGCCCCGTGGCTTGGGGACGTTCATGACTGTGCTGGTGGACTTCAGCTTCTGTGACATGCTGCTTCTGGGTCCTAAGTCTCTAACTCCCTCATTTAATTTACCTATAACCCAATAAACTAAGTGATTTGACTAAAATTGACAAGTGATAGATGTCACCAAATGATGAACTCACATGAAATGTGACCCAAATCTACTGGTAACTTTATATTATGGTTGGTTTTTGTCTTGTTTGTTTGTTTATCCTCCTCTCTGTGACCAAGTTTTCTGCAAAAAAAAACAAAAAATAAACAGTTTAGGACGGTAAGATTTGAAAGTACCATCTACCATAGTGAGACCACATGCAGATGGGGGCAGCTGTACCGATGGCTGTCAGCAGGAATGTGAGGTTGCTTGATTGCATATGAGAAGATTGAAAGAGAGAGACCAGAACCAAAAGTAGGCCCCTGCGTCACCCACTTTCCCCAGCTAAGGTCCAGAATCTAAAGAGTCTATGCCTTTCCAGAACAGCACCTTCAGCAAGAGATATAGGTTTCCAGCCACAGTAAGCCTTTGGGGGACACTTCACATTCAAACCATAGCATCCCTTAAGATACTCAAATGCTAGGGGCTGGAGAGATGGATCAATGTTTAAGAGCACCTGCTACTCTTCAAGAGGGCTGGAAGTGGGTTCCCAGCACCTACCTGGTAGCTCCCAGTTGTCTATAAGTCTGGCTCTAGGGAACGCAACATCTTCTGGTCTCTGTCAGCACCAGGACAGACATGGTTCATAGACACACATGCAGCTAAAACACCCACACATGTAAAATAAATAAATCTTTTAAAAGGAGTGTATTTTTTTTAAGATACTTGACTTCTGTAAGAATGGCCTCAAACAGACAGAGATAGTGTAGACTAAATGATTTTTGTATAATTTCAGCTCTCTGGAACAGTTGAGGAATTATTCAACGAGAGGTAAGGGCTGTTCTCACCCTGCTTTGATTTACACATGGCTGGCTCTTCCTCTTTTAAGACTCACTTCTTCTGAGTATCTATCTGGGCATGCTCAGCCTCTGGAAGATTTTGTTCAAATTCTGGGTGAAGATTCACCTCTGCTCCTAGCCTGTTCACCTAGTTTGGCTTCTTTGCAATCACACAGCTACGGAGTAAAGAAGAAGGAAGAATGTGTTCTGAAAGTGTCTGAGAGGAGAGCCGGAGATCCTGACCTGTATCTGATCGAGGCAGAAGGAAAACAGCAACCCTCAGAAGGCCACTGGAGTCCACTGACATCAAAACACAAATGAGCTGAATGTATGAGGAAGACACCCCCACCCCACCCCCGCCGCCACCCGGGTTCATCAGAGGTAATTTTTCTAAGACACCATTCCTTAAGGAAAACCTCTCTTCGTTGTGATGCTGAATCTGTCTCCTGAGAAATCTTGGATGCCTGCTGATCATTTCGAATTCCTTGACGCCCTTAACTTTCTGGCTGCATGTTAGAAATCATTTTAAATGAATTGAATAAAATTCACAAGTGTTAGATGCCAGCAAATGATGAACTCACAGGAAATATGACTCAAATCCACTTTTTTCATTTTGTTTTCCCCCCGTAATAAATAGAAATGAACAAATGCGCCTTTAATGACATCTCGGAGTGAGAGCTTTATTGATATATCATCGGTTGGAAGCGTGTAACGCTTTCGTAAAATAAACTCTATTCTGCATATTTATGACCAGATTGAAAAAGGTGTGTTTGTTATTTTGCATGACATTTCCCAACGATAGTGACGTTTTTTAGATGAAGATATACACATGCCATCACAAAAACACACAATATTTCAGCTTACAGAATGTTTCCTTTATTGAAGGTGGTTTTTTACTTACTTAGTCTCAATTACTTTTTAACTTGTGCTCACAAACTTAAAAACATCTCTCCTCCTCTCCTGCAAAGCTACAGAAGCATGTGAAATTATGTTATTTGAGAGAAAATTTGGAGTATGTCTGTCCTTGGACTCTTAAGATTTTGACTCTGAGTCTTAACTGCAGTCTCAGACAGATGGATGTGTTTTACAGATGACAGAAGGAAAGTTGTTCAGAGAAACCAGGGCAGCTCACTAAATGTCTCAACTGGAAAGGACTGGCTCAGACACTTGCATGGCCAAATAGACCGGAACAGGTTTGAATATAGATTGAGATATAGACTTAATGGCCCCATGGCTCCAATGTTGCTGTATGGAGGGCCTAAAGTTGACAGTTCTGAACAGTGTAGGCCTAAGGTCCACTTAAGGGTGAGAAGTGTTTCTTTTCATGTATGAGAAAAATGTATGCTTCTTTTAAGATAAATTTGTGAACATATAAATTCACATGACCGCAGAAGCTAAGACCTCCCTTGTCTCATGTGTGGCCAACAATAGGCTTTCCTCCTCCTGCCTCACCCTTCTACAGAGGTACAGCAGGGCCAGTCTCCATCGGTCTGATCCTGCAGACTCTGAAACTAACTATGGAAAGCGGAGGGGGGGGGGCGGCTCTTCCATTGTCTACTGCTGTAGAAAAATAGTCCCTCAAATACAGTAGCTTAAAAAATACCTGTATTGTCTATCTCTCAGTTTCAAAGGATCAGAGACACAAGTATGGCTTCACTAGGTCCTACAGCTGAGGTGCGAGTCTTTGGGTTGAAGGTCGATT
The DNA here is from genome assembly GCA_004025045.1 of Sigmodon hispidus. Taxonomy (NCBI): domain Eukaryota; kingdom Metazoa; phylum Chordata; class Mammalia; order Rodentia; family Cricetidae; genus Sigmodon; species Sigmodon hispidus. The sequence goes on from PVIH01000055.1 coordinate 529,551, forward strand.
CTCCCCTTTTCATTGGCTGTTGTGTGGGAGCCACTGTTTGCCTTTGTCACGGAAGGCTCTCCAGAGACAGCAAGTCAAAACAGCTGGCCTCATCAGAGCAAACAAATGGAAGTAGAGCAAGGAGGTCACAGCTTTTGACAGCTGAATCTTGGTCATGACATCCTATCATTTTCTTATCATATTGATTCACTGACAGCAAGACATACATCCATCTTTCATTCAAGGCAAGAGAATTACACAAAGGTATGAATACCAGCCGGTAGGAATCTGGGAGTCAGCCATACCAGAAACTTCCCACTGACATTGCCACAACCAATATGAGAAGACTGCTTTAAATGAATATGAGTTCATTCAGCCCTGAAGCTGCAGAAGAATCAGACAGCATTTCCTGACCTGTGACTAGAGGGGACCATGTTTGCAAGGTCAAATACACTTCAATGGACTTGATCATCGAGTTAGATGATGTGGGCTCATGCTGTGGTGGTTCTCAAGTTTTTGTATAGGGGTCTGGTGTTGGTACACTTGAGCATTTGAAGCCAAAACATCACTGTACTATTTTATAGAACTCAAAAATGATGTGTTTACATTCATGTGTGAGGCAGAAGAAAGATTTGCACCTAGTCTCAATGGGTTTTTTAATGCTGGAGGTAACTAACCAATTTATACTGGTGTGGATAGCTCTTTGCTTAGGAAGCCTTCTGGATGACTCAGTGGCTGCCAAAAATGAACACAAAGAGGAAGGCTGGTCTGTATAAGAATAGAGAATCTCAAACATCCACTCTAGAGATGGATGTAGACCCACTGATCCCTGGAATAGTAGGCAAATCAGCCACATGTCAGAGCATAGCCACTTGTGGCTACAGGGCCAGAAGACAAGCTGGGTCAGTCAGTTGCCTTCTGGAGACACACCTGCTTTCCTAATAAGATAATAGATGCCATCTGCAGGAGAAGTCATCTTTCTGTCTTCCTTCCATTCTTTCTTTCTTCCTGCTTTAAATGTATATAGAAATTGATGCTGAAATAACCACCTTATAACCATAAGGAAATACCCTGGAAACAAAATCTAAAGAACAATCACATGGCCTAGTCATTGTACTGTCATGGAAACAGGTCTTTGGATTCTGCATTGCACAAGAAAAAAAAAACCGTCTCACTTGTTTCTCATAGCTGAACATAACCCCAGTGTATAGCATGGTTGCCAGGTTGGCACAAGAGGCAAACAAACTTCTCAGGAGTAGATTTCCCAGCGTCTTGACCATCCCCAGTTTTCTAGTTTCTTTGGCTTCTTTATTTTCACATTTCATTTTTTCCCCTAATACATATCAGCTTCAATCCTCAGACAGAGCCCTCATTATGTCAAAAGGAAACATCTCTGAAGCTAGTATAGCAAAGGGAATATAGATCCAGGAGTGCAACCTGGCATCCCGCCCCCAGAAGATTCCTTCCCACAGCGTCATGTCTGTTGTCAGAACAAATGATCTACGTGGCTGACCTTGTTCCTTGTCTTTTCAGGTCCTTCAAACCTGCTCATCATTTTGAGTTTTATCTGGAGACCCTGTTGAGATGACAGTGTCATGTGGCATCCTAATCTGTTCCCTTAGAACTTAACTTCCCTAACTCTCCGTACCAGGAGACAGGGATGAGAGACGACATTTCTTCTTTCAATGTTGTTCATTTATATACTTTAGATACAGACAAGACTGATAATCATTATATAGACACAGACTGAGAACATTATGTTGACAGAAACTTCAGGTAAAAACAAAACTATCCTAATTGCTAGAATGCCTGGCATATAGGTCCTGGGGTCCTGCTGTATTGTTATTTCTCATCTTGTGATTGTAGGCATGAATCACCTTGTCTGGCTTTTATGTGGGTGCTTGGATCTGAACTCAGGTCTTTATGTCTTTACAGCAAGTATTTTACACATTTAACCAAGGCTAGGGACTACTGCAAGGGTCTTATAGAGAAGACAAATCACTTGCTAAGACACCTCAGTTATAAAGTGACAAGTTAGAAAAAGCCAAAGCAGAGTAAGAGCAAAACCAATAGGAAGTCATAGGAGAGAAATTGTTTCTGGAGTGTGAGAGATGCAATTATATTCTGAAATGGACATTTAAAGTTGGTGGGAGTTGGTATGCTGAATGGCAGAAATTATAGAATTGTTAAATAGAGTCAGAGTTCTTAGCCATGAATGCCACCCAGGGAGCATCATAGAGGCTATAGAAAGCCACTGGAGTTGAGAAAGTGTTGGAAAGATTGGTCAGTTTTTAAGTGATGTGGGAATGTCTTTCTGTATGCTGTGAATATTGTTCTTTAAATAAAGGGACTGTTTTGGTCTATGCGGCACTGTATTAGTAGGCAGAGGAATTGAAGCATAAGTAGGGGAAGGAGGGCAGAGTCAGATAGAGAGATAGAAACTCAATCCTGGCAACCCAGGAAGAAACATGCAATGAAATAAGTAAGCCACAGGCCACATGGCTGGACAGATTAATAAAAATAGGCTAAATTAAGATAAAAGAGCTAAGGCAAACACCAAGGCAAAATAAATAAATAAATAGATAGATAGATAGATAGATAGATAGATAGATAGATAGATAGACAAAAGAGCTAGCTAACATTATGTCTGAGCTATAGGCCAAGCAAGATAAAATTAATATAAAAGCATCTGTATGTTTCCTTGAGAGTCTGAGACACATGTGGTACAATATGCTAGCATTCCAACAAATGCTCATGCACATAAAATAAAAAATAAGGAATCTGAAATTTTTCCTATTTCTTTTTAAAATAACAAAATGAGTCAATACTAAACTATCATATCACAAGAATCCTAATTGATCATATAACAAAAACCCAGAGCCAGATATTGGGATAAAGCTTAAAGATCAGAGAAACAGAGGAAAAAGCTACACCCATTTCTTACTACTACTGACTCTTCAGTCCAGAAGAAGAAGACCCTGTCTCTGCGAATCCTCAGACTCAATCCCGTGAGTCCTCAGCTAAAAAAGAGCGCAGGGAAGGCTGAAATGGAAGAGTCAACTCCTGTCTCTGTGGCTGGCTCTGTCCTCTGATCTTCAGGTAAACTTCATTTCTTAGGTTACAAACAATGTATCACATTTTCCCTTTACTGTCAAAAATAAAAAAGGTTATAACTAATATAAGAAAAATGGTCACCCAAGGATCCTCTACAGTATTAGGGAACCCATCTCCAGCCTACAGGCCTACTATATCTAACAGACTTATCTGTGAGGCAGGATTTTCTGAAGTGGTTTCCTACCTTGTCTGGGAAAATTTTTTGGCAGTCCTTTATTCTATGTCTATTTTGCTTGTCTATTTTGGACATCATACTGTCAGCAATACAAGCAAGAGCAGTTTCTTGGCCAGTGACTAACTTCTGCCACAAAGAAAGTCAACTCCACCTGGAGTTTCTTCAATGCCCATCATCTTCTCTGAAGTAGATTGGTGCTTCCAGGAGCAGACATGTTTCATTGTCATAAAAATAAAAAAGAACCCATGTTATTAAAACATCTTAAATGTCGTATTCTGAATATCTCTGAAGAGTTTAAATTGACCTGTATATCTAATATATATCTCTGTTTGACCTTGAAAGTATCTAATATGACTATAAGTTTGATTGTGATGACTAACTACTAACTTGCATTTCTTTATATCCTAACTAGTTGGTAATAATAACTTTCAAATACTAGCAATTTGCATGACATTGTTAAATGAGCTGTATAGGTACAAGACAAAATCCAATTCTATGTAAATATTTTAAACAAGTAGCTGCTTTTTAGATTCAATAATCTATCCTTTTATTCTACCACTATCATCCAAGCTGCCAAAATTATCTTAGAATACAGAAACCTATGTCATAATTGTTGCCTTTGAGTAGAGATTTCATACAAGAAGCAAAGAACAGGAAGCAGCAGGGGTTCATGGGTAATGATTGGTTTCCTTGGTATACTAACAAATACCCAGAAAACATAGCTTATGGGAGAAAAGATTCCTTTTGGCTCACATTTTCAGGAGGATTTCAGTCAGAGAGAGAAACATTGTAGAATGACTTGGTTTATGGCAGTGGCAGTGTGTGTCAGGGACTATTCACATGATGTTGATTAGGAAGCAGAGACACAGTTAGCCCCAGAGTGATATAACACCTTCAAAGGCCCACCCCTGATGACCTTCCAACCCTTTAGAGGCTTTCTCAGCTTCAAAATGGTACCACAAGCTATGTATCAAGAACCCAAAACATGAGCCACGGGGGAAATTTCAGACTCCAGCTATAGAAATACTAAACCACTCACCAACCAACCAACTCATGGTTCCAGGAAGAACCCTCTCCAACCTGCCTTTGAAATGGTTAAATAAATAAATAAATAACATATAAATCACAGCTTCTGAGATGACTCAGCCAGCCAGGTCACTGACCCACATTGTTGAAGAAGAAAACTGACTTCTGCAAGTTATCCTCTGACCTCCATGTATATGACATGTTTTGAACACACACACACACACACACACAGAAAGAGAGAGAGAGAGAGAGAGAGAGAGAGAGAGAGAAAGAGAGAGAGAAAGAGAGTCAGAGAGAGAGAGAATAAATAAGTTTGACTCAAAGTATATCTCCATGCTCCACAGCCCAGGTTGCTCATTATTACAGGCCCCTGAATTTTTGGATACATTTACCAATGCATCTGAAATACTTTTTGAACAAATCTGAGCTGTCAATAAAAATGCAAAGCATCAAATCACACTGAGGCTCATCCTTCTTTAAAAACCATTGGCTTATCATAGCTACTGAAAACCAACAAATGCTTGGGGGCCTGTGAGTGCTGTCCCTCCAAAGGGACAGCATCCATCAGGTCCAACCTCCCGCTGATATGAGACAACACCTGCTGTCAACACATCTTGAGACTTTTTCAAGAAGAAAAACCTGTTAGTATGTGAATTGTTCTAACTATTGGCTCCCTGAAAGCAAAGTAATCCAAGTTATATTTAGCACGATGGCTACATTTTAAGATTTAAGGTCAACTATTGTGCATTTAATATTGTTAGAAAAGAACACAAAATGCTAAAGTGATGATAATGATGATGGTGGTAGTGGTAATAAAGTTTATATACAACTTAATCTCATAATTTCAAGTAAGCCAGGATGTTTTTATCCATTTAGGATTATGTAGACTCAAACAATTGTTAATAAACCTTATATGTTAATATAGAGATTTATGCTAGAAAGAAAATAGGGGGTGGTTGTGGAGGATGGTAGAGTTCACAGAGCACTAAAATTTTTCTAGAACTGTAAAAATCCTGTGTGATACAATACCATAGGTTGAATATATCACATGATATCTTTCTCCAAAGCCATGGAACACACCCAAGAGTGAGTTATGATATAAGCTATAGACTTAGGATAACAATGGCATATCAGTGAGGTTTGTGGATTGTATTAAATGTATCTCTCCAGGGTCATTATCAAGAAAGAAGATATTTGAGCACCCTACTTTTTCACTCATGTTTTCTTTTGGCTAGAAATTTTCCTTTGAGAAGTTTCTCCATACATTGAGTAACAGTTAATGCAAAACCTATCAAAGTGCTGAAAAGATGATTACAAGTGCTTAGCCCACAACAGACCTTGAGTATCAGCCACACCCTGGGGAAGCACACAAAAGAGGGGTGAAAGCAAGTCAAGGCCACAGCAGCTATGGTTACCTACACAAGAATGAGCCTGGTCAACATTCCTGCATCCCTAAGTGAAAGGACTACAAAGATCCACCCCCAGCTGAGAACCTATTGGCAGTTGATGGCTGCTGGGGGAGGGGTTTGTTTTCTTCAGTGGTACAGCCCTGACAAGTTGCTTGTGTCTCTCTAAAGATCCCTGTGGTGATATAATTTTTATTTAATAAAATCAGCCTGGAATCATCCACAGTCAAGCCATTAGGGTCAGAGAGTGATGACCTTTAATCTTAGCATAGGGATAACAAACTGGTAACTCACGCCTTTAATTCCAGCTTGGAAATGACTGAGTGGTGACCTATGCCTTTAATCCCATCACTCAGGAGACAGAGATCTTTCTGTGTTCTCTGAGTTCAAGGCCTAACAACAAACAGTAGTAACTCACACCTTTACTCCAACTCTAGGATTATGCTGCGGACTTGAACCCCAGAAGTGAAACAACTGGGCAAAGAAGATATTTAAGGCAGGCATATCTGTCGAAGCAACCAGACAAACAGAGGACTCTTGAAGATAGCCTTTACTCTAATCAACCTGAGAAGTTGGCTGGGTGAGAAATGACTGTCTTCTATTCCCTCTCTCTGATATTCCAGTTTTCCCCAATATCTGACTCTGAGATTTTATTAAATACCAACTTGAATTCATGTCTTATAACCTCTCATGTGTGTTCACACAGGCAACCCTAATTAAACTCAACAAGTTCCTAAAAAGGGACATAACATTTTTTCATTGAGGAAAAGAAGTCCAGAGAGAAGAAAGAGGAAATCAGAGAAGGTAATAAGGGTGAATATGATCACATTGCTTTATGACGTGTACAAAGCTGTCAAAGGACAAGTTAAACAAGAAGGAAACAAACCTCTAAAATAAAAACTATTAATAATCAGGAAGTAATTATTTAAGCAGCATAGTTACATATAACATATTGTACATATATAATTTATATACACATATGCTGATCAAAGACCTGGATAAAGGGTATCTATACACTTACAAGTGCCTCTGGGGAGTGGTGACATACTTAAGCTTTCTCTCTTGATCTGCTTTCCAAATTTTCAATAAGCAAAAGTCTTCAGGATGTGCTCACTGTGTCAGAGAATGTCTGGACCTGCTGCTATGCAAAGCCTTCTTCCCCTGCAGTAAACACTCCAACTGTTCCATGCCCTTTAAAAATGTTTGTGAATGAGTAGAGGGATGGAGAAAATCAAATAATGGGTACAAAGTCAGACACTAGCAGCAGATATGGGTGCCATGCTATATAGTCTGGGTAGCCATGGAGACCCAGGATAAACTGTACATTTTTAAATCAGGATAAATTTTCAAAATTTCCTTCTTTAGCAATGATAAATGCCTGAGGATATAGATGTTCAACTCAATGTAAACTTTGTATGATATATACGTGTATTGAAATAACACATTGCTCCATATATATTTTTAAGCTTCTCAAATGGCAATTTCTAGTCGATAGAAAACTTGAATGAAAAGTAGAGTTATCAAATATTTTCTCTTTTAAAGATCAAAAACAAATTTGATTTTAAAATGTGAGTAAAAGCATTGAAAACTTTTGTTACTTTTATAAATACATGGGGAAATATAAAAATAATAAAATCAATATTTAGCATACTATAATTAAAAATATAAAGACTGCTGAGGATTAAAAGCTTATTTCTTTGTGGGGGGAAAAAACCTGTCCCAAATCCTGTCTATTCTTCTTCCCTCATTTCATTCACACATGGCAAACCTGTAATTTGTTCTAATCTCGGATCTACTTGCTGTAAGACTATGTTCTTGTACATTGTAAATATTTGTCACTACTGTTGGTTTAATAAAACACTGATTGGCCAGAAGGTATGCAGGAAGTATAGGTGTAGCTAGGACTAAGAGAACTCTGGTAAAAGGAATCAGAGAGAGATGACAGCCAGACTGAGATCAGAGGCCAGGAGAACAGAGAAACCAAGCAGTAAACAAAGGTACCAAGCCATGTGGCTAAACATAAATAGAATCATGGATTAGTTTAAGAGTTGGCAAGTAATAAGCCTGAGCCATAAGGTCAAACAGCTTGTAATTAATATAAGCCTTTGTGTGATTATTTGGAACTAAGACTGAGGGTCAGGACTTAGGGCTAGGCTGGGCTAGAAACTTCTGACTATATCTACTTTTTAAAAAGATTTAATTTTATCATTACTTCATTGTGTGTGTGTGTGTGTGTGTGTGTGTGTGTGTGTGTGTGTGTGTGTGTGAATGCAGTGCTCCAGGAGGCCAGAAGAGGCATCTGAGACTCTGATACTGGATTGTGAGCTGCCTGACATGAGTTCAAGGAAATGATCTTGGGTGCCCTGCAGCAGCAGGAAGTACTTACTCTTAATCACAGAGCCATCTTTTCAGCCTTTGGATCTGCTTCTAAAATTTCAACTTTGGGGCTATTAAAAATCATGAAATACCACTGTGAGTTCCTCTAGTAGGAAGGTACGACTGTTGTTTGTTTTTGTTGTAAGGTACCATATAGCTTTTTCTCAACCACTTTCCTCATTAATTTTGTAAGCAAGTTCCCATTCTGCCCAGTTCCTTTGATGCCTCTGTAGAGCCTCACCAGCTGCAGTATATCAACATTCCCAGTCAACTGTCTCTTTAATAACTTCATTCGCTGTCAAGCTCATCTTACTCTGCACTTGAGCAGTTCCTGTTCCTTTAATGCATTTTTGTCTTCATGACTGGCCACCTCTTCGGATTAATCTTATAAGGCAGCATGTAGGCTCCCACAGGAGACACCAAAGGAACACACTGGAACACTTTCATGTCTTCGGGAACTGAGTACCGGTAGGCAGTGACCACACTGACAGGCTTAGAAAAAGTGACATAATCAATCATGGATGCGTTGTGCACCTGGTCCCTATGTAGACTGACAAGCAAGCAAGGAAGTTTACATTTGTGCAATTACTGACTCTTTGTGCACCATGGAGTTATAGTCATTTAACTAAAGCATGGCAACTAATATTTGTACACACCGGACTTTGCAAAAGAGTAGAACCTCAATATCAGAATATAAGCTTTATAGTGAAGTACTGACCCCCTGCTCTTTTTTCCCATATGAAAATTCAAAGACTAAAGATAGGCTTTTGAGGACGCTGCACCACTGGTAGAGGTTGGTTGATTTATGGCCCTGGAGACCTGATGGAACATTTTGTAATCCTATTAGCTCTGACTCCCTGTGAATACGTACATCTGGAGACATATATATTTATGGAAAATGAGAAATATTTTTTCTTTCCTACCTTATGTCTAAGTAGGTCATGTTGGCAATATTTTGAGTAGTTATTGCTTTTAAGCCAATGTACTTCCAAAAGCATGCTGACTGTTGCTGAAGGAGGCCTGTGGGTGTGACAAGGCTGTCCCTTCTCAAAGTACCCTGGGAAGGTAGAACATCATTTATCAAAGCGGAGAAATGCAAGGTCAAATGAGATTTCAAATTGTGTGTGTGTGTGTGTGTGTGTGTGTGTTTGGGTACATATGCATGAGTTTGATGATCTGTATATTTATGTATGTGTTCATGTGTATATATGTATATGTGTTCGTGTGTGCATGTGTCTGTGTGTGTATGTGTTCATGTGTGTGCATGTGTCTGTGTGTGCATGTGTATGTGTTCATGTGTGTGCATGTGTCTGTGTATGCATGTGTTTGTATGTGTGTGTATGTGTGTACATGTGTATGTGTGTGTGTGTGTGTATGTGTGTGTACATTTAGACATCAGAACTTGTCAGGTATATCCTCATTCCATCACTAACATACTTTTTGAGACAGGGTCTCTCACTGAACCTGGAGATCACTGTCTCCACCATACTGTCTGGACAGAGATTCCCAGAGAACGTCTTGTCTCCACACTACCAGTACTGGGACTGTGGTTGTACACCATTGTACTCAGGTATTTACACCAGTCAGTACAAAGATCAAACTCAGATCCACATGATCGTAAGACTTTGCTAACTGAGACATCTGTCCAGTCCATGGCTCAAGGTTTTAAAAGCTACCAGATTTCCTTAATAGGTGTTAAATAGGTAAAATTCAATGATTTTGTAAATAGAAATTAGCAATGCTTCTGTTAAAATATTCTTAGTATGGCAAGCATGTATTAAAAATTATTATTGTTGTTGTTATGTGTGTCTATTGCTACTGTGCATGAGGTCTATGTGGACACCTGTGCCATACCATATATATGGAGGTCAGAGAACAGCACTCCAGAGTCAGTTCTTTCCTTCTATTTTTGTGTGGGCTCTGGAGATAGGACTTGGGTAACCAAATTGGTGACTGCCTTCACCCTCTGAGACATCTCACTAACTCTCAAACATCATTCTTGAATATTAGTACATAAAGTTGCTGTAATCGATTACCACAGGCCAGGTTATATAACAATATTTATTTCTCACCATCCTGGAGGCTGTGAAGTTCAGGGCATCAGCAGCTTTAGTGAGAGCACACATCCAGGTTCACTTGTTAGAAGTAGACTTAGAGAAACTCTCCAGGTCTCTTTGATGGGGCACTCATTTCACTCCTGAAGACTCAGCCCTTACTGTTCATCTGAGTCCCCATCTCCTGCTACCCTTGCCTTAGCAGTCAACAATACACAGTCTGAATTTAGGGAGGACATTCAGCCACAGATATAATAAAAACTTAGAAGAATAACTCTACTTTCAAGATAGAGTCTCACTAGGTAGCTCTATCTGTCCTGGAACTTGACTTGTAGAATAGGCTGGCTTTGAACTCATAGAGACCCACATGTCCCTGCCTCCCAAGTGCTGGGATGAAGAGCAGGTGCCACTAAACCTGGCTGAAGAACAACTTCTGAAGGTGAGGATTAAGTGATACTCTGCTGCTTTGAAGTCTCCAGCTAATACGGTAAGAAGCATAAGGGTTTGAAAGAAAAAACTACACAGAAATCTGTAACTGATGAAAACAGAGTTAACAAATAAAGGAGGGAGGTGTCAGAGTAGATAGACCAAAGAGAGGCATTTAAATCATGATAAATGCAGAAATAATCAATTTAGAATCTATCAACAGATCAGTGTAATTGGCAAGCCATCAGTTAGAGGTGAGCAGCGTATAAGGAAATATGTGAGTTCCTAGGATGAGCCATGAATTCGGGACAATACTGATGATGATTTCCTGTCTTGTGATATGACTATCTTCATCTCTAAGTACTTTGTCTCTTAGTTTTTGTTTTTGCTTTTTCCAAAAAAAGTACATTTCACAATTTATTTTTATTTTTCTGTATGCATATTCATGTGTGTTCTACTTTCTAATGCTATGGTGAATGCCATGATCAAGAGCAATATGGAGAAGAAAGAGTTTGTTTCAGCTTATACCTTCCAAATCATAAACCATCACTTGAAGGAGTCAAGGTACAGTTCATGCAAAAAGCATGGAGGTGCAGCTGCCTAGGAATGGTGTCACCCACAGTGGGCTGGGACCTTCTACATTAATCTTTGCTCAAGACAATCTCTCACAAACAAGACCACAAGTAACATGATCTAGACAATCCCTTAGTAAGGTTCACTCGTCCTGAGTGACTCAATGTTGGGTCAAGCTGACAATAAAAGCTAATCTGGACAATGTGTGTGCTTGTGTATGAATTTTATGATTTTACTAAGCATTCTTCACATGGCAGGCAAATAATTCTGATATCACCTGAGGGAGCATCCATGATAATCCCCACTTCATAGATAAAGAAACCAAGAGAGCTAAGTGGTCACCAGGCTGTCCAGTAAGTCTGGCTCCTGTGTTCCTACCTGAGGCTTCCACTCCTATCGTTCTTTGTTTATTTTTTAATTTGCATACATAGTGTTGGTTCACATTATGGCATTTAAAATAAACTTTGATTTTTCTCATTCTTGCCCCACTCTCCTCCCCTACTCCTCTTTGATCCTTCCATTCTATAATATCTTTCTGTCTCGTCTCAAATGCCCGACTGCCCACACCCATCTACCAAAGAGCAAGCACATGCAGCCCCACCACCAAAAAAGCAAGTCTCAAACCAAACCAAGCTACATCTGATCCATGAATCTCAGGGTTTTCTCTTGGATCAAAACAAGCACATTTAAAGCCAAGAATCTCACTCACCAACATCTTTTCCCCATCACCATCTTTTTCCCATGTGTGACCAATTAACACACTTGCTTAGAACAGGGTGCTAATGAGGCTAGGGTCAGGGGTTCAAACCCCTCATGGTTGAAACTTGATGCTTCCTTCCCACAGTCACAGGTTATGGCCTGGACTGCAGCTGGCTCCCTCCTAGGAGAACTAAATTTGTCCTGACTTGTGTTAAGAAAGTTTTTCTCAATTGTGGGGAATCCATCTGTGCTGTTGGACCAACTCAGAACACACGCCAGACTGACAGGGTGACTGCAGACATAAATACAAACCAACATTGTTATTAGTTGAATAAATTAACAATTTTTGCTTAACATTCTATAAATTTTAAATGCAGTCTTTACAGCTCAATGAAGCTGGTACTGTATTTTTTTTTTTTTAAATTGAAGTGTATTGAGAAAGAGATGCTAAAAATTTCAGGATGTAGAATGACATGTGCCATGGGACCTAAATTACTTAAACTCATCAGGAAATGAGTTATGTTGTATATGTAAATTACAGTCACATAATGGAAGTGTCTCCTTAGCACCAAGATGTTATATATTAGAGATGGAGCTGGGAATCATTCTGAGTAGAATTCACATTTTCCTACCTTCTCAAACATAAGAGTCTGGGAATAATTTATCTTGAATATCTATTATTTATAAGAAACACAATTTAAATGAATTAAAATCTAGTTATTTAGTAAGTTATTACATTGATTTACTTACTTGCAAGTGCGTGTGTGCATACACATGTATGCCATGAAGTGCATGTGAGGGTCTGAAGATGACTTCTGGGAATCGAACTCACACCATCAGGCTTGATGACAAGCACCTTAACTCACTTAACCTTTTCATGGGCCCCAAAGTGATATCTGTAAATAGAAATAAAGGCTTTTGTTTGGGCCGTTTTGTTTGTTTGGGTTTTGTTTTGTTGTTCAGAGAGACAAGGCCTCACTCTAGCTTGGACTGGCATCAAACTCACAGTGATCACTTTGTCTCAGCCTCTAAGAACCACAATTACAGCACAATGAAGCAAATCAGCTTCTAACTGAATCCCATTTGTGGCTGCCCATTCTTCTCACAAAACTTGCACCCTACAAGTTTGTGTGCTCACTTTATCCTAATCCTAGATCGGCCTCCAGAGAGGACAAACCGATTTTCTCACTTGTCACTCTACAACTTGAACTCATTCTACAGTTGCCTGTAGAATATGGATGATCATTCTGCCATGGAGAAAGTTAATGATAATCACAACCCTGAACCCAACTACTACATTTTGTTAGGTTCCATGAAGTATCAACTACCAGCTTCAGAAGCCCCTGAGCAAGGCCACTGCTCACTGCCAGCTGAGACTTCTTTTTCCAAATAAGGTAATATTGACAGGTTACAAGGGTGAGGACCCAGGGCCCACAGGACAGGAAACCCACATCTGTTACTTCTCCTAATATAAGCTAAGTGCTGGGCAAGAGTGAAAAGAATTACCAAGAAATGAAAAACTGGAAAAACTGCCCTTGATTCTAGTCTTAGCAATATCCCATGGGCACTACAACCACTTGCCACTAACATGGTAGTAGGCCACCATGAATTCACTCTCCCGCAGCTCTAGAGGGTAAGAGCCTGATGTCTAGCCAACTGAGGGCCACATCCCACTGGGGGCTTAGGGGAGAAGCCCTTTCTTTCTTCTTCCAGCTTCAATGACTAGTGACAATTCTCAGTTCTGGTATTTGTAGCCTTGACTTCATTCTTAGCCTCTGTCTTCACATAATCCTTACAAGTATGAGTGTGTGTGTGTGTGTGTGTGTGTGTGTGTGTCGTGTAGTTGCGGGGGGCATGCACACTTATGGTCATGTGGCCATGTGCATGAATTTTTGTTAAAACCCTGCTTTATATAGATGCTGATGATCTCAGTTAGGACCCACCTGAGTAACCCAGAATTTTTTATCTCAGAAAATATAAATCTCATCAGCAAAGACCCTCCCTTTTTCAAATACAGTAACACTGAGTAGGTTCAGAAATTAGCATGGAATTGGAGGAACATTAGGCTGCTCAAGTTTCCTCAACCAAATACCAGTCTGGTTGGTGTTAACATGGGAACTGAGCTCTCTTGGAAGGTGGAAAATCCAAGATAGAGGCTGTAGCTAGGTTCTATCTCAGGTGAGGCCTATCCTTCTGCTGCAGGGATGGCTGCTTATGTGTTCTTTCCTCACATAGCAGGTAAAGAGGTCTGTCTTCTCCCCTCATGAAAAACCTAATCCTATTAGGTTTGACCCAGTGACTCCTTTTGGCCCTCATCGCTTTCCTCATAGGCCTATCTCCCAGCACAACCATGGGAGACATTAAGGCCTCAACAAATTAATTTTGAAGAGTTGACAATTCCATCCACAGCAGCTGCAGTTCAGCCCATTGCCCCAGCAACAGCTGTTGCATTGTATTCCTTTGAGTTTACTCTAGTCTTCTGGATCTTTTCATGGCAACAAGCTGTCTCCTGTATGGCAGGAGTTCCCAGGGCCATTTACATAAAGTGGAATACTGGGTGAGAAAAACAATAGAAAAAAGTAAATAAAGTAAAGAGTAACTATACTAAAAAAGCAGCTGCTGAAAGAAAAATCAAAAATAAAAGTATTGGCAAAGATTTATGAAGTGGAGGAGTCAATGCTGAAATTTTGCTCTCCAAGTTTGCTTTTCCCATCAAGAAGGAACTCCAGCCCCTATATCATGGCCACAATGTGGCCTTGACTGATATGAGAAATATGGGCCATAAGAGGACTTTTAAAGGATTGCTGAGCAGGGAAAATGCAGAAATTGTTGCACATCTGATCATGGCTGGTATTTTATTCAGTGGTGGGTTCATGTTCAGCTCTGAGCTCCGAGAGTCTCCAACACATCAAAATTGTCACACTAAATGTCTTTGGTATTGCTGCCTTGGGAATTATCTTCTGTCACTGCCTAAATCCCTTCATGCCATTTATTAATTCACTCTTTCAACAGATATTTATAGACTGTGTATGAGTATTATGCAAATGCCAAGGATAGAATGTTGATGAAGAAAAGGCTTGGTCCTTGCCATCCTGGACTTATCATCCAAGAGGAAAGCTCACTAAAAACTCACATGTGAAGATATAAGAAGGCAAACAGCAGTTGATCTAAATTAGTATTTTGAACTGAAAGAGTATAACACTTTTTCTGGGAAGAAATAACACGGTCTCAGATTGGGAAACAACAGAACAAAATAATGGTACTGCCACAATACAGCTTGAATAAGCAATGAGTTTGCTGGGATTTTTCACAGGAATATGAGTGAGAGGGTCACTGACTGGAACAGGGATGACTCAAGGCAGCTGCATCATTGAAAGCCACCATTGCATGGCTGATAACTCATGGAAACTGGAACCCTGTACTCTGTGCACGAGTTGCAGGCAGCCCAACAGTCATAACCTCTTCTGGGTTACTCAGCTGGTCTCCTCAAATATGACTAATATAATATTGGGAAAGATGGGACTTTGTACATCTGGTTAGTTTCAGCAACTTCCTGAGACTTGTGAGTTGTTTACTTCATGAGTTTTCATGAGCCTCCATTTGCCTCCTTTCTTGAAGTGGAAAACTTCACTTTGAAGGAAATGGCTGCACAACAGAAAGCCTACAATAGGTTAATTGGGAAGAAAGGAATCCATAAACAGCAATGTATCAAAGGACTTGGAAAAATGACATGAGTACCTTGGGTGGAGGTGACATTGGAGAGCATATGGAAACATATTAAGAAAGAGAAAGTCTGGATAGGAGACAGGCAGACCATGTTATGCTCTATTAGATTGTTTAAGCCTTTGTTTTGCAATGTTAATGGCACTGGAGAGGTCACTGAAAGTTTTGCACAGGGGAATTGGCATGATTAGATTTGCATTTTGCAAAGGTGGCTCTAGGCACTCTCTGACGAACGGTTTGGAATGCCCCAAGAATAAAACCAGGGACGTCTTAGAGGTAAGACCCATAGGACATTGATGAGATCTTAGGTCAGAGAGGTGGTAGAGATGGTAGAGCAAAGTTAGGCAGGGTTTGAGGTGAGTTCTAACCCACTATGTGGCTAACAGGGTTTATCATTCCCAAAGAGAAAGCACGGCCTCATATCCAGGGTGGACAGAAATACTGTGGAGATAATTGTGACCACACTGAACGTGGAGACATCTCTGAGATGTCCCAGAGCTGATGGCAAGTGTAGTTAAAAAGAGTCTGATGCTCAAGTGAAGAGACACACCTACAAAAGCAAATATGCACATCATTTGATTTGAGGGATCAATGAAACTATAAATAGGGGAGAAAGGTCTTGGTTATATAGGACCAGAACCTTACATAGCTTGGAGATTCTAATTAATAACAATAACCCAAGAATGCTAAATTTAAATAGATAACTGTATATTTATTTAGAGAGTAAGTAATGGGTTTGCTTAGTGAGCATTGATTTGATAACTACTCTTCTGGCTAGCTTTACTTGTCAACATGATACAACCATCTAAGAAGAGAATCTCGACTGAGAAGATGACCAGATCAAACTGGGTATGTCTCAAGGGGTGTCTCTTGATTGTTGTTTGATATAGGCAAGCCAGACCACCGTGGGTGGCATCATTCCCTAGGCACAAACCCTAAGCTGTGTAAGAAAGCTAGCTGAGCATGAACCTGTGAGCAAGCCAACCAGCAGGGTTTCTCCATCATCTCTGCTTCATTTCAAATTTAAATTTTTTACCCTGACTTCTCTCAATGACAGATTGTAGCTGCAAAGTTTAAGCCAAGTAAACCTTTCTTCCACAGGTTGCTTGTTTGTCAGTGTGCTTTAGTGCAGACAAAGAAAGGTGACTGGAACAGCCCTAAGGGAGCACCACACATGACCACAGGCAACTGAAAAGCTGGACAGTAAATGAGAACTTCAGCAGAACACGTTGTACATAATGATATTATGGTTATCAAAACACTGGTTATCTAAGGAAAAGCTTTTAGTGTTTTTCAAGTTTGCTGGGGCATCTACATGATGAGTTTTAAAACAAGAGAGGTAATAAGCCTCTAACGAAGGACAGATTATGCAGGCTTAGTATGATTAAAACATACATAGAAAATTACAGAAGCCGTTTTCACTAGTCTTCACAAGAATTGTCAGCACCTACAATTTCTATGAAAGAATGTGACTTGTGACAATAAGGGAGACCCCACCTCCTCTTTTGTATGTGTCCCATAAGTGTGTTTCTGCTACAGTACCAGGCATAGTTATACTGACATTCATAGCAGCATGGATTACCTTATTTCCAGGAGTGGCTGGCAATGTTATTCATGGAAGAGTGGCCACAGAAGTTTATCCCAGTTGAGTGGATGGGGGTGGGGTTAAATCAAAGAGTCTGGCTTGGGAACATCCCTGGATATAATTTTTTAAATACCTACTTTGACAAGAATCATGCCTCTAGAACTCTTGAGATGATCCTGGTATTGTTCTAACCCTATTGTGCTCCCACACACACACAATCAATTATTAAATCCACTGATGGCAAAATAAAAGAATTCAAGGGCAACATTGAAAATCCGGGCCTATTTCATTTTGAGTGTCGTCTCAACTATCAAACATATTTGTTCACAGAAAGCCTTAGAATAGACAGTACATCCCTTTGCTGAGCTGTTTGTGTTTCTGTAAAATTAGTAATTGGAAAGGGAATGGTGCTAATTCCCATCCCTCCATTTAAAAGTGACTGCGAGCTCCTTTATCAGATTGAACATAGTGATACCACGCTTGGCAGAAATGAGTTAACCCATAGCTCTCCCATGATTGCCTATGGTCATGGGAGCCCCTTGAAAGCCTTTTTCTTTAATAGGCTTTTTTTCATCACACTGATTCTGCTGATCTCACCTTAATTTGATCATTCAGATCTTCTAGAACATGCTCCTTGGCCTTTATTTGGATTAAATAATTAATCACTACCTTAATTTACACTTTTGTATGGCTGCACCATTACCAGAGTGTTTTGTAAAGGTGAGGAGCAGCTAGATATGTTGGCTTCAGAATTTACTAGAAAAGAAAAGCATGCTAGATCAGCTAAGTGCACAGTTCCAGGCCACGACTATGAGGAGCAGGGTTGAATATACTGAAATTTTGTAAAAAATGGGACCAAAATAATGCAGGTACCTCACAATTGAAGAAATGAAGCGTCCAAGGTGGTGTGGGCTGAACAGCATTTCAGTGACTCTAAGACAGCATGACTTTAGAGACTGAGCAGGCTGGATCTGCATTCCAATTCCTATAACACTTAAAAGCCTTAAGGATTTGTAATCCACAAGTCATCATTTAAAAAAAAACTACATGTGTTTGTACATGTTTATGTGTGTGCCAAAGTACATGGGCATTCAGAAGTGTGTGTGTGTGTGTGTGTGTGTGTGTGTAACATATATGTTTATACAAAAGACAGCTTTAAATGTTGTTCCTCAGAAAGTGCTTGTCATTTTGTTTTTAGGTTTCTTGTTGGCTATAAGTCCACGTGAGTGTGTGTGTGGAACATGTATGTG
The DNA here is from genome assembly GCA_004025045.1 of Sigmodon hispidus. Taxonomy (NCBI): domain Eukaryota; kingdom Metazoa; phylum Chordata; class Mammalia; order Rodentia; family Cricetidae; genus Sigmodon; species Sigmodon hispidus. Next base: position 547,937 of record PVIH01000055.1, read on the forward strand.
TGCATGAGTGTGTCGAGTGTAAATATATGTGTTGTGGTTGTACAAGTGGCATTGAGGTGAATTCCAAGTCTGTTTACAAATATCTTCACAGTGGTCAGCAGCCTGCAGTGGTCCACAGGAGGTCCACAGGTGACAGCCCCTGAGATCTGGAGACAAGGGCAAGGGTGAGGGAGAGCAGCAGAGTGCTGAGGGCGAGCTCTAGGGAGGGGCTGGACCAAGGCTTCCAAGAGTCCTCTCACAAAGGATGACAAGTCAACTCGATGCCATGATTACCCTTAGGTGCGACTGTGGCTCTTCACTAACAGAGCCACATCTCCAGCCCCTGCTTAGCTTTGCAACCTCAGTTTCTTTGCCCACAAAATGGAAATGACAGCATGACTCTTCTCAGGGGTTTAAAGGAACATGATGTGTGCTGGAGCATGGGAACTGCCGACTTCTCCTGGAACATCTGGAGCAACACATGATCGATGAGTCAGTGAAAAGCATTGTGAGTCTCAGTTCTGCAAATCCTCCACACTCGAAGAGCACCAGAAGAAAATTTTACAAACTTCATGTTCAAATTATGTCTTACTCAATTAACTAAGACAGCCTGTTGCCCTCACATGGAGAGATGATCATGGCCAATTGGCTGTGAACATTCTGGAAGGAAAATTACAAAGAGTGAGAGTCCAGCATCAGGAAAACAGTGTGTCTCAGGAAGGTTGGAACATTTGCCCTCATACCTTTATCAGAAAGCACATGACCCTGGGTGTTTGGAGAGCAAATTATGGTCTTGACCCAGGCGGCTCACTGCCCTTTGGAGGACAGGAAGCTTCCTGGAATAGAAACAGCAAGCCTTAGAAGGACAGCCAAATCTTTAGTTTGGAAAGTTATTCATCTTTACATGAGATTCCTCATCAGTGGCAAAGGAATATCGGCATTATTTAATTTCATTCAAATTACACTACCAAAAAAACAATTAAGGTGAATAATTATGAATGTAAGGTCAACTCAATTTTCTGTAATAATGTTTTTTGTTCCTGGGCTCATTATTGCTAATCCCTTTCATAATCTTTGCCATCTAACCTCATTTGCTTCCCTTATAAGTGGCAGGTAGTGCACATTAAGGAAAGCAGAGAAGTCAAGACAGCCGAGTGGCACTTTGCTGATCTGGGAGAATATAAATTATTGTCTGCATTCACCTTTCAGGAGGATGCTCATCTGCATATTCCCAGAGCAGGTGCTGTGCTTATCAAAAGGAGGCTGCCCCACCCGAGGCCCAGCCAACAGAGAAGAGGGTGGGTTCTAGGCAGGCCTCACCTAACTGAAACTGAAAAGATACCTGATGGGGGCTTTTTAAGAGAGTTTAGTGGAACCCCTGCGCATGCGCGCGCACACACACACACACACACACACACACACACACACACACACACGTTATACACAGTACCCCATACCTACATACACATATACACATTCATACACACTCACCATAAATACACATAACATAATGCATACATATTGCAATATAGAAGCTGGAAGTGCCATGCATGCAGCATGGAGGGTAAACCTGAGGGAGCAGCCATCGCAGCTTGCTGGCCCCACTTGCTGTGGGAAGTTCTGACATAGACTCCTGAGACTGAATATTTACTGTATTTCCTTACTTCTTCAGCAAGTTTTGCTTTTTGTTTCAGTTTGGGTTTTTTGTTTCTTTGGTTGGTTGGTTTTTATTTTTACCTTTCTTATATTTAACTTTTTTTAAAATTTTATTGGGATGTGGGTGTGTATTGGAGCATGTATGCAGATATCAAAGTACACTCACCCGAGTTAGATCTCTGTTTCCGCCATGTGGGTCCCAGGAAAGGAGCCCTCCCCTCCCTGGGTCAAGTAGAGGGAAAATACTTCACAGGAGAGAACACAATTGCATGACCCAAGGTCCAGAGGTGGACTGTCACCACCCAGGAGCTTCTGATGCCTCTGTGGTCAGAGGCCCAGCAGTGAGAGCCCAGCAAGATGCTGAATACAAGGTGATAACCAGCTCAAGGCTATCTAGTGTAGTGGGAAATCATGGTCTGTACAGGTCTAGCAGGCCATGTGGAACAGAAGCCACATCCTAAATACATTTCCATTTCATAGACAAGAAACCAAAACATGAAAAGGGGGTGCTACAAAGCCATGCAACCTGTGTATGAAGAGTGAGAAAATAAACATGGGATATTTGAAACATAGATTCCACAGTTTTAATCAGGTGTGTGTATGTGTTTGTGTGTGTGTGTGCGTGTGTGTGTGTGTGTGTGTGTGTGTGTGTGTGTGTGTGTGTGTGTGTGTGTGTGTATTGCAGGTGCACATGTGTGCAGGTGGGGGCCAGAAGCCAACACCAACCTCGGGTGCCATTCCTCAAGATGCTGTCCACCTTGATTTGTGAGACTTGTTCTGTGACTGGTGTGGTGTTCTCACTAAAGCCAGGCTGACCTGGCAGTGAGCCTTCTGGTGTTGGGGTTACAGGAGTATATAGAGATGACACCACTCACTGAGTTTTATATATGGATTATAGACATTTCACTTATGTCCCCCAACCTCATACCCACTTTATCAGCCAGTCCTTTCCCCAACCTCTCTGACCACTCCTCCAGTATCCCTGCATCCAGAACAGTTTAACGTCATTTTCTTCCTGACTTATGCTGGGCTGGCCCCTCCTTCTTGTCTCTTACCTTCCTGGCCTAGTCCTCTGTGTTAGATGGCCAGCTCTGTGTTCTGTGTTAGCTGGGAGAGCTGGGCACCTGCATTTCTAAGCAATGTCAGCCACATCCCTCTCCAAACATCAAGATATACAGCCTTCGTAAATTCTCCGAGACACATTAACGTTCACCTCTATAATGCCTTAATTGTACAGAAACCATTAGAGAGAGCGTTCAGGTGACAAAGAGACCCATGCAAGTGGTGAGGGAAGAGAGTAAGATGCCCAAATTAAAAAGGGCAGAGGGTCCAGAACAGTCTCTCACCATGGGGTGGAGGAGATTCATGGGTTTTCCCTGTCCCCACAAGAGTCCACTGACTCATGCATTATCTCAATATGATGCTGGTAAGACAAGAGGAAGTTTTTTAAAGTGGGGTTTTTGCAAAAGGTTAAATGGAAATGAAGGGCTGAACAATTATTTTTGTTCTCCTGCCTGGCAGGGCTCCTGCTAATGTTTGTGTACAGAGCCAATAACGGCAGGATTCTTCAAAGCCTTGTTCAGGGACAATCATATCATGGGTGAGAAAGGATTTGATTTTGTTAAAAAAAAAAAAAAGCATACATTTGTAAGTGATATTGAAAGTAAAAAGACAAGATTGCATGAGCTAAGTGCCTTATTTTCATGAATGCTGGTGGGGTTCCACAGATCCTCATTGTGCCCATAATTGGGGTTTTTTAAGTGGGAATAGAGACAAGTGTTTTCTTTTGTCTGTGAAGATGCCATTGCTGACCCCCCACATCCCAGGGGAGGGCCCTGTATTAGGAGTTCTGTTTCTGGGAAACAAGAGGCGTCTGCTCCTGCCTGGGCCTCCATGATCAATCAGCATCCATTCTGAGAACCATTCCAAGAGTGGTGTGCACGGTTTGACCTTGTGTTTTCCTTCATCCATCTCTGTGGTTAACTTCATAGAGAGGAAGAGGTTGAATAAATTGGGAAAAAATGTTATAATAGCTTCTGGTGGCGCTGGAGATGGGTCAGTCAGTAAGGGGCTCACCCTTCCTATGCAAACATCGAAAGCCAGCACTGGGGAAGTAGAGGCAGGAACAGCCCCATGGCTCACTTGGGAGCCAGCCTAAGCAAAGCAGTGAGTTACAGGTTCAAGGAGAGACTCTGCCTCAAAATAAAATGGAGAGTGACAGAAGAGCCTCTGGTTGCAGACCTCTAGCCTGCACATGTGTGTTCAGCTGTCCCCCACCCCACATATGTATGTATGTACATATGGACAGACACACACCCACAAATGAGAGAGGGAGGAAAGGGAAACATATATGTGTATATATATTTGGGAGGGGGAGATATTCTACCCTGAGCCAGGAAACATTATATGAATAGAGAGCTTATAAACAGAACACCAGCAGTGCAAAAAAAATCCAGAACTTGAAGAGCTCCCAACCCTGAAACTTTTAAGCACCAACATAAGACCAGAAGTGGAAATTTCTGTACTAAAAACCTTATTTCATGCACAAAACAATTTAAAATTTTGTGCGATGTCACCTTCAGGCTGCATCTGAGATATATATGAGACATAAATGAATTTTGTATTTAGATTTGGTTCCCATCCCCAAGATAACTCATCACGTATAGGCAGACATGACAGAAATACTCTCTTCAAATGGAAGATGCTGGCCCTCCTGGCTGAAGCCCCTGCAATGAGTTGTATTCAACCTGCTTTTCCTCCTTATGTTTAATCCTCAATGTCTGGCATCTTAGGGGCACAGTCACTGCAAGATACACAGAGCCTAGTATGACTCCAGCTGAGAAGAGCAGCCTTCTAGTGTGCTGGGGGGGCCGGGATGGGGGAGGGGGTCCCTCCTCCCATAACTGATTTCTTCAACATCTTCCAAGAGCCCATGTTATTTCAACATGCCTCCCGTGTGGCCTCAGCCTAAGAGTTAGCTCCATTTGAGATCTCCTAATTGCATTTTGTAAAACAAGAAAAAGCATTCCCAGAAGCTTCCAAGGGAGTACATTTCATATTTCATTGCCCAAAATGTTGCTGCTATTTATGCCTGAAAGAAATCAATAGGAAAAGCCTGGACACTGAGTGAGACAGTCCAGAGCTATCTTGTGCTTGGAGATGGAGCAGGTTTCTCTCAGTCACATGCCCGGGAAATGGGTACTTGGATAGTGACAGAGGCTCCCAGAAGAAAGGTGGTCATCACAGGTTGTACTAATATTAAAAATTTAAGTGGTGTTTGTTGGAGAAAGCATCGAATGGGCAGGAATGTTTCTTTGGTGAAGGCCTGTTTTCAGAAATTACTTCCTTTTGATTGGCTCTGGTAAGTGCCTGTCAACTTTCCCTTACTCTCAGAGTAGGGTCACCATTTTTCTTGAGGAGGTCAAATATTCCTCTAGCCTAAGTAGTTATATGGGTGTTAGCATACTCAAAGATTTACTTGACCCAAATCTGACCAATCAGAATCATTCTTTTTTCTAAGTGATAGCAATTGACTCTCAGCAAACTTAGGTCCAAAAAGAGCTAACTAACCCAAAGGCATTCTGAAGAGGAGTGGTATCCCTTCCTGCTAGATTTACTCGGCCCTGGGGACTCTGGTAATAGAGCCCAGGGCAGTATTCATTTGGTTTGGGGGTAGGGGAAGGCAGGGACACAGGAGAGGGAAATCACACAGGAAAGGAAGACAGAAGTCTGGAACTGAAGCCCTAGGTTCTAATCTGGCCCCAGGTGAGTCTGAATTGAAGAAGACATGCTGACCAGTAACCGTTGGGACCTCATAATCCCACATAGAGCTATGTTCTCTGAACCTAGTGTGAACTGAGTTTTCTGTCGCCTGCAAAGGAAGAGTACCCGTTCAGTTTATCTCAATTATGCTGTGAGTTCCATACAAACCAGGAGTCCCACATACTCATCTTTCCATTTTCATAGCCCCCAATACCCAGAAGAGGGTCATCCAATTTTTCTGTCACATGACATTGCCTTTCACATAAAATGGTTTTCTTTCAAATATCTAATGAGTGAGAATACATTAACACAGCTACTCTGGGGGTAGAAAAGACATTTCAGAGGTTAAGAGCACTTGCTGACCATGAATCAGTTCCCAGCACCCACATGTTGGTTTACAATCGCCTGTAACTCCAGTTGCAGGAATCCAGCGTCTTCTTCTGGCCCCCACTGGCACTGCACACATGTACTATAGACATTCATACCGGCAAAATTTAAACTTTTTAAATGAAATCTGCATGGGGTCTGCTCAAGTCACAGGGCCAGCCCTGTAGCCAATGACAGTATGGGTGCACTCAGTCTATGTGGGAAGAGCTGCAAAGAGAAGCAGGAAGAAGCGAGGAAGTGATTCACCCTCCAGTGAACCACACGCATCACATTTAAGCTCGGCCAGTGAAGTCTCCCTTCCGAGTCTTTGTGCTGTTTCATTGCCACAGCCAGTTACCGGACTAGCATCTGAGAGCTGCTTTGTAAGGGAATGCTCAGCATCTGAATTCCAATGATACAGTCCCCATGAACTTTTGTAACCCAATCCATTTCAGAGACAGGAACTGCCCATAATGCGAGGCTGCGTGAAATATGTCCCCCAGAAAGGTAATGCGCAGGTGCTAGGCACTAAATCAGCCATCAGAGCATCTTCAATGGATTACAGAGGCGACGGCTTAGAAGAATGCCTTTACCTTGCCACAATTATGATTTCTTATTCATCTTGTGGGTTTTTAAACAGAACCTTGTGCTTAGTATTCAAATTAATGACTCCAATGTATTTGCCTGGATTTTCTTTTTTTTAAAAAAAAAAAGAATCATTTCACGCAGAACGGGTGATAGTTACGCTTCTATGATAAACTTACTTGGTAAAAGCTTTCTCTATTTTATCATTTAGACAAGGAAATATCAGTAAATCAAACTTGAAAGCCAACGATGAAGGAGAGAGAGACCTGCAAACCAGGATGAAAGGCAAGCTTTAGATCCTTGAGGATGGCAATATAAAAATAGAAGAAAGAAAAGGCTAGCTCCATATATGGAAGTCTAAGAATGTTCCAGAACAGCCCTCCAGGTAGCACTTGCCATTGTGTACTTTCTTGACTTGATTCAACAGTTCCTCTAACCCAAGCCAGTTATGCTGACATGTGTGGAGACTTTGATATAGTCCATCATTTCTAACTGTGCAGCCTACAGGAAGAATTTTACATCAGTTTCCTAAACCTCAATTTTATTCCCTGCAAAATGGGACAGAAGGTCGTGGATGCATGAATAGAGTTCTGTTTCAGCTGATAAGAAGGTTTAAAAGTCACATGTGTCATTTACCTCCAGATGTCTGGCCACAGACCATGGTAGCATCATCTGCAGGTGTTTATCATGGAGAAAATAAGATGAGGAAAAGGTAGAATGGGCTGGGGAGATGGCCCTGTGGGTAAAGTGATTACTAGAAAAGCAATGAAGACCTGAGCTCAAATACTTCAAAACTGCCATAAGAGTCAGGCACAGCAATATGTGCCTGTAGCCCCAGTGTTGAAGAGCAGACATAGGCAACAGATCCTTGGGCTGGCTAGCTGGTCAGTGGAATCAAAACAGCAAGTTCCCAGTTCTGTGAGAGACCCTGTCTTAAAAACTAAAGTGAAGTGTTCAAGGAAAGACCATGTAGCATTATAATCAGTTCTTCCAGATTTAAAGGGACCAGGTGCAATGGTGCCAGCTTATAATCTCAGCACTTGGAGGCAGAGGCAGGAGAATCAACCCAAGTACAAACCAAACCTGGTCTGCACAGTAAGACTTGGTTATAGACAGACTTTTGTTGGGGGGGGGGGCGCACCAGCTTGCAAAGAATGACATGAAGACTCATATTTAATTATGAAATCTCGGCCAATAACTTAGATTTGTTTTTCACTAACTCTTATAACTTAAATTAACGCATTTTTTATTAATTTATTTTTGGACTCATGGCTTTACTACCTTACCTCATTTCCTTAGTGCTCATCCTGCTTGTTCTGCATCCCCTCGTGTCTGTTCCTTATCCTACCCCACCCCGTCCCGTGTTCTCTATGCCTGGAAATCCTGCCTAGCTATTGGCCATTCAACTTTTTTTTTTTTGTGGGTATCTTCCCTTTTTATTTTTTTTATTTTATTTTATTTTTTTTTATTTTTTTTCTTTATTTTGTATTTATCAAAAAAAAAAGTAAAAAGAATTTAAAAAAAAAAATGCCGAAGAGTTAACAATAACTTTTTATTAAACCAATCAGAGTGACACATCTTCACAGTGTACAAAAAGATTACTCTACAACACTTGGTCTCAAAATGTACTAAGAGATGAATTTATTTTAGAGCAGTTCTGATCTATAGAAAATTGAAAGAGATTACAAAATTTGACCACATAGGGCCAACAGAGACTCAATAGATAAAGATACTTGACACCAAGACTGGTGACATGGTTTTAATCCCCAGGACCCATATAATAGAGAGAACTGACTTCTGCAAGTTTGCAATTTGTCCTCTGACCTCCATGCATGCTGTGACATAAGTGGCCATGGACAGATAGACAGACAGATAGACAGACAGATAGATAGATAGATAGATAGATAGATAGATAGATAGACAGACAGACAAACAGAGATAGATAGACAAACAGACAGACAGACAGATAGATTAGATAGATGATAGATGATATATAGATTAAATAGATAGATAATAAATTTTTCTTTCTTTGGCATCTCATACCCACAAGTAACACTTGTTTCAATTGATAAACTGATACAGTTACCTTGTACATTTTATCCTGAGTTCTTTGGTTTTTACCTGGGCTTTCTTTTTGTTCTGAGACAATACGGGAGACCACATGACATTTAATTGTTGTATCCTCCACCCCACGCCCAGACCTAGCTATCTATGACAGTTGTTTCTGGTGACCTTTTCAGTTTTGAAGAGCAATAGCAATTTTATAAGATACTGTACCATGGGTTATTTTGTGAGAAAAGAGGCTTCACAGGAAATAAAATCAATCATTTGAAGGTGGTGCTAGGTCTAAAAGGGATGGCTCAGCAGTGGAAGTCAGGGTCACTCTTACAAAGGGTCTGAGTCCAGGAGTCTTGGCTGAAAATCTTCAAGTTCCCTTGAACCTGTGTTGGAGTCACCATGTGAACTCTGCTCTCCAGCACCCATAAGATGCCCAGTGGGAGAGAGAGTCCTGGATGCCCATGATTGCCACTCATCAACACCGCATGCGAAATTTCTTTGCCATTTTCATCCTTCCTGTCCCGTGTCCCCGCCCTCTTGCTGGTCTCTCAGATCTCACTTCCCTCAGTGGCCACTTGTACTTAAATCCTTGTCTCAGTATTTACAACATTCACAAGGTGCCCTGATTGACTTCTTTAGATTTTAATGCAAGGACAGGCACTGATGACCATGGACTGTGACAGTTAACACCACAACCCCAGCTGGTGCCTGAGTTACACACAGTGTATTTTGTGTCCTCTGAAGATGTCAATTTCCAATGAGAAAATTCCAATTTCAAGTGAATTTGTCTTAAATTACCTTGGGTTACAAGTGGCCCAAAGCTCCCTTTATGCCTGATCTCTGTCTAGGTTTGCATTCTTCACAAGCATTGTTCTAGTATTGACCTTGTGCGCATCTAAAATGCTGCTTTATTTCAATATCCCGAAAACATGTCTAAGCTGGACATAGTGGTCCACATCTGTAATTCTACCACTCAGGAGGCAGAGGCAAGAAGATCAGGAGTTGAGAGCCTAGTTCAGGACCAGCCTGAGCTACATGAAAGTTTGTTGAGACAGACAGATAAATAGATAGATAGATAGATAGATAGATAGATAGATAGATAGATAGATAGATGGTAGATAGATAGATAGATGGTAGATAGAAAGTTGATAGGTGATAGAAATATGATAAATAGATTTATAGATAAAGAGATGACAGATATATAGACAGACAGATATAGGGAAGGAGGAAGGCAGGGAGAAAGAGAAAGAAGGAAAATACACTTTCAGGCTTCAGCCTGCTCACACGTTTATAAACTCACTAGAGAGTGTGTCTTTTACTTTTTCTCCAATACAAGGAGGAAATAAGACATTGGCCTTCGATCCTACTTCATTATGAAGCTATTCTTGGTGAAGCCAAGCCATTGAATAGAGTGTGCATAGTAGAAGATAATTTTATATCAGCTAAATGTTCCCAGTTGTGGTCATTTGTATTTAGTAAATAAATAGTGAAATTATAGGTGAAGAATTGTCATGTCCATGGTGAACTCTTAAAATGGCGATGAGTAGGGGTGTGCTGGCTAGGGTTTTTGTCTTTTTGCCAAATTAACACAAGCCAGTGTTATCTGGGAAGAAGGAACATCAGTTGATAGATTAATTGTAACAGACTGGTCTGTAGGGCATTTTCTTGGCTAATGATTTCTAGGGGATGGTGCCCAGCCCATTGTAAGCTGTGACCACCCCCGAGCATGTCGTTTTGGGGTGTATAAAGAAGCAGGCTGAGCAAATCAGTAACCAGACTTCCTTCATGCCCTCTGCTTCCTGATTCCAGATTCCTGCTCTGAGCTCTTGGCTTCACTTCAGGGTGGACTCTAACCTGTAAGCTACAATAAACCTTTGCCTCCCCAAGTTGGTTTTGCTCAGGGTTTTATCACAGCATAGAAAGCGAACTAAAACAGGTCAAGTGTATACATCAGTGTGCGGAGAAGACATGCATGCCATCTATAAGTCCCACACATGTAGAGTAGGCACAGGGTAGATGCTATGCATCTATTGCATGTATAGAAAGAAGAGATAAAGAGAAGCAAGAAAACATGTTAACTGTTAAGCTCTGGAAAAGTCATGTGAACCCTATCTGCCAATACTGTGTTCGGTTCTTTTGACTTCTTTAAATCAGAAATGATAAAGAGACTCAGCCTTACCTAGTTCCCTCTTAACTACCAATGTCATTGTAACCTGTGTGACTGGCCTTCGGTTCTGGATAGCTTCCAGAAAATTGAAGGCTTTCTCTAGAGTATGGTTTGTGGATACATGAGCTGAGCAAAGGGAAATAAGTATTCTGATTGAAGTTGGAAATGAACTTCCTCATCTCAGAGTCTCTGGTCTGCTCAACATTGGTTCCTTCTCAAGAAAACCTAAAGCCATTTAAGAGGTGCTGTGCAACAGAGATGCCATCCCACCTGGCACAAGGCTGCTAATCTTTGGGAAATCACATTCTGGCTTTATTCTGGCTTGATCCACCCCAGGGAGGTGATGGCAAGCTACCTGGGAAACATGCATCACAGCAGCCTGGAGTTTACCGATGACCTGAAGCCCTTCCTCTGTAAATGTACAATTCTGTTTCTTCTTTCTCCTCTGGTACTTCCATTGACTGCTTCTAGAGCTTTCCTTAATGGAAGTGTCCATGGTTTTACAACTGTAGATGTGTGGAAATGACAGGAAGTGTTATTAACTCCTCAGGTGCCTTTCTGTCAGTGAACACGGTTGCCTGTTCACCTCAGCTGGACCCTGATGCTCAGTCCTTAAATTCTAGAAAAGTCACGAAGCCCTCTTGCTGACTTTCCCCCACAAAGAGCACAAAGCCAGGAACACACTGTGCTTTGAAAAGAACACGTCTTCCTTTCCAGCTGTAACAGATTATGACTTCTACAAAGGGACCATGATAATGTATCTTGTCTGATATACTCTTCCAGAACTTTCCATTCTTCCATCAAGATGTGGGGTTGATGTCATCTGCCCTTTAAACCACGGTGGAACTTTCTGTCTGCCTTAAGGATCAGAGTCCAGTATTAGTAATGCTGTTCTGTCTGTCTGTTTGTCCATCTATCTTTGGGCCTAGGACATAGGTAGTAAAGTAGCTCCAGCCAAGCTTGAGGCATTCTGGGAACCTGACCACCAGAATACAAGACATCCAGAACACAGGAGAAGCAGAAAGGCCCAGTTTTTAGCCATACCAGAATCCCAGCTGGTCACCAGCCCCAATTCACCAGCTATGATGGTCAGTCACATGGAGTAGAGTCAAGTCTTTTCTGTACACTGTTACACCCAGATGGCAGCCTTGTGTACAAAAGAAATATTAGGATGTGTTTTGAGCCTTTCTGTGGTGGTAATGTTCTCTTTATGCTATAAATAAAGTAACTAGTTTGGCCTATGTGGAGCACCATAGAAGTGGGTGGAGGATGAGAAAAAATACAGGTAGAAGGAAGGCAGAGTCAGTCAGTCTCCATCTGATCCCCAAAGAAGAGCCATGTAAGGCATCCAGGTGAGCCATGGGCCGGGCCACGTCGCAGATAGAATACTAGAAATGGGTTGAATTAAGATGAAAGAGCTAGCTAGTAATGTGCTTGAGACATAGGACAAACAGTATGAAATTAATATAAGCGTCTGATTCATTTCTTTGGGGAATAAAAGCTGCTGTGGGCAAGGTCAGAATTTCTAGCCAAAACAGGTCTAGAAATGTTCCACAACACTTTCTGTGATGATTTAAATGAAAAATGGCCCCCATAGACCCATAGAGAATAGCATTATTAAGAGGTGTGACCTTGTTGGAGTAGATATAGCTTTGCTAGAAGAATTATGTCACTTGGGGGTGGGTTTGGGGGTTTCAGATGCTCAAGCTAGGCTCAGTATCATTCTCTCTTTTTGCTGCCTGCCAATCCAGATGTAGAACTCTCAGCTACCTCTCCAGCACCATACCTACCTGCACACCCACCATGCTTCCCACTGTGCTGACAATGAACTTAACCTCAGAACTGTAAGCCAGTTCCAATTAAATGTTTTTCATTGAAAGAATAGTCATGGTTGTGATGTCTCTTCACAGCAATAGAAACCCTAACCAAGACACTTTTCATTTTGAAATGACCTGCCATGCAGGAATGTATGACTATGCTGTATGATTGAGAACTAGGGACTTTAGAATCTCTCCTGTGTGCTCCTTCACATGATCTGGAATTCCTTATGCTTATGGTGGCTGCATTCCAGAGTAAGTACATCCAACTTGGAGGAAGCAGTGTGCTTTCTCTATGACCCAGACTCAGGTAACTGGCTATAGACAACACTATTGCAGGGTGTACAAAGACCCAAGTCTTGGAATGCATATGCCTTTATCATGCTCTCCTACCATGTTTTTAGTTATAGGCAGGATCTTGGTTGATGAATCTATTACTACCCATGTGATCAATGAGTCAAGAGAAAGGAGGGGAGGCTGGAAGGGTACTACACTGGCAAAATGCTTGTGTCACATGCATGAGGACCTGAATTCAACCTCTAGCACCCATGTAAACATATCAGGTGCTGTGCTATACACATGCAATCCTAGAGCTTTGGAGACCCCTGGAGTTTGCTGACTAGTTATTTTAGCCTAACCCTGATCTCCAAGTCAATTAAGAGACCCTATCTCAAAAGTAAAATGGGTAGCCCCCAAAGAATGACAGGTGAGATTGAAATCAGACCTATGGACACACATCTGTGCTCACATAGAAACTGAGGAAGAAATGATTTTTACTCATTTTCTTCTTCTGCCAGTCTGTCTCCTATTAAGCAGCCAGACATATCCAAGGAGAGTTTGGAGGCCAGAGTGGCTTCTCTGCATAACTAAAATCCCCTAGCAATTAAAGAAAACAAGGCAGTAATTATAGGGGGAGTTTTTCTGTCCCATCCCTGTACTCCAAAACAACCACAGAGGAGGCCTAATATTAATTATCAATGCTCAGCAGATAGCTCAGGCTTATTACTAACTAGCTCTTACAACCTAAATTAACCCATATTCTTTATTTACACTCTGCCACATGACAATACATTTATTAGCATGGCGCATTCATCTCCTGTTCCCTCTGTGTCTAGCTAGTGACCCTCTGTCTCCACCCTTCCTCATCCCATTAGTCTCAATTTGGTTGTCCCACCTATAATTTTCTGCCTGACTAACAGCCAATCAGTGTTTTATTGACAAACCTTTACCGTGAACAAGAGGATTATTCCACAGCAAGTAATTCAAGCTACATTCTGCTTTCACCTTCAGAACCCTTCTACCTCTCTTCATGAGATGCAAGGGGCTGTCTTGTGTGGGTGACCACATTGGAATTGGGTAGACGGTCTCATCAAATTAATACTGCAAACTGTTGAGTTAGAGAGTTATCTACTGAGGAGACAGCAGAGGAATAGAATGGTGTTCTGTTCAGCAACCAGCTGGCTGGGTCAAGATGGATGGATACACACTTATGCAGGGATGTTATAAATTTTGCTGATATTTACAAATCATCATAGAATGGACAGTATCTCTTTAGTATAAATCCTGTGGCCTTCATCGATTTTCATACAATGCTTTCATTGATTTTCTTCCCAGACCTTGTATCCAGAGCCAACCTATGGCTATTGTTGATAAGTGAAGGTAGCAGGAACATAATTATTGGTTAATATTTTTGTTTGAGGTAAAGAGGAAAATGAAAGATACAAATGAATGCTGGAAATATGCTTATTCACCAGCGATGTGAATTGACCTTTTTGTCTCAATCAAATAATGTTTTCTGAATACTGGAAAGCTAATTTGTATGTATGCTTTGTGTGTCATATGTGTATGTATGTGGGTGCCTGTTATGTGTGTAGTTATATATGTGTGTGTATATGGGCATATATGCGTGACATATAGTACCTATAGAAATGAGCTAATAACTTTTTTGTTTATTAAATTGCTAATTTTTCTATATGTTATTAATTCTAGAAATTTTTTAAAAATTTAAATTCTAGATTTGTAACATTTACCAATGTCTGTGGTATAAATACTCCCACGGTGGACAATCTCAGTTCAAAAACTCAACATCATACAGCATAGAAATGGACAAAGATCCACAGCTACACAGCATTATATGACTTGCCATGATATACACAGATGTAACAGATCACCTCAAGAGCATAGGTCACAGCAAAATGGTAAAAAAATAATCTGAAAGAAATTAAAATTTGACCACTTATTATATTCATTAGTTTATATAACCATAAGCATATGTTTTTTAAAGTAATGGCTTTATTACATTTACTTATTTGTTTGTTTGTTATTTCGAGAAGGAAGTATGGATGCCCCAGACAACATGTGGGAATCAGTTTTCTCCTTCTACCATGAGTCCCAGAGACATGGTCCTGGGGCTCGTCCACATGTGCCTTTATCCACTGAGTCGGCATGCTGGCCCTTGTAGTGGATATTCTCTGAACATTTGAAAGTTGATGCTCATAAACTGGTGTGAGCCTGCCAATTCCAGCTCACCCAGTACACAGGGAATAACAGAATGGTTACCTGAAGAATAAAGAGATTGCTTCCCCATTGAGAGGCACACAGAATCAGAGACCAGTTATAAGACTGTAAACTCCCATCACAGGCCAGCTGAATCAAAGTAGGTGCTACACTCTGACTCAGAAACCTTCCCCACAGGCTCATGGATTTGCTTGTTCCCCCAAGGTGTACTATTTAGGAAGGTTGTAGACTACTTGAGAAACATAGACTCACTTGAAGGTAGAATTTTTCATTGGGACCACTGACTCCCAAAAAAACCACACAGAGACTTATTATTAATTATAAATGCTTCGTCCATAGATTAAGCATGTTATAAACTAGCTTTTAAAACTTAAATTAGCCCATATTTCTTATCTGCACTCTACCACATGGCAGCACCTCTTTTCAGCACACCATGTTCATCTGCTTCCTGTGCATCTAGCTGGCGACTCCACCTCACCCGTTTCCCAGTGTTCTGTTTGACTCTCCCATCTCACCTCTTCCTGCCTAGCTATAACCGGCCAGTTGGCTTTTTATTAACAATGGGAGTAATACATCTTTACAGAATACAAAAGGATTATTCCACAGCACTTGCTAGCAAACACAGGTCACTCAGCCTGTGTTGCAGACTCAATCTTTCTGCTTCTTGATTCCCCAAGATCTGAGGAGTCCCTGCCATGCACCACAGCCACAGCAAGCCCCACTGTGCTTGCCCCAACACAGTGAACCCACATTTCCATGATATGCTGCTCCTGTTCATTCTGTCAGAAAGACAAGCAAATAACAGAAACCACTGTCTTTTTAAATACTTTCCTTTAGTTGTAAGAATGTTATACAGGGGTACAATAAATACAATAATATGTGTGTTGGGATTCAGGCGTAATTGAGGGAGACCTAGAGGCACAGCTTTGGGGTCTCTAGGACCTTGCATGGGGCATGGCCAGCCCCCATTGAAACCGGGTTGTACACAGCATGCCCTCCCTGTTTTGTTCCTGCGTTCCTGGAGAGATTGGCACGGTCACTGCTGTCACTGCATGAGACAGTTCAACTCTCCAAGAATTGCTTGATGGTTCAATTTTGTATCAGTGAGTATTTATAGAAACTCCTTCATAAATACTAATCCTTTATATAATCAATTACCAGTGAATAATTCCTACAATAAATATCTGCTTCCATTTGTCCCTATAGCTCTCCCATCCTCTCAATGTATGGCTCTTCCAACTTTATCTCTCTCTCTCTCTCTCTCTCTCTCTCTCTCTCTCTCTCTCTCTCTCTCTCTCTCTCTCTTGTCTTTCTTTCCTTTCTATGTATCAATAAGTTCAGTTAGTACTCCCCATATGTGCATGAGTGTGAGATCATCCACTGGAGTATTGAATCCCTACTGCTGTCCACATCCTCCCCAGCAGCTATTGACTGCTAATAGCTCTTCAGGATAGGGTGGAGCCTTTGGATCACCTACTCTGGCTATGCTGAAGTTGGGGTTCACTCAGTCATATGCAGGTGTTATGCACACAACTACAACTGATAAGAATTTTTGAGGTAACAACTGTGTCATAACAGACAACAGCAGAAATTCACTGTCTTTTTTATACTCCCTGAAATGATTCTGGTGTTTCATCAAGGCTGAGGATTATTAGAAGGGATGAGGAGATTGATTCCTATGTCCCCAGAATCTTGGGATGTCATGGGGGTCAGAGGAATGTATTTTAGAGCAGGAACTCAGTCATACAGACAGAGCCATGCGGAACGGACACTCAGCTCTGAATATTCATCTACTCTGGTGCTCTGCATAGGAACCATCTGGGAGGTGTGCACTGTTCCTCCTATCAACAAAGGAAACTGTTCATCTCCACTCACAGCTATCTAAAAATCTAAATAAATGTCTCCTGCATGTTTCTCTGATATAGGAATGATTTAAAAAGATAGATTATTGAATCTACTTTAATTAAAAAAAATGGCTGTTAATCTCAAAATATTTTACATTGGTACGAATTTTGGTTTATTGATACAAATTTATGGTCAATTTTGTTATGCTGAATGTATATTTCTCCTCTTGTTTAAGGTTTTATGTCTATGTAACTCATTTCAAATTGTAATGTATAATTAAGAAATGGAGATTAATAGTCATCTATGAAAATCAAACTTATAGGCATGTTAGTTAGGTTTTTAGGTATACAAAGATACAGTTAAATTATACATATAATCTTCAAACACTTCAAAAACCTACAGAATATGGCATTTAAAATATTTTAAGATCTTGGGCTTGTTTGGACAGTAAGACAGGCCTGTTCCTGGTAACATGAGTCTGCGTCAAGAGAATGATTGGCATCAGAGAAACTCCATGTGGAATGTACCTTCTTTGCAGCAAAAGTTAGCCATTGGACAAGAAACTGCCCTTGCCTCAACTGCCTGACAGTATGCTGTATAAACTGGAAATGCAGGGTCCATAGGAAAGTGACCTCTGAACATTGGCAGAACAAGCCAAGATGGTCCTTCAGGTTCCTGCTTCACAGAGAAAACTGCCAAAAATCCTTCAGGACACAAGGAGACACAAGGAGAAGAGACTGATGAATTATGCCAGAATGGGGAGAGCTTCACTAAAAGGTACCAAAGACTCTGAGCTGACAATGGATGCTCCATTGTTTCAAAGGAACTTTGAGTGACTGTCCAGGCAGACAGATATCATCTTTGTCATTTCTAGATTTTAGAAGTTGTTTGCACTTCCTGTTTAGTCAGGTGATATTATACCTTCTGTGGTCTTTGATGTAGCTGATAATTAGATAGTTATAAGTATAGTTTTCCTTAGTTATTATAAAACATATATTAGGTATAAAACTTTAGACTTACAAAGATAAGGTAGATGATAAAAATTTTCTTTAATTCTGCTAAATACAAACAGACTAGATATTGTAACTGTAATTTTTTTAAGTTAGCAGGAAAAATTTACTAAAATTTGAATAGGAAAAACACAACAAACTAACACAAAATCTGCTCCAACATTTTCTTTCAGGGAAACACCACTTTTCAACTGTACAGTCTAGGTCTCTTATTTCTTTCATTCGCTAGGCCATGAATTCATATGAAATAGCTCCAGCAGCTCAGGCTCCTTCCCGTTAGTCCTCACAAAGTGAGCTTCTCTGGGTGGTTTGCACTTCAGCTGAACTCAGGTGCCCTTCTCCCTGGCTTCTGTTTTCTTCTGACCATTCTCCTTCACCCGCTTCAGGAAACTGCCCCTGCTCTTAGAGTGCTTGATGTGCTCAATCCGCACATTGATTCTCTTGGCGAGAATCTTGCCCTTAACTTGCTTGTTTACTATGATGCCCACAGCATGCTGGGTGACATTGTAGACTCTTCCAGTTTTGCCATGATAACACTTATGAGGCATTCCTTTTTGAACAGTGCCCACTCCCTTGATGTCTACAATATCACCTTTCTTATAGATTCACATGTAAGTGCCCAAAGGAACAACTCCATGTTACCTAAAAGGCCAGGAGAATGTATAGTGTGGGTCGATCCTCTTTCCCTTGGTGTTTGTCATTTTGTCAAGTTACTGAAAGATGGCTGCCACGGCCAAAAGGATCTAACTGTAATTCTTGTTTGACAGATGTTTTGTTATATGTAGTTTTGCTATGTTAAAATTGAAACCTTTCTTTTTGATTAGACAGAAAAGGGGAAGTGATGTGGGATATCCTTCTATATGTTGTGAATGTCATTGGATAATAATGGAACTCTTTTGACCTATGGCAAGACATCTTAGAAACAGGTGAGAAATCCAAGCACAGATACAGGGGAAGGAGGGAGAAGTTATAAAAGATGCAATTCAGTTGCCCAAAAAGAAAGATGTAAAGACATAAGTAAGCCACTGGCCAAATGGCAAAACAGATGAATAAAAGTAGGTTAAATTAAAATGCAAGAGCTATCACAATATGCCTGAGCCATAGGCCAAGAAGTATGTAATTAATATAAGCATCTAAGACACTCACATCATTTCCCAATAGTTTTCTGGTCTATTAGAACTTTTCCTCAGTGGTTGACCCTCTTTCTCAATAACTTGGGTGACTGAAGCCACCAAAAGTGACTTCAAGGATCGAATGTAACAGTGATAGTGTATGACTTTGGGTGTTTATGATCTCCTGAAGTCCTAACCAATAAGGCCATGGTACAAGACCATGAGCTTTTGGAAAGCAGATTGGATGACGGGAACTGGAGTAGTTACTTTTCTCGCTCCTGTGACAAAAGTCCTTGACAAAAGCAACTTAAGAAAGGATGGCTTTATTGTGGCTTGCATCTTGAGGCTGCAGGTCATTGTGGTGGGGAGAGCATGATGACAGCAGTGTGAAAGAGCTCATAGATAAATGTTTGTGCTTAACTCACCGTCTTCTTTTTACATGGTTCAGGTCCCCACCTGCTCATAATTGGGGTTGGTCTCCTGGCTCAGTTAACCTTATCTACAGAGTCCCTCACAGATGAACAAAGAGATTTGTCTCCTAGACCTGTCAAGTTGACAATCATTAATATCACAAAATGGAGCCTTCATGGATGGGATTGGTGGGCTCATGAAAGAGTTCTCATAGGGTTTTCTCCATCATGCTAACATACAACAAAACTATGGCCTTCTGCAAACCAGGAAGCATGCCCCCAGCTAACAACAAATCTGTCTGACCTTTGACTTTAGATTTCCAGGCCTCAGACTGTGAGACACATAAGCCATTTAAATCTGCAGAATTCTGGAATAGCACCCAGAAGCATTGTGTCCATTAGAAAGCATCCTCACATACATATGAGATGAAACTACACAGTGATGAAAATTATACTACACAAGGTCAACTTGTGGCATTGCACCTTCACCATCTCTGGAGATGTAGAAGCTTCTCACCTTGGTTGGTTGACTGACTCTTGAGGAATGAGGCTCAGAGGTATGGACCAGGGTGGTCAAACACACAACACTAGAAGGGGAAAAAATCTGGAGTTTGGACCCAGGAGGTAAAAACACTCAACTGTTCTAGCTGTCTTACAATGAGAACTCCAACCAACTTCATACTTGTTCGAAACTTTTTGACTTTTAGAGGAAAATATTGACCCCTCTCTTCTATCTACTGTGTGTAAAGACAATCATCTGTGGTTACAGAAAAAAAAAGAACATGTTCCTGGGGCCATTAAAAATCAACTGTTAGGGGCTGGAGAGATGACCCAGCAGTTAGGAACACTGGCTTCTCTTCAAAATGTCAAGTTCAAATTCCAGCACTCATATGTAGGCCCACAACCACCCATAAATGAAGTTCCAGAGGATCTGATAGCCTTTCTGGACTCAGTGGCATTGTGTACATGAGATACATAGACAGATATGCAGGCAAAATACTCGTGAACATAAAATTTTAAAACTTAAAATGTTCTTTGAAGTCATATGTTTATCTTTTATTTTTGAGATTATTGCAACTTCTCCCCTTCCCTTTATTCCCTCCAAACCTTCCTGTGCACCTGCACCCTCCACTGCTCCCTTCTAACTTATTTTCAGTGGTATTCATGGAATCCAGGCCCCTAGGAAAGCATTTTACTAAGCTGTGTCACTACACCTCCATCCAACCATCTAAAAGCCACCCTTTGAAAAACACAGTTCTCACAGATTTTCTTACTTTTCGCAGTCAGCAGTTCACAGATTCTGTTAAGTCTTGATGCAGACTCATCATTCATGAACGCTCATCAATCCCGGCTGCTCCTGTTGGTCGGTATTGAAAGGAGGCAGCAGCAAATACTTCATGTTATTCTTGTCATTTGACTAGACACTGAGGAAAGAGGCTGGAGCCTTGACTGTGTTACTCTAGATACTCTAGTCTGAATGAAACAAACTCCTAATTTGAAAACAATATGTGTGTTTGAGGCATATGTTAAACCAGAAACAGAGTAAATAAGTGGGCCAGTTGCTAGTGAGACATGAAATGGTGCAGTCACTTCAGAAGACTGGAAGAATGTTTAATCAAAATATAAGTCACTATGTAATTTGGCAGTTCTACTCTTGGGAATATACGCAAGCACAATAAGAACCCATATCTGCTTATTGCTTTTACTTAATGTTTATAAACCCTGGAAAAGCTAGAACAATACAAATGCCAATCCACTGACAAATGGAGAAAGAATGTGGCATATCCACGCCACAGAGTACTGCTTATCAACAAACAAGACCATAGTGCTGACCCATGACATAAACCACATGGGTGGCTCTCAAAATTCTATCCTGTTTGGATGTGAGATGCCCCACAGGCCAACTGGTGAGGCTGAAGATGTGGTCCCCAGCTGGTGGTGATGCTGTTTTAGGAGACTGTAGAGTCATTAGAGGATGCAGATCATTGTAAAATTGGGTAGACTGGAACAGGAGGAGGGCCCTTCTTCAACCAACACTAGTTTATTCATTCTCCTCTCTTTCCCTCCCTCCCTTATCACCTCCCTCTCTTCCCCCTTTTCTCCCTCCCTTCTCTTCTCCTCTTTGTCCCTCCCTCCCAAAGTAAACCTCTCTCCCTCAGGTTGTTGCTTGTCAAGGGTTTGGTCATAGCAGTGACAAAAGTCCCTGAGCATCACACCTGTGGCGTCCACCTGAATGAGGACAGTATCTAAGCTCACACCTGTGGTGGCCACCTGAATGAGGACAGTATCTAAGCTCACACCTGTGGCGTCCACCTGAATGAGGACAGTATCTAAGCTCACACCTGTGGCGTCCACCTGAATGAGGACAGTATCTAAGCTCACACCTGTGGTGGCCACCTGAATGAGGACAGTAAGCTCACACCTGTGGCGTCCACCTGAATGAGGACAGTATCTAAGCTCACACATGTGGTGCCCACTTGAATGAGGACAGTATCTAAGCTCACACCTGTGGTGTCTAAATGAATGAGGACAGTATCTAAGCTCACACCTGTGGTGTCTACCTGAATGAGGACAGTATCTAAGCTCACACCTGTGGCATCCACCTACAAGAAAGCTTAAGAAACATCCAGTCTATCCTAACAGGAGTTGATTGTGGGTGTCAGGGGCTGGGAGTGGAATTTGGAGCAACTGTACATGGGTCTGAAGGATCATTTGGGGGTAATGGCTTGTCTTTCTCTATAACTGAGGATTGAGTCCAGGACACAAAGTTATATCCTAAGCTCTTTCATTTTTTTCCAGATCTATTTGTTTCTTTGCTAATTTATTGAGATAGGGTCTTAATAAATTGATCTGGTTAATCTGGATGCTGCTGCATAGCCTTGAAAATTGCCATCCTTCTGCCTCAACTTCCTGAATATCTGTGATTGTAAAATGTCATATATAGTAGGATTATGTTCTGGAGGGACAAATATTTACAATGTACCAGAACATAATTCCACAGCAGCCATAACCACCTCAGATGTACCATGGACAAGATCAATTTTATGAAATATAAATTACATCCCAAGAAGTTGACATAAAATTAGTCTGGACATCAGTTTACCTGTGTGTGTATGGTGGGGGGGTGTGTTCCTAACTACCTGATTAAATAAAGTAAGATTCCATCATTATTTCTAGAAGAAAAACACTTGACCTGACTCACAGTAGAAACAAATATAAATAAGAATAGCAGTATCAGCACCCTAACACCCTATGGTAAATACTTAATGTGCTTGGTCTGCACATCCTCTTTCTCATCTATCCTGTGGTCTTAGGTGGTGCTGTCCCCCACCAAGCTTATCCATGATAAAGTTGTGGCCCTCAACAGGGCTGTGCCAAGTTAACCAACCACCCAAGGGCAGAACCAGGATTCTGATCTGGCCAGAGTGACACTTTCATTTTCTCCACGTTAAGGAAGCCTCTGTCTCTATCTCAGGCATGCTCATGGCCTCCTGTGCTCTAACTGAGGAGCTGTATGATGCTTACAACAAACTGCCAAACAGGAAAGAAATACAAGCATGCTCATTTAATTGACAGGATTTAATCTATATAATAAAAGGGGACATATATAATCACATCTGCTGATTTAAGAGACAACCAAAAAGCTTCTCATAGGTTAAATCTCTGTGAATTACAAAAAAGGAATCTATTTACCTATCTTTGACATTCTAATAAAAAGATAAGATTATGATTCTAGAGAATTATATAGATGATAAACAGGATCACTAAAAGACAGAAACAATATAATAAATAAAATACCACATTGCAAAGAGGCAGAACAATCAGCGTGGCTAACAACAGATAAATAAATTATGGCATACCCATGAAATCAGACACAATGTAGTCTTTAAAAAAAATTATATTTCACCAAATGCCTGACAGTGTGGTGGAAAAGTTTATGTTATAATGTAGTGAAAAAAGCAAGACATAAAACTCCATAAAGAATATAACACCAATTCTGAAGAAAAATAATTATAGCTTAGACACACATTTATATACGCAAATATGTGCAATATATTCATATGTAATATGTTTGAGTATATGTGTAACTGAAAGAAAAGTTTACCCAAGACAAGATTATCTATAGTTATCTGTGCATGGTGATACATGGTGTGATTTTTATCTTCTTCCTTATGCATTTACATGTTTTGCAAGTAAGCATGATTAGCTATTAAAATTGAGGAAAACTAGACAGATGTTGCTTTTACATAAACCTCCAGCCCTGCAAATAAACTCATGCAGCTATGGCCTTGGCATCACCCATAAGGCTTTGTGTGGAAAGATGGGGTCTGACTTGTGTACTAGCTCTTTTCTTTCTTCTTTTGGAAATTCACTTTTGGAATACTCCCAGGATGCCTCAGTCCATCACCCCACAGTCCTTCACCACCAGTCCCAGACATCATGGTTCCAGTGAAATGAGGCTTTCTTTGTGTCCCATCTCTGACAGCTTTGAAAATTCTTTAGCTTCTGTCATGATGGATACTCTCTGTCCAAAATGATGAATGAGTTCCAATTGAAAAGGGATGACATGAAATTTGAAAAATGATACAAGGCCTGGTGGACAGAGGGGTTCTTTCTGTTTTTTGTTTGTTTGTTTGTTTTTTTAAAGAAAAGTTGACAGAAGTTTGAAATATAGCATGGAGGCCTGCACCATCCTCTCTCTCTCTCTCTCTCTCTCTCTCTCTCTCTCTCTCTCTCTCTCTCTCTCTGTCAATCAATCAGCATCAACAGCTGGCCTTTATCAATAGGCTCTTTAAGGAAGGAAAACTATATTCAGGTTAGAATAACTTCCTGTGCCTTCCTTATAAAGTACATGAGTTAAGTGATAGATGTGAATTGATTTGTCTATCCATTCAAATTTTATTAAGTCCTTATCATGGAATGCATTGGGTGAGGGGTGGCATAAAGATCTGAATTAGGCACCAGCTGTGCCTCCAGGGACCCCAGCATCAATCAGAGAGACAGAAGACAATAATCAGACACAGTGTGGCCAAGGCTAGGAGTGTCCACAGGGCATGAGGGTCCAGGAAGGAGGGGGAGAGAGCTGCTTTTCATAGGAAAAAAATAGCAGCTGAAAAAACTGATCCCTTTCATTTCAAGGCTTACATGTTTTCCTCATGGTCTTGGTTTAGTCTCAACTACTCACTTGGCCATGATGAAACAGGTTTCCTGTAAAACAGTTCAGATTCTCTCATTAAAGAACAAGTGTACTAGGGATAAATTCTAGTCCCACTGCCAGTGACCCCACAAATTGCCCAAGCTGCACAGTTGTCACCTACACCCATTCCAAAGGCCTAGTTTGGTCCCATGCAGGTTCTCCAGCCATCAATCCAGAGTCAGTGACCTCCAACCAGCTCAGATCAGCTGTCTCTATGGGTTTCCCCTTCATGATCTTGACCCCTTTGCTCATATAATTTCTCTTTCCTCTCTTTGACTGGACTCCAGATCTACCCAGTGCTTGGCTATGGATCTCTGCCTCTGCTTGCAACAGTTCTATGATGACAACTAGGGTAGTCATCGATTTGATTACCGGGGAAGGCCAGTTCAGAGACTCTCTCCACTATCCCTTAGAGACTGTTCTTTACGGAGGAATATCTTGCTCAGCCTCAAAACAGGGCGAAGGGGCTTGGTTTTGCCTCAACTTGATATGCCAAACTTTGTTAACTCCCCATGGGAGGCTTTACCTTCTCTGGGGAGTGAATGGAGGTGGGGGTAAGAAGGGAGGTGAACAGGAGGAGGGTAGGGAGGAGGAACTGTGGTTGGTATATAAAATGGAAAAACTTTTAAATAAAATAAAATTAAAAAATAAAAGCATGCACTTTCCTCCAAGGTGAGTTAGCTGCTCTCTACTGGCCCCCTTCTCTCCATACAGGAAATAATCATGTCATCATGAAGGCATTTATCTTCCCATCTGGGAAGATACTCCAGCTTGTAGGCATGTTTCCTTGGGTGTTAAAAGTAGTCCATAAGGGCACACAGAGAAGCAGGGAAAAATAGCTGACCTATATCTGGTCTCCAAGGACATGTCATGTCACTTAGAGACATTGTGATCACTCTGGTGACCCCTTCAAAGCTGGCATCCTCCATGCTGTACCTCCTGCTGCTGACATGGGGATGAGTCATGCTTGTGTGTCTACAGAATAGCTGTACTTTCTTGACTTTCAGAAACAGTTTTAGCTGCTGAGCCCCCAGTGCTGTACCCTCTTCTCATTTATAGAGCTGTTTATTAGTCTAATGCAAGGTCAGAATGCCTCTACTCTACACCCTAGACAGGTACACTGGAACAATACAATCTTTTCATGTTGGTTTTAAGTATTGTTAAATAATTCCTGCAGACACTGAGGAAATTCAAAGAATCATTAGGATGTACTCCAGAAAACTGTACTCCACAAAATTGGAAAATCTAAAAGAAATGGAGAATTTTCTAATCAAGATCAGATAAACAATATAAGTAGACCTTAGTTATATATAAGTAAGCAATATAACTAACCCTAACCCTAATCCCTAAGGAAATAGAAAAAGTCATTAAAATCTCCCAACCAAAAAGTAATCCAGGGCCAGACAGTTTTAGCACAGAATTCTACCAGAAGTTTAAAGGAGACATAATACCAATACTCTTCAAATTATTTTGCAAGATAGAAACAGAAGGAACCTTACACAATTTATTTTGAGGCCACAGTCACCCTGATACCCAAACCACACAAAGATTCAACAAGAAAGACAATAGCAAACCAGTTTCTCTCATGAATATTACACTAATAAAAAGAACTCAGTAAAATACTTGTAAATCAAATCCACGAACACATCTAAAACCTCATCCATCATGATCAAGTATGCTTCATCCCAGAAATGCGGGGATGGTTCATCAAATAAATATCTGTCAATGTAATCCACCATATAAACAAACTGAAAACTGAAAGAAAAAAATGATAATCTCATTAGATGCTGAAAAAGCCTTAAACAAAATCCAACACTCCTTCATGATAAAAAGTCTTGGAGAGACTGGGGATACAAGGAACATAACCTAAACATAATAAGGACAATTTACAGCAAGTCAATAAAGAGATTAAATAAATTAAATAAAGAGAAATGAAAAACAATTCCACTAAAATGAGGAACAAGACAAGGCTGTCCACTCTCTTTATATCTATTCAATATAGAACTTAAAGTTCTAGCAAGAGCAATAAGACAACTAAAGAAGACCACCGGGACCTGTGCTCTCTGCGGCGTCCCAGCGCACTCTGGAGCAGGGGCAGCTGAACTCTGCACCTGGCCGCACCCGCAGCCCCTGCTGCTCAGGGAATCTACTAAGAGCCCTACTGCGACCCTGAACTGAGTGAACTGAGCAAACCAACTGCAGGGGTCTATGAGGGGCGGATTCGAACCCTGACCAGAGGTGAG